>OZ001263.1:2126251-2168751 GCA_963924015.1 Macrophya annulata
AGGAGGTGTGCCGAAATTTTTGGCGGGAAAATTTTTCAACTAAGTCTATGAATACTAGAAATTTTCAGAGTTTTTGAAATTTTAAGTCGAAAATCGCTCCTGGTATCAGGAGAACATCTGAGCCGAGGAGGTGTGCCGAAATTCTTGGCGGGAAAAATGTCATTGATGCACGTCGCTGTATATACTTACTGAGTATAGGCATGTGGTTTTCATTGCGATAATTTGTATAATAGGAAGCAAATAAAGAGACTCGATCGATTGCAATGTATACATATTTATTTTATTAAGAAACAATTATAAATTGTATGTATACATATTTTTGAGAATCATTATCACTCTGTTGATGCTGCAGCGATAAATTCTCAGACATACCAATAATTAATTACTTCGTTATTCCCTCCCCCCCTCCACCGGTGATTTCTTCTGACAGTTTTTCGTCTCAGCCCTGGCAAACGAATGCAATTGCCGTAAAGGTATGAACGATTGCCATTATACCTACGGTACGTTGTACCGTATGCAGCCCGTGTGCCATTCATTTGCCAATCTTTCGCCCTGTTCTGTGACTTGTTCGTATTATTTTGATGGTGATTATTCGCTCATATATCATTTAAATCAACAGACAGTTATTCATTAAAATATTATACCTATATCTATTTGCAAAGTATAGTCAATTAGGACACAGGTGATAGAGGATCAGCACACGTTGACTGAAAAATCTGTACGTATGCATGTCGACAATGTATAATATGATACTGCAGCAATAAAATTTCCAATACCTATACAAATAATTAATTACTTCAACGGAAACAAGTTGAATAAATGTCGTTTCGTCTTCGTATATTATGTATCACCATCCCCATGATCTGAGAAAATATCGCGCCGTTAGTCACGGTCGTCTTTCACTGACACAACTTCGATGTTAACTCGTTGACGCGTCGAGCCTCACTGACGGTATCGTACCGCTTTCATTCCATAGCGCCAGAGCCACTCTTACCCTAGGTCAGTGCCGCTTCCACCAGACTAGTAGCGCCATCGGGAAGGAAGCCGCAGAACTAGAAAGAGCGCAAAATGAACTTCAAGTTGCATATACAGAGACGTAACTACTTGCAAATTTAGCTGAATGTATCAGCTGAATATTACAGAGCCGATCATATGAGAAATAATAAAGAAAATTTTGAAAAACTAAACAAAAATACCTTTTTCTTATTAAATCTCCTGTTCTACTATTATTATTATTATTATCATTATTATTATTAAATAAATTCTACAAATTAGCGGTAAAATGATTTGCATTTATGCTAATCACCTATTACTGCTATTTTAACACCTTTGCAATTATTATTATCATCATTTGAAAGAGAATTTTTTTTCTACGAAGAATAAATGCTGTAAAGAAATATTTACTATAAAC
Source organism: Macrophya annulata (assembly GCA_963924015.1). Classification (NCBI taxonomy): domain Eukaryota; kingdom Metazoa; phylum Arthropoda; class Insecta; order Hymenoptera; family Tenthredinidae; genus Macrophya; species Macrophya annulata. The sequence goes on from OZ001263.1 coordinate 2,127,663, forward strand.
AACAATATGTGATAATAAAAATTTTATTTACAAATGCGACAAGTGTAGGAATTAGGGTCTATAGTGATTTTTTGGAACGGATTGTAAAGATTTAATTTTTAACCAAGAAACGATCGTCCGCAAATCATATACACATACATATATCATACCGAATTACGATATCGATATGAAAACCCATCGAAATATTTTTTTCATCATATAAACAACATCCCCACCCCCTCTGCCCTTCACGTGCTCAATATTTTATCAATTTATTATACATTATGATCCTTTCCAAAAAATCCATCATACAAGATAAATCACTGACGTAACAATAATTTCTTATACATTAAATACGTTATTTATAATCTAACTATAATTTATGTTTTTGTTGTTTTCTTTTCTTTCTTTTTTCTTTTTTTGGTATTTTTTTCTTTTTATATTTATTTGGTTATTTTCTGGGCTAGGATATAATGCGGGATAGACAATACGTAATAGAAATGTTAATATTATAAGGAAAAGGGGGACTCAAGGATTGGGATACTTTATTTAATTTAATTCTCAAAGGATGACATCACAGCATTGACATATCAACATCGAAGCAAACTGCACGCCGCTCACTCTAGAATCTCAAATCACAAAAATTGAAACAATAAGAATGAACAAGAAATGGTAAAGAAAAAAAAAAAAAAAAATTAATAGTAACATGAAAAACGAAAAGACAATAAAAAAAATAAAAATAACCTACAGCTTTTACTTTTATTCAATTATTTGTAATAAGCTGTTCGTTATTTATTTATTTATTTATTTGTTCATTATCAAAGGCAAGTTAAATTCAAGACTTATAGAGTATACATAGGTATACCTATAAGCGAGTAGGCGGCTGCAGTGGTGTAGCACTTTTCATTTGGTAATTAGATCCGTAATTTACAAAAACACATCTTTCGGTATAATCATATAATCTTATATATATATATATATATATATATATATATATATATATATATATATATATATATATATATATATATATATATATATATATATATATATGTATATATATATATAATATTACACATCTCAATTCCTTCAATTTGAATAAACTTAAACATCTTAATTAATATAAATCTCTTCGTATTAATTAATTACAATCACTATATAATTATATAATAATAATAATAATTAAAAATTAATCATAATTCGAATAATAACAATAATAATAATATTATTAAATGATAATAAATATACATATACATATTATACTAATTCATAAATAATACATTTTATACTAAGAACAATCGTTATTATTCAACAATTATTTCTCCTGTATACTTTTTATAATAACAATCTACCTAATAATTAAATATCCGCCAAAAACTTTTCTTCCAACAATGAAAAATTATTTTAACGCATATACATATATTATTATAGCTTCAACATCAAACCCTCCGTGTACATAATATATTTATGTTGATCCAATGAACCAGCCGAAAAAATAAGACGTAACGTCGAAGAGCCATTGCCACATTATTATTATTATTATTATTATTATTATTATTATTACTATTTTTATTATTATTATTAATATTAACTGACTCGTTTTCTTTTATTTTTCAAATATAATTTCACTATATTAATTACAACGTTACCTGAATAGTCTTTTTTTTTTTTTTTTTTTTTTTTCATTTGACAATTACATCGCATGCGATTTCGAGTCATAAAGTGACGAACTACAGAATTTTATTTATTTATTTATTTTTTTTCTCTTGCAATTTTCATTTAAATATACATTACATATTTACGTAGATAGTATTAATTCATTAATTATATAGGATAAAATTTGAAATTTATTTAAAACTGATTTCTTAATTATTATTATTAATATTAATATTAATATTATTATTATTATTATTATTATTATTATTATTACTATTATTATTTTCATTTACGCGAAAGATGTAGAATTATAATGAAAAACTACAAATTTGATGTCACTTTGTGACTCGACTTAATAAATTCAGTATTAATCGCCCACTCTCTCTCTCTTTTTCCTTTTTTTTCTCCTTTCTTTCTCTTTTTCTCTCTCTTTCTCTCGCTTAATATTATTAAATATTATTATACTTTCAACCACCAGTACGCACGACGACATTGTTAATATACAGGTGCACCGCTTATTAAACCGATGTGTCTTAAAAAATTGAAAAGTCAACATTTCGTTTAATTGTTTATAATTATAATAATATTATTAATTAATTGATTGATTAATCAAGTGATTAATTAATTAATTAATATTTACAAATAATTATAATATTAATAATAATATATCGTATATATATATATATATATATATATATATATATATATATATATATATATATATATATATATATATATATATATATATATATATATAACTTATATTTATCATATAGATATTATAATATACCTATATGTTACCTATAATAATAATAATTAGCGGCGTTAATTTCCTTTTACCAGCTACAACTGCGCGGGCTATATACAAAAAAATATAAACGACAGCCAACACGTAACACATAAGGTAGATCTACAATATAGGTAGGTAAGTAGGTAGGTAGGTAGGTATAGCTATATAGATTGTACAGGAAACCCCAAACGCTCAAATAATCTCTGGGCCGCAATTATCTATATCTTCTGTTTGCTATTGTGTTATTTAAATTTTTAATTTTTCTGTATTTTTTTATTTATTTATTTATTCATTTGCATTTTTTGTTTTTTTGATATTTTTTTTACTTGTTTGTTCGTCATCTTTGTTGAATTTTTTATCTTACAATAATAATATATAATATACATGATTATTGAATTTTTATCTTTTTTCTTCTTCTTCTTCTTCTTCTTTATCTTTGTCATTTTTTTCGTCAATTTATATAATGTTGTTCATTAATATACGCATATTAAACTAAATCATCTTTAACTATGTGTATATAGTTATGCGTCGTTATATAGAGAGACGAAACTAATTGCGATATTATAGAAGGTATATTAGGTAATAGCTGGGTATAATTAGATGAGGTCAACTATTACATGAATTAAATTCCCCACATTCAAGGGCTGAGTATTTTATTTTTATTTTAATTTCAACTTTTTTCTAAATTTCTTTTTTTTTTTGTTTTTTTTTTTTTTATTGATCCGGTCTCTTCAAATAAGACAAAAATAAAACAATTAAAAATCAAATATGGAAACATAAGTCTATACAGTTATTATAGGCTTGTCAAAGACTAGCAGCTATAACGTCAATTAATTGTAATTACTAATTATTGTTTCTAGTTTTTCAAATGAATTATTAATTCAAAATCAAGAAATAATTGATCAATTTAAATAAAATAAAAAAAAAAAAAAAAAAAAAAACGGCGCATTTTACCCAATAGATCTTACAATAATTACTATATCGTTCTAAAATCTGTGTTAAATTATTTAATTATATAAGAAAAGAAAAGTAAAGTAAAGTAAAGAATAAAATATTCATTCAGGAGCCTCGTAGATATTACGGAATTAATTGCTTTGATTGATTGATTGATTTATTGATTGAATTGATTTTCTATACTATCATTATTGTGATTATTATTATTATTATTATTTTTTTTCTTCTTTTCTTTTATGTTTCAAGACAGTTAGAGGTATGCATAAGCTTCAGTGTACGCCTTGTTCGCATTCGATTTTTGTTTTTTTTTTTTTTTAAATAAATTTTATAAGAACATTTTTTTATTTTATTTATTTATTTACTTATGTTTGTTTTTGTTTTTTTTTTTTTCAACTATTTAAGGTAAATAAATAATAATAAAACGTTAAACGTATTATATAGGTAGGTATATATATATATATATATATATATCGTCGTATAATAGGTACGTTACGCCACCGTCCTCTCTTTGGACCTCGATTAAAGCTTGTATCACACGGGATTTTATAATTAATAGTAATATATAGTAATTAAACATTATATATCTTATAATAATAGAATACACGTCAGCGGCGGCAGCGGCGGTGACGTCACCTGTCCTAATAATAACAATAATGATAATAATAATAATGAAATTTACCTAAAAACGAAAAAAAAAATAAAGTAAATCAAAAATGAAAAAAAAAAAAAAAAAAAAAAACCAGAACCACTGCGCAATAATCTCCATTGCATATTTGGAGAAAATCAATTGTGAAATTATTTAACGCGTTATTATGTTAATCGATCGATTCGTCTATATATTATTAACGATTTTCGTAAATCTTTACAAACAATAATAATAATAATAATAATAATCATAATAATAATAATAATAACAATAACAATGAGAAATTTTACGTAATAATGAATAATTATTATAATCTACGTTAGTGAAAAAGGCGTACACACGGAATTTCATCGGTATTATATGTATATTAGTAGGTATACATGCGACGTTATTATTTGATTAACGAGTTTCGCTGAACCTTAGTCACCTATATGTGAAATTTGCTCACTATAATTAAATTCGGCTAAATCTTTTTCCAAATATATATATATATATGTAGATATATATATATATATATATATTACATGTATAATTTATACAAGCATATATATATATATATATATGAATATACATATACTGTATGCACTGTATAGTTAACTAGAGAATTACTAATATGATTATAATTATAATTATTACTATTATTATTATTATTTAAAAATCGCGGGGATGTAATAATTCTGCATGTGTATCATCAAATATTATATACCTATACATGTATGCACCCTATTAAAAATGCATGTTTTTTTGTTTTTTTATTTATTCAAATCGCGTATTATATTTATTCATTATATTAATTTTAATTATCAATTTATATTTGTGTATTTATTATTATAATTCATGTGATTTATTTATAATTTATATTATTATACGTATAATATATTGGTAAATTTTTCATTATTTTATTCATCGCGAAAATACATGATCGCGAAAGGATTCATTTCGTTTATAATACGGAAGAATAATTGCCTATATATGTATATATATATATATATATATATATATATATATATATATATATATATATATATATATATATATATATATATATATATATATATATATATATATATATATATATATATATATATATATACATATATATATATATGATAAAATAAATGATAAGAAAAACATAGTAATAGAAAATCAGTTTAAGAAAAAAATAAATAAATAAATAAAAAACTTAAAAAATTTTTATCATGAATAAATTTCAGTATCTTCGCGTAGAATATAATACGTATGTATGTATTTATTTACTTATACGCATGTATTTATTTATATATTTATTTATGTACGTATATTTATAAGTCAGTTTCGATTAATTTAGGTTAATTCAATTTTATAATTTATAATTTTATTTTAATAAATTTCTTACAATATTTACAATACCGTAGTTAAACGGATGATAATATCTCTATATAAATGATTTTTTACTTTATTCTTTGTTTTTTGGTTGTTTTTCTTTTTTTTTTTATTTGGTTTTATCTTTTTGTTCTTTTATACATTTATCATTCATTGTAATATATCTAATAAAATTTATAAATATAGCAGCCTCGTATATATGGTAATCATAAGTATTTATTTATTTATTTATTTATTTATATTATCTTTTACGCAAAATTCACAAATTTATAATATTTAACTATTTTTTTTTTTGTTTCTTCTTTTTATTTCACTTTTTATTTAATATTATTTGTTAAAATAATAAAGAGATTTCATTATTACTTCTTCGTTTTAACTCATCCCACTGTGCTACAATATTACATTTACGTATACATTCGATAACGTAATTGTAATTGTAATTTGTATTTTTTTATTTTTTTTATTTTTTTCAACTATTTAATATATTGAAACTAGTTGAAAATTTATATCCTGTATAGTTTTCAAATTGTTTTTTATTTATTTATTTTCTATTTTTTACTTCCTTTTGTTCTTCGCGTTTGTTCGTATATATTGATTTTCTCTTTAGTTTAATTTTTCCATTTTTTCATGTGTTTTTCTTTCTTTCTTTATTTTCATTCTTTTAATCTCGACAATATAATCGTACATAATCGTACTGCAATTTTGCTAATTGTATACGATAATCAATAATATTAGATTCGTTTTATTTATTTATTTATTTTTTTTTTTTTGTTTTTTCTTATATGTATTTTTTAATTACTACTAAACAAACAACGCAAATAATAACGTTAAACTCCGATGAAAAATACAAAATTATATATTCTAAATAACTTTGTAAAACAAAAGGAGAAAAAGATTTTAAAAAAGATTAAAAACAAAAAATTCAATAAACTATAAAACGATTGAAATATCATTGAAGAAAGAATATGAAGAAAAAATTTTTAAAAAATTCAATCAAAATCTAATAACTCCAATCGTATATCTACTATATACGTAGATTAGGATAGGATTAAATTAATCTTCAGTATGTAAATTGAAATCAGTTTTAAAACTGTCATAAAAGGATAGTTTTGTAATTTTTTTTTTGGTTTACTGTTTTACCACATTTTCATTATTCCATTTTGACACTATATGTACAAAATTTTCGTAATCTATTAATATACACGTTTTTAAATTAATATTCTCTATCCTATATCTACGTATACATGTATCTAAGTATATGTATGTATAATAATAATAATAAATTTAATAAAAGATTATACATATTATTTATACCATTCGTTTTTTTTGTTGTTGTTGTATTTTTATTCTTACCTCTTCATCGTTAAATTTTTATCACAAATCTCTATATTCTCACATATATACATATATGGTATATACATATATTTATATATAATCCATATACATATAAATGTATTTAAATCAATGAGAGATATATATAAATATCATCGTGCTTTCGACCGCCTACGTATATATATATACCTAAATATATATATGTGTGTATATGGGGCCCTATCGATCCTAATTATTTGAAACTAAAAACAAAAAGTTAAAAGAAAATTGAATAATGTATTTAAAACAAAAACAAAAACAAAAAAATTATTAATAATAATAATCAAGGACAATCGTGGCCCTCGGCATCGCGAGGCACAGGGGCATGGGGGAGGGAGGGGGCCCCAGGGCTCTGATTAATTTTTGGCATACCCGAATATCGTTCATACACTTATTGAAAAAAAAAAAAAGAAAGAAACAGCAAAGAAGAAACTCGATTATGGATAAACAAAAAAAAAAAAAAAATAGAAAAAGTAATATTTTATTCTAACCGAGATTCTAACGGTATATAGAAATATTCGGGAGTGCCTTGGGAATCCGAGGCTGGTCAAATAGTCTGAATGGGAATCCCGTGAAAAGCACCGAAAAAAAAAAGATAAAAAAAAAATATTACGATAGACAAATATTTCTGTTAATATAATAAATAAATATATAGATATATAAATAAATAATTAATTAATTAATAAATTAATTAAACTCACGGATTAATATATTCCCATATATTAATTATTGACCGCCAATGTGGACTCCCGCACTTTGTTATTTATATAACAATAAGCCAATAAATTAGATGTTTAATTTCATCATCATAATCTAAGTACCATATAACTTGCACCGAATTTATCCCTAAAGAGCGGTGGTACGAAGATTTGTACAACGTAGCAGAGGCGGGCCCCGGGGCACCAGCTCCTAGATAGCATTTAATGCTCGCGAGTCTTGCGGCTGGCGACGTCTTGACGTACTGTTGTTGTAATCAACGCTGCCTGTTACGTAATGATCATCCTCAGGGTAATCGTGGTCCGATCTTTCACGATCCAATCGTTCAAGTCTCGAACGTCTAGTTCCTGTACCACCGCCATGACCACTACCGTAAGACGAGGACCCTGAATAAAAAATATGAGAAAAAAATAAGAAGCATTAATAAACAATTATTACATTTTTTTTTTTTGTTTTTTTTTTCTACTTTCTTTCGCAAAATCTAAAGATTTTTTAATTAATATATCACGATTCAGATATTTGAAATAATCGGAATTGATTTGAATTATTTTTTCATAAATATATCGTCTTTAGATTTTGCTTTGATTTGGATAGAGAACATTTTTCAATTTTCTCTTTATCAATTGATGGATAGTTTTTTTTTTTTTTACATATTTATATAATATATTTATTTGTATCGATCAACAGCGACAAAAATAAAAAAATAAAAAAATCAAAAAAGGAAAACAAGCAAACTATTTAAATTTTTTTTTTGAAACATGTGATTTTAAAATGTAATACTGTTCAATTATTATTATTATTATATTATGTATAATTTTTTTTTGTCACTGCATAGTCGATAATAGATTTTTATTTATCTAGATCATTTATTTAATTAATTTAGATCGTATATTTTCAATACGTATAGCAGGCGAATGATTTTTATGTTTTTTTTTTTTAAATTTGTTTAAATCATTTATAATAAAAATTTTCATTCAAGGCATGATCAAGGTATATAATATTATTTAATCGTGCCATAAATAATTAGAGTAAAAATTTTAATAGTTTTAGGTATACATTTCAATACCTTGTATGAAAATTAATATTATAATTATTATTATCATTATCATTATTATGATAATTTTATTGATGAAACAAAAAATTGATAAATAAATGTATAAAACATAACAGAGCTCTTCATACTGCACTTTAACACTAAATCTATACTATATAGTAAAAAATAATATCGTAAATCATCTGCAGGTAATTAATATAGTGTGAATAAAGGCGATTTTGAAATAAATTGAATATATAAATAAATAAATAAATAAATATATAAATGAATAAACACACACACACACGCATCACTCGCAGCAAACGAACGAACAAACACGCACATGCAGATGCTATTTATTTATAATTATGTAAAAGTTTTTTTTTTTTTATCTTCTTCTTCTTTTCTTTATAAGAGTAAAGAAGAGAAATTGAACTTTTGATGAACTATAAGAACAAAAAAAAAAAAAATCAAAATAAGCCAGCTGTGTGTAATGATGGAAAATAATAATTTATTTTTTTTTTAAAAAAAGCTATTTGTTATCGTGTATAGATAAAATAATAAATTGATACATAACGAAATATAAATGATAAAACAAAAATAGAAGATTAAATAATATTAAATCTTTACGAAAAAAAAAAAAAAAGAAGAACATTTGAATATAAAAAATATGAAATAACTTAATTATTAAAGAAAGAAAATTTCGTTTTTCTTTCAAACAAAAGTGAAGAAAAAATATTAAAAAAAAAACGAAAAAACTACATTATTAATATTCAGATGCTGCTGCTGCCATCGTCGAATATAAGTATAGTATATTATTATATAATATACATGTTATTAATTTAGGTAGATATACCCATTTAATATTTATAAATCGTAGAAAATTTCAATACTGTTGATTACATGTAAAAAGATATTAAAAAAAAAAAAAAAAAAAAAAAAGTAGATTCCAAAGGAAAATTATTTTCAATTGACGAAATAAGTCGAAGATAAAATATGAATGATAATAAGTAATAGATTAATTATCAAGTTTCTACCATTATTAATAAGCTACTCTATTCCTATCTATGTGAGATGTACATGGTGGTATGGTGTATTTAAACTACGTAGACAAAAATAAAATAAATAAAACGTTTTGGGATAATCCAAAAATTGAAAGAAAAAATTATTTTTTATCTGCAATTTTCAATTTTTATTTTTTATTTTTTGTATATATAAGGTCGGGGCTTTCAGGACTGATAAAAATATATATATATATATATTTTTTTTTTTGTTTTTTTATCTTGACCATGCATCAAACCGGTCGTACTTACTACACTTTCAACTGATAAACTGACTCGGTAGATACGTATATGCGTAGTAATAATGGTGATCGAGGAGGTAAGTTGTGATATCAGCTTTTATTATGCTCTTTTTGCATTCATCTATGTATATCAATTTGTAGTTGTCTCGTAGATAGGTATTACTATATATATTTTTTTTTTTTTTGTTTTTTTTTTTTTTGTTACAAATAATTCGATTATCGGACGTAATATGCGAAATGATTTTCTTTCTATCTTTCTTTCTTTTTTATTTATATTATTTTTATTTTTAATTTATGGTTTTTTTCTTTCTTTATTTCTTTCTTTTTTGTTATTTCTTTCTTTCGTTATTTCTTCCCTCCGAAATTAGATAGTCGTTATCTATCGCACGGTCACAAAGACCCCGTACTTAGGGGGTCCTAAACTTCTATGACGATAAGTAGACAAATATCATCTCAACTGATTCATTGTCGCAGGTAAGGTCATTATTCAGGGTTAACTTATTTCCTGACCACCGGACCTATTTCCCTCGTACAATAAGCCACCGGTTTTCTCAGACCCTCTTGCAGGTTCATCACCCTCACGATCTAAGCTGACTTTGCACTGTTTTCTGATGATCCCTGTGGCAGCAACCGCCTCCAATACTTATACGAACAAAAGAAGATAAAAGTTCAAGAAGATCAGGAAGATCATTGACTCGAAAGAAATTTTCTTTCTAAATTGTTTTTTTTTTTTTTTTTCTATTTCTTTTTTCAAAATAAATTTAAATAAAAAATAATAATAATGAAACGAAAGAAAATTTGTTATCCTTTTTGTTTTTTTTTTTTTCTTTTGTTTTCCTGCAGGTATAAATATAGTTAGTGGTTTAAGTATGGCCGAAGAATTGAGCTGAAAAAAGGATGACAAATTGTTCACAAAATTATTTGACTCTTTACTTAAGAGAAAAAAAATAATTATAATAATAATAAAAATTATTATTTTCTCCTTTCTTTTTGTGAATTTTTGAATTTCTATTATTTTGTTTTTTTTTTCATCCTTTTTTAAGCTTCAATTTATATGTGGGTATAATAGCGCAGCGTGCAAACGAGTATAAGCTGTATAGAAAGAAAGTATATACGTATATAGACAGATTGAACTAAAAAATGAACTGAACTCAAAAATAAATAAATAAATAAATAAAAAAATAACGTAAAACATTTGTTTTTAAACTTAAAAACTAACAGATAATAGAAGTGCAGATGTATGTGTTGCGGTTGCACCGCTATTCTCACTGCGGGGACGCAGGATACAAGTGCGTTGATCCGTGCATTGCGACTGAAAATTTAAAAGATACGATAAAATATAGAAGAAAGTTAGTCAGGTGGTAATAAAAGGTGACGAAATATAACCGGGGTATGTAAAAAAAAATGAGGTAATTATTTCTTTTTTATTATATAAACGATAAGGAAACCGAAATCATAAATAATAATATAACAGAAGCTAAGTTGATTAGCAGTAACAAAATTTTGAAATTTTTTGCCTCAGTTGTTTTTTTTTTTTTTTTTTTTCTGTAATATTAGGAGACATAGAGAAATGATAATCAGTTCAAACGGTATACCCGGTGCAGTATTATAAATTAATAAATATAATAATCCAAAGAAATTATATAAGAATTTATATATTATTAGATTACTGAAAGAACGATTGCGATTCATGCGACATCGATATATAATATTCATACAAAGATAGTCAAGATTTAATCAGACTCGTTTTATCGATGTGAAGATTTTGAAAAAGGAAGAAAAAAGAAAGAGTGTAAGAAAAAAAAAAAAAAAAAAAAAAAAATGAAAAATAAATTAATTTCGTATCAAGGATTATGATAATAAGACGATAATCGAGTCTAGACCAAATCTGCAGACTACCTTTTATATAAAAATTAAAATAAAATAAATACACTAAAATACTCGAAATAATAATAATAATAATTATTATCATAATCAATGCACAATTTATTATTAACGATGATGTACCTCGTGGCTCATGCCCATAGTAGCTCTCGTGATGACCTCCTGACGATGAACAAAATTATTATAATAAAAATACGTATGTTAGTATTTTGTAGGCATATAGAATATAAAGATATATGTATACATAGATTCAGAGGGCATTATATAAATAAATTTATCATAATCGAAGGCATATACGATCTCAAATAATAATTTTTAATATCTTCTTATTTTTTCAATAATTTTAAAACACCATTTTTACTCTTGAAAATTATTTTTTTGTTGTTTTTTTTTGTCTTTTTTCGTTTCAATATTCGACAGAGAAAATTTCGTCGGATATATTCTTCATTTATTTAAGTATATATATTTTTTTTTTAAGTCTCTTCATCGACCGATCCTCACGTTTGACCCAGACTTTGTCCAACTTAAATAATAAATTATTTTTTTTTCCTCGATTTTTACCAAATTTCATTCTCAAACATAATAATGTCAAGAATATATCGCACCGTTTCCGCTTCATGAAGAAAAAAACTTTCTTTTTCTATCCAATTATATAATTTCATAGAATTTTTTTTTTTTCGTTTATATATGTGTCTGATTTAATTTTTTTTTTGTTTTCATTTTTTCAAAATGAATAAAAAAAAATTTGAATAAATATTATTTTCTTACCCGGAGTAACGCGGGGTGCTAGACTATCCACCGGAACATCAGGAGCTGGCATTGCCCTAGGAACAGGAGCAGCAACTGGAGGATGAGTAGCTCTCCAATAAGCTTCAAGATATTCAGCAACATGTTCGCAAGCTTCATCGAGTTGATTTTCATCAAGAATAACATCAAACATTTCGGGAGGACATTGGGCTAATTTTTCAGCAGCTACCATCTGAACGTTTAAATGACGAGCTTGAGATTTACCACGAGATTTGATAAGCCTTTGAAGAACTTTCGGCGATGATATTTTAAGATAAACTATTGTTGGTGCTAGACTTGTCTTCGCTAATTGTGAAGGATGATTTATCGTGTCACAGTCAAGAACGACAAGCTGAAAATAATATAAAGAAAAAAAAAAAAATATTTCAAAAAATTATTCATCAAGATTTTTTGAAGGTAAAAATTTTCAATATATTAAATATTTTCATTTTACTCACTTGAAGCGTCCTTGCCAATTCAAAAATCCTCTCTATCTCCGCCTGTACTTCTGCCAGACAACTACTTCTACTCGTTGATCTTTCCATAATCGCACGTTTCGTTGGATTGTTTAAAAGCGATCTTTTCGCCAGTGATATATCCGCCATTACTCTAGTTATGATGATCCTGTAATTAGAATGAAATTTTCAACCTTTCAAAGAAGTTATAAAACAAAAATAAACTCCAAACACATTTCTAATCCGATTATAAAAGAAATAGGAGTTCAAAATTGTCCCTGACCTGCGTTCAAACCGGTGTTTCAAAAAGTCGAACAAAGCTTTCTGCATCATATCGGTAACTTCGTATCCCTTTAACGATGGACCGACTAAAACGACGGGTCTCATTGACGGGACAACGTCATACGGTGTAGCGGTTTCCTGAAATATTATAAATATCATTAAATTTAGTAAACTAAAATCGCTTAATTCGTCTGCACACCTCCTTCTGGAAGTGACATATATATATAACTTACGTAGGACTTCATTAGCACGGAATGCAACATTGAAACATTTAAAACGATTAATGAACTGGCTCGTTTTTCATGCAAGAATTTTTTTTCTATGCGTCTCACTCTGTATATATATATATTTTCCATTTCTAAATGATATAATATTTGAAATTCTACGAATATAATTCCACCTCTACGATGAATAATTAATTATTTACTCCTATTATACCTATTCGTAATGAAAAAGGGTGTTACGCTAAAACCGGCTAAGTGGTAAAATAAAAAAAATAAAAAATGTTAATACTGTACCGTTTTAAAAATTCACGAGCACAGTAGGTAGGTAAAACGAATTTTTGAATTTAAATTATTGAAAAGCGAGAAATAAAAAAGTACCTCAATTATAAATGCCAAAAAAAAAAGGAAAAGATTCTCTTTATAGTCAGATTTAGCGTAAGATCCTTCAGTTTATGAATAAATTTCAAACGAACACGGCTAATTATTTATCATATATTATTTCTTGGCTAAATTTAAATCGTAAATTTTTACCTCAATGATTAAACTATCGTTTTAAATATTGCTAAATAGACATGACACAGACATAGTGATCGTGCAGTTTCTAAAGTTCTGTCTATCAATGTCTATATTCTAACTTTGAATAAATTATTAATTATTTTATAATTATAAATCGAATTTCGAAGTTCAGCACTCGTTGAAAATTTCCAAAGTAAGAAAATAAAAAAATTTAATAATTTTTAATCATCTTCGCTTACCGGCTTCTTGAAGAAGTTCTTTCGCTTTTCTTTTGCTGGTGGTGTTGTCAGCGTAGTTTTACCTGGTCTAGTGTTTCCCACACTGTCGCTATCGTCGCCTATAAATTAAAAAAAAATATATATATATATATATTTTAAATATATAAGAAAATAGAAATGAATGAGTTTCATGATATTTTCAAATCCGAGTAAATATTCGATAAAAGTTAAAGCTTTTTACCTGGCGTTGGTGGCGTCGATCCTCGTGAGGGCATACCACTTTCGCCAAGATTTCCTGAGGAACCACCCCTAGCTGAATAAAGACCCTTAGTACCACGAGCAGCACTTGCCTGAAGTCTTAAAGCCTCAAGTTTAACCGGTGAAGGAATAAAACCAACGTCACATCCCTCTTTTACCAGCCTTCCTATCCACCAATTGTTGTCGTACTTCTCCTGAAGGATAAGCAGAGGATAAGGAGGTATCATGAATAGACTCGAAAAGTAGAAGTATAATATGAAGATCTTTCGTATGAAGAATAAGAAAAGAATTGAATAAAAATTCTTTTTTCTTTATCTATTTTTTTTTTTTTTTTTTTCTTTATTCAGCCCACCTTAATGTGGAGAAAATCTCTGACGTCGAAACTAACTGCTGATCCATGAACCGGTGAATCGTCATCGACGGATCCGTCATAACTGACGTTAGTCCTTACCGCAAACGCTACCGGCTTTGTCTAGATGATTAATAAATTTTGTTTTAGAAAAGTTTTATCGTTTTTAAATAACGTAATTAATTGTATAAATTATTACTCTAATCTCACCCTTGCTTTTTCGAGTTGATTAAGTGCCTGTCTTTCTTTTTCTCTTCGTAAACTCTCCTTTTCTTCATCCAATGAAAGGTCCGAGCTCGGCTGTGAGTAGTTTGAGTCAGCCGAGCCCTATAACATTGTTAAATAAATTGTTAATTATAATAAAAATAAAATAAAATAAGGTCTTTATTATAAACGGACTGAAATTCAAAAGTTAATAACTCATCTAATGTTCATCCCACCCTTATATAACCGAATAAAAAAATTTATTAATTTATTCTGATGATTAATTATAGAAGAAGAAAAAAAAATACTCTACCGCGGTGTTAATATTGTATACCTTTGAGATAATAACAAGCCATTCACACGCGGAGCTTGCCAAATGAATCGTTAAGGATCTTCGAGGATCAATCAATTTTAGACAATTTTAGAAAAAAAAAAAAAAAAAAACAACACCTTTTTTTCATTATCTTTTTTTTTTTTTTGATTTTCTTTTACTTTCGAATAAAGAACGGAAAAAATTTCAACGCACAAATTTTAGATTACGTTTAGCTCGATGAAGTTTCGCTCCCATTAGAATAAGCGAAATTTTATTTTTTCCAAATCTTCACAAAATTTCGATGAATTTTGTTTATTTCTTATCTGAGTATAAAGTATAGACGATACGTCGGACTTGGGCGAGTTCTAAGGTCGTACTAACAGTCAGGTGATATTGGGGTACTGAGTGACCGCGGAAACAGAGTGGCCAAAGGTACTTCGCCGGTTCAATCAATGAATTACGAACGTGATCCAGACTTTTACCAGCTGCGGTCAATACCGTACTTGGTTATTAATTATTCACTTAAAAATGTTTTCTAATTTTAGTTAGACGTAGACGTCACAAATTTTCATTCTTATTCATTATTTTTATTATTATTTTTATTATTTTTTTAATTTTTTTATTATAACTCAAACTAATCCTTTTCAACAAAATATTTCTTCGAGTTTTTAGTGTACGCGCGTTTCCACGGTTACGCGACCTTTCCCTACCATCTATATACCTAAACATGTATTGCGATTAGAAAACCCTTGAAGTCAAGTATATAATAATTTTATAATTAATAAATTTTATTGAAAAATTAAAAGAATATTAAATATACTGTAGATATACGATATAAATAAATTTCCTATGAGGCTATACAGCAGTTATTTTTATTTTTTATATATATATTTTTTCCCCTTCTGAATTTATTTATACCACTTAACTTGGTTAAAAATATCTATTCACTCGCAAAAGTTTCGTCTTCATGAAAATGTGTGGGGGGGCGACAAAATTTATAACTCGCGAAAAATATATGTATATATATGTTTTAAATAGAAAATATAAAGTATAAAAGTATATATATGGGTAGATATCTATATCATTCTATCGTGTAGGTAATTTTTTTTTATTCTTTTTTTTTCTATTTTATCGCTCTACTCATTTTGATATTACGGTTTATAATACTTCGTCGGTAATGTTAACACTAGTCGAGCCCGATCGCTTCTCGTCAGTTTAATCTTATCAATCTGTATACAGGATAGGGTATATATGGATAAAATATATAACACATGAAGTGACCATCCCGAACCAGATCACCAATTTATCAAAATTTATTTTATTCTCTATTTTTTTTTTTTTTTTTTCTAGTTTATACGTAATGTGTGTGTATATGTAGTTAAATTTTTTATTTTTCATTTTTGTATTTTTTGTTCTCATCCTGTTTAGAATGGTGACAATTTACCTGAGTAAATAGCTTATTATAGCCAGTGTTTTGTTGATTATATCCGATCATAGCCAAGCCGGCGTTTCTTGTTGTATAATAATTCTGCAGTAGGTATTTTTTTTTTTTTTATTTTTTTTTTATATCCTTTGTCAGGTTAAATAACCGCAAGAGTAATCCCACTTTTTCACTTGCAATTTATTTTAGTATTTCTTATTTTTATTTTTTTCTTCTTTTTTCTTGGTATTGGTTAAAAGTAATGGGAGGAAAAATGGGACAGATAAAAAATTGAACAAAGAAAATAAATTGAATCGAAACGAAGAGGGAAGAAGATGAAAAAAAAAAAAAAAAAAAAAAAAAAAAAAATAGATATATTCACTTATAATTCACATGAGTTCTGTCAACCCCGACCTCTAATTATATATACACTTCAGTATTAATCTCTCCCTTTGTCACCTTCGGTTATTATTCATTTTCTGCATCTTTACGCCACAGCTGATAAACACGACTTGTTATAAAAACGAAAACAAAAGAAAAAAAATAAAATATTACTACGATTTTTAATACTTTTTTCGTCTTTTTTTACAAGCCATCCAAAATTCACAAGGTATTTTTGTAGTCGATGGTTTTTTTTTTTTTTTTTTTTTTTTCACACTATTATTCAAATTTGTCTTTTACTGTAAATAAATTTAGATATAAAACCACAGATTCAATAATATGACCGATTTCTTCTATTAATTAATTATTGTTAGACCTGTAATTAAGTTCGTTATGTTTAATCCTAAAATGATAAAATTCTGAATTACAGTATAATAAATAAAAAAAAAAACCAAAATGAAAACAGAAATTTGATAAAATCTTGGAAATAGGATATTTTTTTTTATTCTTCAAATTTCAATCGCGAATTACTAATTATAAATTGTAGTTTAACGATCTGCCATATTTTATTGACATTTTATGGCTTTACTGGTACGCGAGCTTAAACGATCGAGGCTTTTGACCTCGTTTCAATCACCCCCGCAATGCATACAAGGCGAAGAATTTTACCGCGTATAAAACGTGGGAATAAATAAAAAAAATCAATTGTCAATAAATTTCGTGATTACATTTTTTCAAATTTTTTTTTTTTTTTTTCCAACATTTTTACATCGACATGATATTAAAAAAAAAAAAAAAAATGTTCAAAACTGTATTAGTATTAGACGATCTTTTCTATATTCAATTGTCCTTTTTTTTCCAGTGATTTTTCTGTTATGCTATTTATTTTTCTATTCATTCTTAACGTGTGGAATATATAATACGCGACCCTGGAAGATTTTAACGCGAGTGTCTATTATATATGAAAAAAAAAGCTCCTGCCATCCAGATATCGAGACAGTGAGAAGCAGACTAAGAGACTGTTGAATTTCAGATTCAATCTGATAGCTCGCGCACGCGCTAATAGGTAGATCGTAGTTTGCGATATGGAGCAAAGAAACAAAATGAAAAGTTTGCGTAAACTTTAAAATCTCAAGAATTAGAAACCGATCGAATTATATAAGTAGAATTTTTTATATACATATATATGTATATTATTTTCATTCATTAATTAATTTATTATTATTATTTAATTTTTAATTTTGTTTTGTTTTTTTCGCAAATATTCGAAAGTGACGTGTGAGAAACGTAACGAAAATTTCCAATTTCTTGAAAATCTAGTCTATTTCTGAAGTTTATTCATAGTACATACCTACATACGTCTATAGACTATAAAAACGTCATCGTATGGATAGGTTCATAGTTTTATTTACGTTATTTCTTATTTCTTATTTTTTTTTTTTTCTTCGTTTTTATTTTATAAACAGATGTTCTGATGGTAGCTTTTTGGAATTTCTTGTGTAAGTAAGCGAACTTTAAATAGCCGGTGGTGTAAGTTTCCCCACATTCTGATTGGTCCTTGTGTACCTAACTTTTTTCCCTCCTCGATTATAACCAGACCGATGAACTAACTTCGTTCGATCCTCAGTTGCCATTAACACTTCGACTTAACTAAATCTTGTGCAAAGATTTGATAGATAAATTGAAAAAAAATATAATAATAATAATAATATTTCACCTCCTGAATTTATATTCATATTATTTTATCACAAGAAAATAAAAAAAAAAAAAAAAAAGAAAAATCAAAAATTAATTTGATTTATTATTAATAGCAGAGATTATTATCAAATCAATACGAACTGCACCAATAGATTCGTATAGTAAGTTAAATCTTCTGATCATATTTTATACATATATGTATATATAAAATTAATTTCTCATTTTCGATTTTGATATCGACACACTTTTTTTTTTTTTTTTTTTGTCAAGGCTCGGACGTGTTTCGTTTTTTTTTTTTTTTTTTTGTTTTTAGTATAATAAAGGCGAGTATCGTTAATTATTATTATTAATATTTAATAATCTTAATTAATCAATTTTGTACTTTTACGAACACGATATTAATATACCCCAATCAATTTTAATATCACAATTAATAATCGTTATAATCCATATACTGATATATATTTATAAATGGATTATTATAAGTCACGTTACAGGTTGAGATAAGTGTTGTAAAAAATGAAAAAATAAAATTATTATACAAGATCTAAAAAGAAAAAAAAAAAATACAGTAAATACTTAAGAGAATGAGACTTTTATACGGTTTTTAGATTATTTAATTAAAAAACAAATAATAAAAATAAAAAATAAACCTTTTATTAACTTTTAAAACGTTTAGTTATTCAATATCCGGTAGAAATAACAGTCATTCATTAATTAAATCAACAACTAGATCAACTCGTAACCACGTCAACCTTTCATAACGTTAATTAGTTTCACCTAAAGCTTTCTCAATAATGAAACAAGTAACGTATTACATATACATATATCATGTGTATATATACGAATAGATCGACGATAAGAAAATTACCAAACGACGTATTAAACCAATTAAACAATATTTAATAAAATAATAAATTATTTCATTTCCTGTATTTATAACGTATTATAATTTAAATAATCGTATATCAAAATAAAAAATTAAATATCTTCTATAAAGTCGTAATAAATAAATAAATAAATAAATAAATATCCCTTCTGAAACAAAACTAAAAAATTTCAAAACAATAAAACTAAATAAAGTACACAAATAATCATTTATTTATTTATTTGTTATCTAGTTAATTTTTTTTATTTTTTTTTTAATTGTCTAATGAACAATTAAAAATCGTTGAAAAACTTCACTAACTCACTGAATTTCACACGTTTATAATATTCATTAATCGGAGATTGTGCATTGCGGTTATAGATATACGCAGTTTTAATAAACCGAATGAAAACAGTGCAAGCCGCGCGGCACCCGATACACGCTCGAGCGAATCCGATGGTGATAGTACAGCGACTGTTAAACGTAGGTGGGGTAGTAGGGTGTGCGTATATACTAGCCTATACTGTACACCATAGTTATGACGGTGTGCGGTGCGCCAGCTACTCGCTTCGAGTCGCCCCTGCGACTGCTGCCGCCCTCATCTCCGCCTCATATCGATCCGAAAAGACCGAAGCGACACGACGCCGTCGACGACCGACAACGACGCCATACAGGGGCCAGTGCACCCCCAATTATTCACCATATATATATACATACATATATATATGTATATATATAAGATGAATCTACGATCTTTGTTTAATTTGTTTTCATATTAATTTTGGAATTTTCAATTTTTTTATTCATTGTTTCAGGAATTTTTATCCAATCGAAATCGGATTTTACTTGTGTCGAATATTCATTGATACATATACATATAATACATAAATAAATATATATGTATATGTATATGGGTATAAAATGAAGAGGTGAAAAATAATGCGGTTTAATTTCTCCGCCCAATGTCAAGTATACAGAGTAAAAACAGAGAAAGAGAAAGAGAGTTGTTAGCTGCCTGCGGGGCTGGCGACGTACGGTTTGTTCTACTTCGGTTGATCCCTAGCCGCGCGTCTGACACTGTAGAGGTTTAGGGAATGTATCCATCTCTGGTCGGGCGCCGTACCGCGCCGCACCGCGCTGTGCCGGGCGTGACAACTTGTTCTACTTAAAGGTAATCGTAAGCGGAACGATTTTACGGCTGACTATTGAGGAGCCAGACTACTGAACTTTGTTATAAGGCTTTACGCGGCGTGTCTCTTTATATATAATGACACGTTATTTTTTCTTTTTTGGTTTTAATTGAGGTTTTTATTTCTTATGAAATAAGTAAAGTAAATAATATAAAATTCTTTAATGTTAGATTAGAAACAAGAGATTAGTGATTTTGAAAAGGGTGAAGAAATTAGTAAATTATTTTCCTTTATTCAGATCGTTCATGAAATTTGAAAATATTTTCTACAGTTTTTTTTTTGCTTTTTTTTTTAAATGCTTAATTTATTGAATGTATAAATAATGGTTTACCTTCCTTCTGCCAAACGGCTTGTAATGCTCTCGTTTCATTGGTCGACGCATATGATGCGCCATGTTTTATTACGTCAGATTTGATAAGAACAAATGCCGCGGGTAAATAATATCACTAGTATGCAATTATTTAATAAACAAAAAAACAAAAAAAAAGAACCAAAAATCTAAAAATAAATAAAGAAATTTTCTTTTATTTTTCTTTTAAAATATTCGTCATCTTATCGGATTTAAATTTTGTATAAAATATCGTTTTCTAAATCCCTCGATCATTTATTCATCCGTTTCACACTTGCCAATTTGTTTTATAATTAATATTTATTGATTTTTCTTTAATAATATATCACTTGAAAAATATAGAATTTCATTTCAAAATCGCACTGATTTAATACAGGAATCATAAAGTTCTCTGGAGTTGGTAAGTTTTTGCACAAAATGAAACAAATTTTAAAAATTAAAAAACCAAAAAATTTAAATTACATATATTTCACATTTTTATAATAATTATTTAACTTTTTTATTCCTTTTGTTTTATACAGATTCCGAAAAGGTGAAGGTCATTATCTGTTCAACGCTGCAGACGTTTTATCAATCTTCGACGTTAGTTTCTCAACATAATTATACTCCTTCTACGATGCACACACAGATTTATCATTATTTGTAAATTTAAAAAAAAACAAAATAAAATAAAAATTAAATTAAAAAAATAAATGAATGAAAAAAAATTATGAAAGAAATGATCGTTCATTTAAAAATAAAACGGTAAAAGATCCTGATGATGATAAAAAAAAAAAAAAAACTTTTTTTCAACTGTATTTTACCCGAAGAATCTATATGTATAATTAGTCCTCTCTTACGAACTTGGGAAAATACAAACTAGAAACGCAAGCAAGCCGGAATACTCGACTGTCTGGTGCTGAAGCGGTTTCGGAACGCGACTCGACCTCCTAGCTATTAATAAAACCGGCTGCCATTGCCAGCAGTTGTAATAGTAGTATAGCCTAAGAGTGCAGATACGATTCCCGCATATATGAATTCTAAAAATTATACAAACGATCTAGGATCGTTAAAAAATATCTCTATAAGGTTTAAACATTTTTTAATTTTTCTTTTCAGTTTAATTTCCGTCTATTTACAGAGGGGCAGGGACTGAGTGAGTAGGGTTTGATTTTTCGAAGAATAAAAATAAAAAAATTAAAATTGACAAAAAAAAAAAAATTTCTATTTACCAATTTTTTATTTTCTTTTTTTTTTTTTTTGATTTTGTTTTTTGTTCGCTCTGATTACCGGCCGAGGAGTTATCAGCTGTTAATGTTACAAGCTATCGCAGGGTAAGGTAGATAATAATTTGAACCGACTAGAAAATCTTACCGACTGTAAGTAACTTTTTTAATCCCCGAAAATCAAAAAAGTTAAGACAATGTTCTGAAAAAGAAGAAAAAAAAATCTTTTTTTTTCTGATTATTGCGGGGTTGTAAAATCGCTGTAGAAAAACAAATTTTACACACGGTATAGACAAATTCGGTGTGAGTATATGTGGAGTATATAAATAATGACAAGTAACGAAAAAAAAAAAAAAACAAAAACATAAAATATAATAAAATAAATTGAAGTAATATTAAATATGAAGAATAATTTTTCTCGTTTTTTCTATCATATTTTATTTAATTTTTTTCTTTTATTTCACGATAATGATATATATGTAAACGAATAGGTAGATAGATAGATAAATAAATAAATAAATAAATAAATAAATAAATAAATGATGGAATTATTATAGTCGAGTTAATTTCCAAGTCGTTAAACACGACGTATCTTAAGAGATAACTAAAAGCTATATCTACCTGGGTAACCGCGGGTATATAAGAGGTAAGTAAGTGTGATGGTGATTATTGGATTTTTATTAAGACGTAAAAAATGATGTATAAAGTATGAAGTATAAGACTCGTAAAATCGCAGTTCCTATATACAAGCAACTGCAACCAATAAGTATAAGAAAAATTTGAAAAATAAAAAAATAAATAAATAAATAA
Organism: Macrophya annulata; assembly: GCA_963924015.1. Classification (NCBI taxonomy): domain Eukaryota; kingdom Metazoa; phylum Arthropoda; class Insecta; order Hymenoptera; family Tenthredinidae; genus Macrophya; species Macrophya annulata. The sequence goes on from OZ001263.1 coordinate 2,150,884, forward strand.
AAATTGAAATTAATAAATAAAGGCGTATCATAATCAAATATTTAGATACTAAAAATAGTATATATATAGATATAATATATACCTATGTGTATGTAGTACACTTGTCAAATGCGCAGTTAATTATACAACGTAATGACAAAAGGGCTGAGTGCGGATAAGAAAGTGAGGCTAAATTATTAACAGACAGATGCTGGCGCATCCTCCTCCCGCGCTAAAGTCTTCTTATTCTACTTCTTCTTCTCCTTCTTCTTCTTCTACTTACTAACAGCGATATTTCCGCTGTTATTTTAGTTCATTCTTATACTCTGAGTGTGTGTTCCTAATATTCTTGTTTTTTGAACCATTTATTACCCGGACTATGTACAAAGTTTTTTAATTTTTTTATTTACTTATTTTATTTTATTTTTTATTATCTTTTTTTTTTTTTGTTTTTTCTTTAAATATATATATACTGTATACGTAGGTATATAGATATATACATATAGTATACTATCGAGCAAGACCCTTGTTGTATTTCTATCTGGTTTAGTTTTTATCATTTCGTTGTATAGGTATGTAACATACCTATATATAACATTTTTGAATTAGGTCGAATAACATCGGTATATATGCAACGGATTTAGACTTACAGTGTCTATCTATATATGTATACCAATACTAGTTTTCGGAATAGATCGTATATCTAATAAAAAAAACTAGAGAAAAATAAAATAAAAAAATAAAAATTACAAAGAAAAAAAAAACAATAAAAATTAAGATAAAAAATATCATCGAGATTCTATGAGGGAGAGATTTCTTTGCACCGTGTTGAAGTGCATATGGGCGACCCACTTAGGAAAGGAATTGTCTTTTTTCTTTTTTTTATTATCTCTCTCTATTCTTCTTTTCTGTTCATTCTCTCTCTCTCTCTCTCTATCTCTCGCTCTTTCTCTCTGTTTTTTTTTTCCCCCATTTTCCTTTTCGAATTTCTTTATTTTTCGACATATTTTTAACTGCCCTCGCACGCATCTCTGCAGGCGTTTACGCATTCCATATATACAGTATTACGATATTATATATACATATACTTAGATATATGTAGAGATATACGAAGAAAAATTTTATATTTCGATTCACCTACGTCAGTTAGCTGTGTATCAATTTCAATATATATCAAAATAAAACGAAAATAATAATAAAAATAAATAAATAAATAAATTAAAAACTTTCAAAAAAAAAAATAAATAAATAAAAAAAAAAATTGTTGTTCATAAATATATACATACAGGTATATATATATATATATGTATATATATAATATTCTGTCTAAAAGTATAGATAGTTATGTACATACATACGTATGTACAAGTATACATGTATAATATCTAACTACCTACATATCCTCAACCTCTAAACGATACTTCTGAATTATTTATTAAATGACAATTTTAACCAAAAATTAATTGATGGGAGTTTCAATTAAAAAGATAAACATCTCATCGAATTTAGATAATTTATTTTTATCATTTTTTAATAAAAAATAAAAAATAAAAAAATTTATCCTTTTTACATTTCCCTACTTTTTCTAATATTTTATATCAGTTAATATATCTTCTATAAGTTAAATGACAAATTTATAATTTTGTTTAAATAAAACCTGTCGAATAGGAAAAAAAAAAAAATTAAAAGAAAAAAAAAAAACACTAATCAAATATTGAACAAGATATAAATTTATATACCTACCTACGTATATGTCTATTTACTATTTAGAGAATATTTAAATACACACACTTGGTGATTAATAATCATTTCCTTTTTTTTTTTTTTTTTTATATTTAATTTTTTTTTTTTTTTTTTGATTTTGATTTTTTTTTTCGTTAATGTGCTGTACATTTTTGTCTTCCTTTTATTTTCTTTACTATACCTTATTACTCAATTATATATAAAATAGGATATATTACCAATTCGAGATATATAACTTGTACATACATACATACATACATACATACATCCATATATTTCAATAGATTATCAACAAGTATTAAAAGTTTCAGATCTATAGCGGGCATGAAACCCGCGGCTAATTTTAATCACCGAAACTGACTTCCGGTCAATTCTAAATTATGTATATATATATATATATATATATATATAGGTATATAGTTAGAATATTTATGTAATGAACTATTATACATAAAAATCAAACTAAATATAATATCATCAAATAATAATTGTCGTTTTATTAGACGTTAATTAATCGGGAGAAAAAAATTAAAAAAAAAAAAAAATAATAATAATATAAAGAAATTAGAAAAAAAATTATAGAAATAAATGACCGATGAATGATTCGCGATGATAATTAATCGAATATTATAATATATCGGCAACACTAACGAATTATATTCCCACATGATGTTTCGTAATTTATTCTTCTATATATAAAATTATCGATGATAATAATAAAATTTTCAATTTTTTTTTTTTTTATTTTTTATTTAATTTATTTAGTACCGTGTAAGTAGGCATGTACACATACGTACATACATACATACATACATACGTATAACGATATACGTAACATGTATATGAATAATATGTACAATGTACATACGAACTATGAGGTAGATTACCGTATAATAAATATTGTAAAGGGGTTTAGAGTAATAATTATTGAGATTATTGCTCTAGGCTAGGCGTAGAGGTACCACACCACACCACACCATACCATATTCCATACACATATACATATACGTACATATACATACATATATATATATACACGTACAGATATATAACATCGGCCAGAAATACCAACTGACGTGATTTTAACGCATGAGACTCTCTGAGACTAACTGCAACAACGAATCGGCCGAAAGCATTACAAGCTTTCTCTTTTTATAGCCCTCTAAATACTGTCGGTCGCCACCGCCCAAACCAAACCAAATGAAATGAAACGAAATGAAACCAGAACCAGAATCAGAACCAAAGGTTTGCCGTACTCCGGTGAGAAGGTATCCAGTTACAAAATATTCGTATATATATATATATATAATTTTTGAAAACTTATATATAGAGATAATCGAAAAATTAAATTATATATGTATCAAAAGAATATCGCATCATCATCATCTGTACCGTTATAATCGTTATAATTATTAACAAAATATAAGTAACATTTTTATAATTAACCAAATATAAAATTTTTTATATAAAAATTTCAAAAATTCTTTCTAATTCTATCAAACGAAAAATTTGAAATAAATATTTTGTTACTTTTTTTTTTTGATCAATTTATGGAGTCTATTTTTTCCCGTTATACATAATTTATAATAATTCTATTAATATATATATATATATATATATATATATATATATTTTTTGAAGATGATGATCAGATAATGGTCATCTCCGGTATAAAATCACACATGCAGCAGTATCATATACATATAAGTATGTATATGCTCCATAAGATGTTAAAATGTATAAAAATTCTACCTTCATAGGTGGGCCAGGCTGAATAGTCGTTTACACATAGCTATAGGTATAGGGGGCTACATACGCAAGAGACACATGAATGTTCATCATTAATTCCTTAGAATTTCGTAAGGCTATATAAGATGAGAAACCCAACTATGACCAAGTCCTAATGGTTTAAACTACTATTATAAGTAGGTATATGGATACATTCGGCTACTTATATGTATGTATGTATATATGTATATATAAAATGCAACGGGAACGCAGAAACACACTTCGTTAATTCTTATATTCCTCTTATTCCCCATCTTATTCGTATATAACGTGTATATATTTATATATATATATATATATATATATATTGCCCAGCACTGACTTGCCCACATCGCTTTTTAATTCCCTGATTTAAAACAAACCAACTTTATACACATTATATGGTATACGTAAGTATATACTATGTATGTATATATATATATATATACATGTGTGTATCTATATAAATATATGTTGTAAGTATACAAAACCTCCTCACTAGCTCGTACCACGTGGGAGGAAACGATCTCTGACCTCCTTCGCAGTTTTTTTTTTTTTTTTTTTTTTTTTTGTTTGTCTTTTTTCTCCCCATAATTTTTGGTCTCTTTTTTTTATACCTTCAGATTTGTAAGAAATTTGAGAACGATGTAAAGAAAGAGAGAGATACATCCCTTTAAAAAATTTTACTATATACATATGTATGTATATATATATATATATACACACTTATATATACACAAAGATGACTTGACTCTTTATCAATCTATTTAGAAGATGTCGCTGACGCATATTATAAACGCCGTCTTAAAGAAACGGCGGTGTGCGCCACTGTTAAAAATTCTATTTATCATATAAATGTGTATACATATATATACATAGTATTATATACACAACGGACTATAAATATGTGTTTCTGTATAAGTTTTTTTTTTTTTTTTTGTTTTTTTCATCGTTTTTTCCATCCATAGTATAGAATAGCCTATAAGAGAGCTTGTAGTGCTTACCCTATCATTTGTCAATAAGACGTTCACACATCAACCTTCCTCAACGTCTTCATTTTATTATACCATATATACATATGGTATATATATATATATACATATATACATGCTTGTATATGTATAATAATATCTCAACTGTACATTTATACGTCGATCATCAGTTACAAAGAAGAAGCGAAAGAAGAAGAAGAAGAAGAAGAAGAAGGAAATTAAAAAAAATTTCTGAATGAGAGAAAAGAAATTAAACAAAAATTAAAAGATGTATGAAAGAAAAAAAAAAAAAGAAAAATTTGTTATTTGCAAAATAGAAAAGGATAATTTTTTCTTGTTTTTCAGTTCTTTGAAAATTTGTTTACTATACAATATTGTAATTTAGATTTCAGTTTATACTTTGTTTAGTTTTTATATAAATATGTAGGTATATGTATATACCTTATTATACTGCGGATAGAAATTTCCAAATTTACAATTTTTATTTATTACGTATACCTGCAGAAGTAAGCCGTATATATTGAATAATAATAATAATAATAATAATAATAATAATAATAATAATAATAATAATAATAATAACAATAATGTACATAAAATAATAATGATAATATACATACATATGAAGTAAATCCTTCATAAAAATTATAATAGCTCGGCAGCTATGCGATGGCGGTATTTTATTTATGTATGTACACAGTTATATATCTATATATACAGATATATACCTACTGTACATGTAAAACTCTACCGGCATTCAAAAATTCCGGTATAGCAATAATCTTAATTTAGTACGTAGCTATATACGACACGTAATATGTATAGAGAAAATTGGGATAAGAAGAGTTAGAGAGAGAGAGAAAGAATGACGGTGGGAGATGAGAGGAGAGAAGAGGGAGAGGAGAAGAAGAAGAAGAAGAAGAAGAGGAAGAAGAAGCAGAAGACTATGAATCACGTCGAACAATTATATATATATATATATATATATATATATATATATATATATATATATATATATATATATATATATATCCGCGTTCAAGAAGTATGCCTTCAACTATGTATAGTTTATTTTTTTTTTTTTTTCTCTCTCTCTTACATACGTTATTATACAGTTATAAGTATATGATATGTATGCGTGCATGCGTGTGTGTAAATAGTCAAGAGAGAAAGATAAAGATGGAAAGACAGAAAACGAAGAAGGAAAGAAAAAAAAAAAAAAAAAAAAAACCATGGAACATGCGTAACGTCTATAAATCGAGTGTCTTGGAATAAGTAGAAAGGCATTTTGATATTAATTAGGCATATATACCCGCGCCTGATATAAAGATGTGTGACTTTTGGGCGTGCCAACGTTCGGGAGTTCGAGTTCTCGAGTTTCGTTATAGACATACAAACACACACACACACATGAATACATATACAGCGTACTAAAGATCTTCGTAGATTAATATACATACACCAAATATTCTATATATCCATTTATCTATCTATATCTATCCTATAATATTTAAGATATAATGTATGTAAATATAAGATATGTACTTACATACATACATATATATATATATATATGTATAATTTTTATACCTCCTAAAGTTATTTTTTCGCGTTTTATTTTTTATTTTGATTTTTATTTTTTTGTTTTTTATTTATGTACCTATGTACATGTATTTGTTACTCGAGAATGCGAGTTTTCGTGCTTCATCGGTTTTCTCTCTCTCTCTCTCTCTCTCTCTCTCTCTCTCTCTCTCTCTCTCTGTACGTATGTATCTTACTTAAATACATACACATATATGACAAGTACATATATGTATATATTTACGTTACATACGTATGTAACTACCTACCTACCTACCTATCTATCTACCTACCTACCTACCTCTATACCTTGAGTGAACGGGTTTCCATATATGGCCTCGTACACCTCCGCAGGTCATTCAATTTCTCATAGAATCTCGTCTCTCTACACAAGGCGGGGGAACCCTCCTCGTATTAAACATCGCACACGATCAACCGCACGTTGCATTATAACCGACTAAATAAAATAATGAAAAAAAGAAGAAAAGAAAAGGAAGAAAAAAAATTTAAAAAAAAAAAAAAAAAAAAACAGATAAAAGACAAGATAAGAGCAAAAAAAAAAAAAAAAAATTTCGTAAAATACTGTACCGTATAATACTTTTTTCTTCTTTATCTTTAATACCGGGGCGCAAGAGTTTGCAATCACGTCGTTTAAGGTAAACGGAAATATGAAGAGAAAAGAAAAAAACAAAAAAAATTAACAAATACCATGATAAAGAGAATTTGCGAATTTCTTCATTCCTTTTTTTCTTGTTACATTTTTGCAAAAAAGAAATATATATATATATATATATATATACCTATACATATATTTATTGTATATACTTGGATAAATAATTATTATAATTGAATCGAAGTAATAATAATAATAATAATAATAATGATAATAATAATAAATGATCGTGATGATCATGATAAAGGAATTTGTAAATCGAACCCGAATCGAATTCTCAAAGTGGAACTAACAATGAGTATAATATCGGTAGGTTTTACCTATAGGTATATATATACGTATGTATAATACATACATATACATATATATGTATACAGTGTACACGATGTGTACGAGAAAGCCTGAGCTTTAGGTATTTAAGTGTGCGTAAGAGAGTAGGTGATCGTTCGAGAGGAGGAAAGAAAAGAAAAGAGAAAAAGTAAAAAAAAAAAAGAAAAGAAAAAATAAATCGCCGAGTCATCTCGCATCGTCAGGAGGATGCTGCAGTGGCCTTGATCTTGAGAAGTGGCAAGGTGCACACACCGCACCAAACCATCACCACCACCATTACTACAACTACCACCATGACTGACACCGACACCGAAACCATGATGAGGCCAAAAAATTAAAGTCGCGTTTACGACCACTGAATAAAAACAATGTGAAAATGATAATTATAATAATGATAAAAGAAAAGAAAAGTTTCTTAATTATTTTTTTTATTTTTACCCATTTTCTAGATTAATTAATTCTTAGCATTTAAATTTTCATTTATTATATATTTAGGTACATATTTTTATATTTATTAAAAAACAAAAAAAAAAAAAAAAACAAACAAGGTAACGCAATAAATTAAGACTCAAAGAAATTTTCAATATAATATATAGTAAAACTAAAAAACAAAAGAAAAAAACACTTGTGTAAATTATTTATTTTAATTTTCTTTTACTCCAAACCTTCTTAAAAATGACATCGAATTATATTTATTCAAAATTTCATTTATTTATTTATTTATTTATTTGCAAAGTTTATCCAAATTAGGTAGACCGATAGGTATTAGACCTTATAGATAAATATTGATTGGAATTTAAAATCGCGTTTGTATACGTATGTGCATTAAACTGTCGACCTTGATCTTGAAAATGGCAAGGAACGAACGCCGTGTCACGTATAATATGTATGTATCTACATACGTTACATACATGGACCAGATATTAAGCCGCGTTTACGACTCGCTGATATATACATATATAAAGTACGCTGATACACGTACATACAAATTATAACTCGATGATATAAAACAGAAAAAAAAAACCAAACAAAAAAATCACAATAATAATAACAATATTAATAATAATAATAATCTATTGAAAAATATCTTGTTCATTAAAATTATGACAAAAACGGAATCAATGAAGGAGATCAAGCATTAAGTAGTCACACTATACACATATGTATAATATATATACATATATACAGGTATATGCATCGGATTCGATGCCGCGAGTAAAGTCCTGCAGTTTGGTATTGCGGACGGTTGTTCCGTTCGGTTCGGTTCGGTGGGGTGCGGTGCGGTGCGGCGTTAAAACGCGCAACGTGTTTTCGTCTAATGTAGTAGTATTCTTTCTTTTTTTTTTTTTTTTTTTTTAGATTATTTTCTATTCTTTTTTCTTTCCTGTTTCTTTCTTTTCTTTTCTTTTCTTTTCTTTTCTTTTCTCTGTCTCTCTCAATTTTTTTCTTTCTGGTTTTTTTTTTTTTTTTGTTAATGTCCTTGATCTTGCGCCGTCTGCGAATGCGACTACAGGGCCCCGGTCGGGGCCCAGCGGGGGCAGGGTGAGCGAGATAAATGTACGAGAAAAGTAAGACGGAGGTATGCAAGGGGGGACCCAGAGAAAACCAGGCGGCACCTAAAACCCACCTCAACTTCAAGCCTACTCAAGGTCAATACACATAGACGCAAACACATCATCCCGCGTATATACACACACACACACACACACACACATGCATGCATACATAAATTCGGTTATAGACTTCAAATACACTCGCGGTCAACCCTTCTCCTCCTCCTCCTCCTCCTCCTCCCCCAAACCTTCGCGCCCGCGGGCAGCCCTAAGAATCAACGAAAGAAACGCAAGAAAATAATAGACAACAAAAAAAAAATAGAAATAAAAATTTTAAAAAGAAAAATAAAAGAATATTATTTTTTGAAAATTATTTTTTTTTATCTTAATAAATTTTCTACTTATAATTAATATAATTATATAATTAACGACAAAATTATAATCGTTACTGTTGTTATCCTTTTTTCAAGGTTTAATTAATTTCATCTGTTCTTATTCTGTTTTTTTATTTTTCAATTATATTTCAAATTTTTTCAAATAGAATAACAATTGAGCAAAAAAAACAAAAATAAGTATAATTTTCAAGTGAAATGAAGATGAATAATAAAAAGAAGAAAAAGAGCTTTCGTTTATACATATATTTTTTTTTTTGTCTATTTTATTTTGCGTCTTGGAAAGGATGGAGAGGGAGGAAGGTATAGGGAGTAATTTTCGGACCCTGCAGTATATAGAAACGGGGTATTTCATTTGTTCGCAATTTATCGTGGGTTCTATACTACAGCATCCCGTCCTTAGCAGTTATCCTTGAAAGATTTTTTCATCTTTTGTTTTATTTTACTATATATACCATATATACATATACATATATATATATATATATATATATATATATATATATATATATATATATATATATATATATATATATATATATATATACGCGAAGAGACCGAGCTGCGGTACCGCAGAATGAGGAGGGCCCGGGTTACCCTGGGTCCCTGGGCTTCGTCGACTCGGACTTGTGCAGTATAAAAAAAGAGTAGACGGTAGGTATAGAAATAATACCTACATATGACCATCTCATATGTATTTACATACATATACGTATAATGTACGTACAGGGATGTTATGTATATATGTATATACATATACATATATGATAAAAATAAGCACATATTATATTAGCAAACCTGATATCTTCAGTACGATACTCTCTTTCTCTCTCTCTACATATACATATACCTATATATCTATCTCTTACTCTTATATATTTCTGTAAGAAGAAATAATAATTGTCTGCAACGAGTGCAACGCCGAATTAAAGTATAAGTATTTTTTTTCTTCTTCTCATAAATCCGCATATCGCAAAAAAAAAAAAAAAACAGATTACAAATTTGATAATCTGAACAGTTTTTTTATTTTTTTTTTTACTATTATTTCTTTTTTCGGAAAAAAAAAAAAAAAAAAAATGTATGTATATAAATAAATAATTATCTTCACCCAATTTTGAAGCTTCTCTTTTCCTCTCTAACTCCCTCTATTTTTCCTTTATTTTTATTTTTTTCAATCCTTAGCCATTTCTTTCGCGTCGAGTAACAGATGTTACGTCGAAATTGATCGCATATATAGGTATGTATAGGTATATATATATACCTATATAAGAGAGAGGATAGCAGCAACTCTCGAGTACAGGAAAGACCACCCACCGTTATTTTTCATTCTTTTTTTTTTTTTTTTTTGGTAATAATTAGTGATGACTATATATATATATATATATATATATATATATATATATATATATATATATATATATATATATATATATATATATATATATATATATATATATATATATATGTATAGGTTAAAATTCTCTCTTTCCTTGTTCTTTTTTTTTTTTTTTTATTTTTTCTTGATTTTTGATTTTTTTTTAAACAAATTACCTTTTTCTTCAAGCAGTAAAACAGTAAAAACCCATAAGAATCTTATAGATTATTATTCAATATATGAAACGCATTTAATAAATATAATTAATAAATAAATTTCGAAAACAAAAAACAAAAAATTAGAATCAAAATAGTAATAAATAATCATATAACGAATGATGTTAGAAAAAGTGGAAAAATATTCCCAAAAAAAGTAGAAAAAAAAAAAAAAATGAAACGAAACGAAAGAAAATTGTCTAGTCACGTCAGTCTATGAGTAGAGAGACTATACATACCATATAGTTACATAGGTACCTAATATATATAAGCCCTAAAATCGGTGCAGCAGCAGCAGCAGCAGCAGCAGCAGCAATATGCGCTGTCAAAATTTAGGGGGTCTAACCTTTCTCAAGGACCTGTGCTGCCAGTATTCGATGTTCATAACGTCTGCTATATACACATACACACATATATATATATACACTGATATACATAGGGTAGGTCGAAAAGGACTAAGGATGAGAGAGAAAAGATCTTAGATCTAATCTGTAAATTAGAAATGTAAAACTGCAGCGGAGGGGTAGGTGGTTTAGGTTAGAGGGTAGGGTATGGTAGGGTATAGGTACCTATAGGTATATGTATATATGTATAGGGTTCGCGGTCAAGCTTGGCGTTATTTTAGAAACTCCTACAACGATTTACTATACAAAAGAACCATATTGCCATATAGTACCATACCCTTAAGACCATCAGCCCTTAGCCTTTAGCCCCTTAGCTTAGGGGTATCAGCCAAGTTTCGCATTTTAAAAGATATACACAAATTTCACGAACAAAATATTATATAAAATTATTTTTTGTTTTTAATTTTATATTTTCAATTCTTAACTCAAAATTATATTTGGCATTGAGACAAAAAATAAAATTTAGTTTTTCAATATTTTTTTTTTTTTAATTTTATTTAGATTAGTTTAGTTTTTTTTTTATGTATATATATATATCTATGTATTGTATAATACATACGTATATGTTACCATACCTATAATAGCTAATACCCTCAAACCGGGGCTATACACCATACAAAATTACAAAACCTGAGAAAAGAACCTGTCAAAATGGCGATAGCCATACAACAATGGCTGGCATAAGTTAACCGCAGCACAGCGGGTGCCTAGGGGAGTTAGTTCTGGCAGGGGCTGGCATATTGCATGAGAAAATAGAGAAAGAAATAGAAAAATGAAAAAGAAAAAGACAGAAAAAATATATATATACGTATATAAGTCAAGCAACGGCGTCAAGGCAAAAAAAAAAAAAAGACAAAAAACATAACATCAAAACGAAGAATATAGAAAAAAAAAAAAAAAACTTTTTATTTTTTAATAATCGAATCACGGCTCAAATTAAACTGCACATATAATATATGTATAATATATATATATATATATATATATATATATATACATATACATGAATATATGAAAAGTCAATTCAACCATAAAGAAAGTCAACGTAGATTTTTTTTTATTGAGTTTAATGCAGTTCAATTATTTTCAATTAAATTCTATATTACATCTTATTTATCCAACGGTCAATTTGTATGTTTAATATGCGTAGATATAAGTATAAGTATATAATGAAAAAACGAAACGAAGCAAAAACAAAAAAAAAAAAAAATAAAGTTTGTAAAAATAATTTTTCAAACTTATGTAGTAATACGAAGTGATTTTGATAACACAATAATAACATGCATACACATATTGTATGTATAGGATGTAAGAAACGTAAAATAAAAAGTATGCAAAAAAAAAAAAGAGAATATGTAAAAACAATAAAAAATGGAATCCCGTTTTTTGTATTCTTTTCTTTTTTTTTTTTTTTGTTTTTTTGTTTCTTTGTTGGAATAATTAATTATCGGTTGAAGCGCAATAAATATATATTTATATACATATAATGTATATGGTATATGGTTATGTTATATTATTTCGCGGTACCTAAAACATATTTTGCGCATTACCTACGCCAGTGGGGCAGCAGGTCAGCGATGCAAGGATCTAACGGAGGACAAAGAGGAGGCAGTTCCCTACGGCGGACACCGTCCCCACACCCTCACCTACACCCCGATGGCAACAGCGGCAGAAAGTGGAATTGGTATGGGTATATATGTATGTATATGTATGTATATACTATATATATATACATACTATACAGACCCTATATATCCTTGGGTTTGGGTTGCTGCTGCTGCTGTTGCTACAGCCGTCATTGCGCTAAGTGCAACGTCTCATCTTCGAGATCCAGCTGCTTCAGTGTGCGTGCTCGACGGAGAGAAAAAGAGAGAGAGAGAGAGAGAGAGAGAAAGAGAGAGGAGAAAAAAAAAGAGAAAGAAGAAAAGAGAAGAAAAATAAAGAACCAACTCTCGGGGGCTGTAGCAAACCTAATGCCTTAGGAGTTGCAATTTGCACGAAGGATTTCATCTCTAGCGCAAGGAAGAAAAAAATTATATAGATTTTTCGATCATATATATTTTATTTCATTTTTATTATATATATATACTTTTGATATTAATTTTAAATTGTGATTTTCCCACTTTCCCTTCGATTCGACCTTTTGATTGCAAAAAAAAAAAAAAAAACAGAAAATTTGTTTGTATCTTTTTGTGATTTTTTTTTTTTTTATTTCATCTTTTTCAAACAAATTCAAAATAAAGTGATTTTTCAAACCTTTGTTTATGTTATATATATATATATATATATATATATATATAATATTCGTGAAAATTCTTTAGGTACATGGTTATGTGTGTATGTATGTACATACGTATGTACATATATTGAGTTTCGGTAAAACGAATTTTTAGGGTGTATAAGGACTAATGGGCGAGTACCACATGTCGCAAATCCTTGGCCAAAGCCAATAGTCTAGGATCCTTTGAACTTGGGCGCCAAGTTGGTCATAAATCGTGTCACTCTTCGGGTTTAGTGCAAGCTACCAGATAGAATGAGAAACAGAAAAAAAGAGAGAGAGAGAGAGAGGGAGAGAAAGGGGGCTGAGAAAATAACGTAAAAAAAAAAAAGAAAAAAGAAAAAACAGGAAAAGAAAAACTAACGTGTTTTTAACCATACACACATATATACTTAACACACAATATGTACTTAATTAAAATTGAAAATCAATGTACATATGACGGGAAAAAAATTAAAAATAAAAATATTAAAACAAAAAGCACATAAACCGTGAATTTTATGAATCGTATGAAAACGGGGTTTGGAAAATGACGATATATTGCGTCCACGGGTATATATATATAGATAGTTAAGTTTAGTTAAGTTGAGTTAAGTTAGACAGGTATGTATAATATAGATAGGTATGTGAATAAAAATCCGTATATAGTTAGATACGACTATACATATATATGTATATACAATATGTATGAAAAGAGAGCAGTAAGAAAAAAATCTAGACTTTAGGAATGCGGTATATACGAGAGTATCTCTTCTCCTCCTCCTTCTCCTCCTCTTCTTAGGAGTCTCGATGGGTCTCATCCCCCACTTTCCCTCTCAAATAAATAAAGAAAGAAAGAACGAAAGAGTGAGAGAGAGAGGGAGAGAAAGCGAGAAAGGGAAAGAAAAAAAAAGGCGGAATAAGAATTAAGAAAAAAGAAAGAAAAAAAAAAAATTCAACCGCATGAAAACCGAAAGAGAAAAAATAGAGAAAGATAAAGATAAAGAGGAGTTAGGTAGAATTTGACTTTGCAGTTGTGCAGGATCAGGATCAGGACCAGTACCTACCTACCTACCTACCTACCTACCTACCTACTCTACCTACCTACCTTATATACATATACATATATAGATATAGGTATGTATGTATACTGTGTACCTATACTGCAGCATATTTCTCAGCATGTTTGACTTCGGGAATAGAAAGAGAGAGTGATGAAGGTGGGTGAGAGATGGGGTGGTAAAAAAAGAATAAAAAAAAAAATAAAAAATGAGAGAAAAATATCTGAATGACGAGGGTGTGATGTTCGCTTTAATATCCACTAGCCAGCAGGTATAAAAGTACTGTATATATATACATACATGTATGTTATACCTATATCTATCTATATGTATACGTATATATGTATGAGGTGTGTGTAATACGGATAGATATATAGATATATATGTATATACATAGGTATGTACTTTTTTTTCTGTTTCTTTTTGTGTTTTTTGTTTTTTACTTTAACACACATTAATATACGCGTGGCCCTGCAGCCCATTTCAACCCATTCCATTCCACTCCACTCCAGTCTACTTCGTTCCACCCTACCCTACCCCATCCTGCCCCGCTTTTAACACCGCTTTACCTTATTCAGGTTTAACTTAAGGACCTATATAAGTAAGTAAGTAAGTAAGTAAGTAAGTTGGTTGGATGGTTGGTTGGTTGGTTTTAAGTCGGAAAACTGTAAAAGACTGACTTTAGAACCTTACAAATTGCAGTCGATTTCTAACTTTTTTTACATTTCTTTTATTTTCTTTAACTTCGATTGATAAATAAAAAAAAAAATAAAAATTAGGATTGATCATCGTCCCTTGCAGGAAATCGAATCGATCCATATCGGAGTTAGTCCGAGATAATTGCCCTTGCAACGCTTCTCAATTAACGGCTGTCACTTTCCTTTTTTTTTATTCTTGATTTTTGATTTCTGTTTTTTTTTTTTTTTTTCTTACATTTATCGACAGTTAAATATTTTGAGACAGAATTTCCTTTTTTTTTTTTCTTTTTTTTTTTTACATACTATTTTTTTTTTCTCAGATTTTCATTTTCACTCTTCTCCTTCTTCTTCTACTTCTTCTTCTACATAGTGAAATTTTCATTCGTTAGATTGTTAGTTAGTTGAAAAGAAAAATTGTAAAATTTATCTCAAGATAAAAAAAAAAAAAAAAAAAAAAAAAACAGTAGATCGGCGAAAAGGGACGCGCGCGAGCGCAAGTCATATACATTTATTTACCTATACCTAGATACCTGAAGCGCTTAGGAGGCGCTCTAGAGCCTAATATCTCTCCTCTTACCTCGTGTCAGTCTTGCCCTTCGCATTATCCCCACCCACCCTACCTCACCCTCTTTACCAAAAATCGAAAGAAAAAAAAATAAGAAGAAGAAGAAGAAAAAAAAAACCGAAGTCTAGAGTTACGGTCTGAATATATCACGTAGGTAGGTTTACGCACACATCGTTACAGGTTCGTACCTATAAATCGCATTATACTACGTCTATACATACCCTTAAAAAATGAACCATTATATATAAGCATGTAAGCTGCACAGTCCTCCCCTCCCCACTCGTTCACATTTTTCACAAAAATCATTTCATGTATATATCTAAATATATATATATATATATATATTTTTTTTTATCATTTTCTATATGCAATCGATTAGCTTGCAGTTTTGCAAACAATTGAAATTGCAATTGCACTGTAAATATGAAAATTAGAATAGGAAAAAAAAAAAAAAAATTAACTTCCTATAACTGCATACGTATATGTAAACATGTATTATAATAATTATATACTCATGATATACATAATATCGATGCATTTATTAACTATACACACATATGTATGTATAAATATATAATGTACTTAGGTATTTTTTCATATGATGTAATATTAAAGTGTATACCTATGTATATATATATATATATATATATAGGTATGTATATACTCCTGGTAACACATACATACGTCTTCATATACCTATATGTATATAATTTAAATCGTTTGCCCGGGATGGTTAATTTGTAATTATAATTCTTATACCGCGTGAACTATAATACGCGTATAGGATAAAAACAGGATAGAATGGGATGAGATATAGGATAGGATATATGAGTATATATACACCTGATTCATACGCGTAGGCATTTATATACTATTATAATATATATGTAGGTACATCTATACCGAGCATCGAATGAGCAAGGAATACACTTGGTATAAAACGATCATTGATCTCGATCTCCGGCTCTCTCTAAGATCTTCGAAGCAACAAAAAATAGATTTAAAAAAAAAAATAAAAAAACAGAAATCTAAAAAAGCACCTTAGATATCGATTTTCAATTAAACAACATTCGAATAATTATTTATAATAAATAAACAATTTTAATACGTAAATTATACACATACAAAATAATAATCATCGGTAAAATATATATCATCGATTTTTTTTTTTCAACAATTTAATGGCATATCAATAAGTATATATACTATATACCTAGTATATATGGGATATAATATCCTGCAGCAGTGAAAGAATAAATTTAATATCTGTCCAAAGTTGTTGATAAGTGGTTAAAGATTGATGTATATATATATGGTATAGGTGATTTCCTCGTAATTTTTCTAAGGTGAAATAAAATGAAATAAAATAAAATAAAATAAAATTGATCGTTCGATCGTATACATATAACCATAAAGCGGGGTATATGATATATAATATTGGTCTGCACGCGTCGACCGGTAATTTGGTGCGTCTGTCAGATGGCGCCTGCGTGACTGCGTGACCGGTGAACATTATAGAGTCAAATCGTTCGAAATTCAAATTCAAATTCAAATTCAAATTCAAATTCAAATTCGAATTCGAATTCAAATTCAAATATCCGGGGTAGGTAGAGGTTCGTTGGTAAATAGGTAGGTATAGGTTTATGTCTATACTCTATAAGATGATTTAGCTTGCGGCTGATTTTCTACTACTAAAACGTTTTGATTATACTCATTACCCGCGTCTCAACTCAACTCAACTCCATCTCCATTTCAAACTAAAACTTAAAACTAAAACTTCGTATATAGTAAAAAAGCTATAATACAAGTTTCTATATTATTCTTAGAAATTTTACCGCGCAGTTTAATACTCCTTATGTTTGCTGCAGGTATATTTTTTGATCGTCTAAAATAGCTGCAGATGCTTCATCGACGCATTAAGGTGTATGTATATACATATATATATACATATAAATATCTATATACATAACACCAACACCATATATTACGATTAACTATAACCAAAGGTGGGTACAGGCGTATAAAAAAACAAAAACTAAAAAAAAAAAGAATAAATATAATCGACCGTTAATGAAATATTTTAGAATAAAGTTTTTTTTTTTGTTTTTTTGATTTTTTTAAGTAACGTGTAAAATTAGTCAATTATACTTTCACATGTTTTGGTTGTCTTCTTCTTTTTCGCTTCAAAAACGAAAGACGACGAGGATAATTTTATTTTTGATTTTTTATTCATGTATTTTTTTCTTCTTTTTTTTTTTCAAATTTCTTCTCTTCTGTTTTTAA
>OZ001263.1:2171251-2173751 GCA_963924015.1 Macrophya annulata
ACATATAAGTATAGCATAGGTATATATATTAGGATATTGGAGATATATATCTCAGGTAAATGCGGCGGTTAGTTCGAAGGTTACGTCACCATACTCAGAATGCGGTCAGGGTACCTGACGATCAGTTGATATTTTCTCTGTTTTATGATTTTAACGCGTCCGGTAGGTAGATAGGTAGGTAGGTAGGTAGGTAGGTAGTCAGGTAGGTAGGTATAAGGTAGTTAGTTAGTTACCCATATACGTATACATATATGTATTATAATAATATACATATAAGTTAATTTTTAGAAATCCTTGACCAGATCGTGTCACTATAGTATAAGACAAGTATACTAGTACATGAATATATGTCTATCCAATAAACAAATTAGAATAACGATTACAAGTATATATGTACATATATATATATATGAATATATAAAAAAATTTTAAAAAAAACTTAAAAAAAGGAAAATAAATAGTTTAAGTAACGAAATATACTTTGATATTTAATTCAACCGTTATTAAAACTAGTTACCTAATCTGGGATTAGTTTAGAAAAATCAAATAAATAAATAAATAAATACATGATTTAATATTTTTATATATATACATGTACATACATACGGAAATAGAAAACAAAAAATAAAAAAACAAATACTGATCTTTGGCCTCGTAGAAATTTATTTATTTATATTTGTTTATTTATTTATTTATTTATTTATTTATTTATTTGGTTCCTTGTATGAGGTCGCCTTTGTTTGACTATTAAACGTTTGATATTTAATTTGGGCCTTGTGGAGCACTGTTGGCTTCTTTAGTATTTTTGGGCCTCAGGCTGCAGGACCGTGGGTCCGGTCGTCTCAAATTACGTATTGAGAAGGGATAAAATCGCCTTATCGAAATTAATAGGCGGAAATATATATGGCCGCAGCTCTGCATCGCTTTTTTATATATATATATATATATATATATATATATATAGGATTATTCGTTCCCCTTTCTTATATACTATATATAATATATTTCGTAGTATATTATATAATTATATATACATATATGCAGTACATAGTATAAATATGCAATATTTAAAAAAAAAAAAAGCAAAAAATAAAATACATGCAGTTAGTTTTTTTTTCCTTTTTTCTTTTTAAACAATATGCTATTATAAATATAATTGTCATCTCAATATATCTAGGTATATACATGTATATATCCTTGAAAAATAACTAATCAAAATACATAGTTATATATGTATATGTATTATATCTATAACTACGCATTTAATACTATTATTCTGGAATTGCTTATAAATATATATATATATATATATATATAGCTTTTGTATAATATGTAGATAAATGCGTAGTTCTATTAAAGGTGGGTATATAGATATCTATATACATATATATATATATATATATATGTATATCTGTATATAGTTATTATAATATACTCGCGGGTAAACAGCTATTACCAAAAACTAGTCTTTTTATTTTCCATGAAAAACGTTAAAATATTCCATTATATATTATTTTAACTTATAACTTTAAGTTATAAACGAGAAAAACTAATTAAGCTGCACATATCCCTAATTGAGAAAACAATGTTATTATAGAAAATTTAATGGTTCAAGTATAAGTGGGTACATATATATATGTATATGTATAGGTTACCTATATATATATAACGACGTTATAGATATAATTACATGTGCACTATATATTTTTATTTTTTCAAAATCTAGCAGTACGCTGCAACAGCAACAGCCTGTTGAATATATACTTTGAAATAATTTTCTTTTTTTTATTATTCGAAAAAAACTGGAGGGGAAAGGGACTTAGAAAAAAATTAAGTAAAAGTTCGTTTTTTAATCCGCATTTCCATTTTCTTAATCTCTTTTTTGCTTTCTCTCTCTCTCTCTCCTTGTCTTCTTATATTTATATATTAAATAGTGACTAGGCATTATATAGGTTCATTGGCGTAGTTAAATTTGTCATCGAAGCGAAAGAATCGCTTCTTTGAACCCTCGTATATAGTGATGTGTAGTGTGTGCATACCTATATATATGTATATATATATATACGTAGGTATATATGTATATATAATAAATAAAAAAGAAAAAGAAATTCAAAAAAAAAAAAAACAAAGAAAAATGAAAAAAAAGCTAAAAACGCAACGGGTTATATCTACCCTTTTACATACAAAACAGGGATAAAATCCTATACATATACAAAGGATAACCCCCCCTCTAGGATAGGTACGTAATCGGTCCAAGGGAACCAATATTCTCGTGCGCGAGTGATCGCGTGCGCGCTGTAAGCATCTGGATCCCGATCAGCCAGGTGGGATGAAAAGGGGTAGAAATTTTTTTCTTTGTCTTTTTCTTGGACATGGTTTTGATTTTTGAAATAAATTTATTATTCATTTATATTTTTAATTTTTCTTCTCTTTTTTGTTTCGATATTAAGAATTAGGAATTTATTTATTGTTTTTTTTATGGCAAAAAAATCAAGCAGTT
>OZ001263.1:2176251-2238751 GCA_963924015.1 Macrophya annulata
ATATATGTATATATATATACACACACATACTCTCAGACTCTTCTGTATCGATCTCAACCAAATTGCAGTGAAAGTAGAATTGAAAAAAAAAAGATTGATTAATATTTGGTGAAATTTGAAAACTTTTTTTTTTGATCAATCTAAATCTAATCTAAAAAAAAAAAGAATTTTTTTATATGTATTTAACGTAATATATATATATATATATATATATATACCTACATACATACATGTTCATGGATGTATATAAGGGGTATAGGGTTAGACAAAGGTTTTGTAAAATATATAAGTCTATATAATGGTTTAAGGTGGAGGTCCTGAAAGTTTGCGGATAGCCTGGTGCAGTCGCCGCAATAGAGTTGCATTATTCATGGGGTCTCTCTGTAGGTTATGTATATATATATAGGTAAATACGTATGTATGTATATGTGTATATAAATGTGTAAGAAAACGACCGTCTTAAATTGTTCACTGGGTTTTATTTCATTTTTTTAACCTAGACGCGCTATTAACGATCAACCAAACCGAACCAAACCAAACCAAACCAAACCAAACTTCGAAAGTCCAAACGCCGAAATAGTAAAGACCCGAAAAAAAAATATATATATATACTTTTATACTCGGTTCTCAAAAAAAAAAAAAAAAAAAAAAAAATTCACTATCTTAAAAATCTATATACAAGCTTCTATATAACATCTCAAAGTTTCTAAAGTCTAAAGTTGTATCGTTTTCTTCATCGTATACTAACACGCGGCAGGTAAGCATGATCGGTATGGAATTTAATGATTACCTACCTACCTACCTACCTATCTACCTATACTACATCGTCCAAAAGGCCACAGGGCTGCGCTTAAATAATTTTTAAACTTTTAGGTACATATTTATACATCCAAATACCTTCATACTATCTACATAACACATATAGGGTATATATACATACATACATATATACCAAAAATAACATAAAGTACAAAAGAAATTTTGTTTTCGGTATCTCCTTTGGTTTTTGTTCTTGAATTTTTTTGGTTTATTTTTTTTTTTTTGCGTTTAAGACAAAGTGAATGAAGTAGAAGAAAGAAAAAGAAAAAAAACCGTAAGTATGGATATGGAAGTTAAAAAATCTATGTATTATCGATTGATGAAAATCAGAAAATTATATAATACATACATGTAACACATATATATATATATATATATATATATTTTTTTTTAATTTGATTCGTAGATTTTATACGTTTATCGATATTTATAATTATTTTTTAACAATAAATTATCTCAGAATTTCATGCATAGTTTAACTGATATACATATACGTATATACAGAGTTACATATACCTATAAGTGTATTATTATTTTTTACCTCTGGAAGAAAGGAAGACATGCGGCAGGTAGGTAGGTAGAGCTACAAAAGTATAGATACCTATATATGTAATATGGTTATACCCTGTTCCCTCTCTCTCTCTCTCTCTTTCTCTCCTTCTCTCTCTCTCTCTCTTTTAGTATTGGGTCTAGCTATAGCTAGGCTTAGCCATACGAAGGACTCGTAAAACTTTTTGGGACTGGGTTCTCGCTTTCGCGATGTGTATGAGTACGCTATACGCTTCTTCTTATAGGACTTAAGTCTTTTGACCTGTACCGCGCGGTGTGGTGCGGTGAGACAACGCGGCTGTAGTGCAACGGCGTTCCAATAAATATGGAGGAGCGCCAAAACTTAAACCGCGAGTATAAAACGAGTAAAGAATATATAGAAAGGATGAGAAGGATGAGGAGAAAGAGAGATGAGAAAGAGATAGATATAGATTGGTAGTGTCTGTTCGAGACCATGCTCATACCTTTTGTCCTAGCTATAAGGTCCATGGATCCCACCTCGCGTCAAGATTCTCAGAACAAAATATATATATATATATATATATAGGTATAAAACCCCATCTACATCCAATGGCTTGGCTTATATACCTAACCTACCTTATACCCTTCGTATATATGTATACAGACATGTACGTATACGAATACCTCGCAAAAAACTAGATCGCGAATCATGGTACGCGCTATACCCCCGCGTTTTTGTTTTTTTTTCCTATTTTTTTTTTTCTCTTCAAAAATTTCCATTAAATATATTAACTATACTAATAAAATCTTACTGTATATCTATACGTGCTGAGTTTAATTTCTTTTGTAAAAAATGGCAAATGTGTACTTTTGACCAAAAAAATTTCAATTGAATTTTGGGTCTTATTTTGTTTTTTTTTTTTTGTTTTTTTTTTTTGTTTCCCAATATACGTGAAATTTAAGAAACTATTGAAATTATCGAGACAAATATATATATACACACAAATATACTGTATAGCTATACATATACATACTTATTGTATATATATTTTTTACGGATCTATATATATATGTATATATACATATATATGTATGTATAATTTATCCCAGCCTTGATCTTTATACCTGGATAACTATGTAGCGAGGAGTATGAGAAGGGAAGAGAAGATCCTTGTGGCATTTAAGGTTTAATATGGTACCTGAGATTTAGACCTGCAGTGCATGGTGTAGTGCAGTGCAGGGTTTTTTAAAATTTTTTTCTATTTTTATCCTTCATTTTTTAAGAGAGTAGAGAAAAAAAAGGAAAAAAAAAAATAAATAAATAAAAATTAGAGGGAGTTGAGAGAGGGAAGAAGGTTGGGGGGGTGGGTTAAAAGTCGGCGACAGGTAAAACGGCGCCGGACATTACTGACACTTCATTAAAGATAGGCTAACGTATATATGTATATAGGTATGTATGTATGTATGTATGTATATACGAGTATATATAAAGAGAAGAAGAATAATAAAAAAAAAAAAAAAAAAAAAAGATGAGAAAAATACTGTGTGCAGCTACGACGCTTGGCGTCGAGGCGCTACTCAAAGAATCTAGATAACCCATCCCTTAGGTTACGACTGACTGCTGTGTTTATTAAGGTATATGTATATATATATATATATATATATATATATATATATATATATATATATACATATATACGAAATTTGGTGGTATATGTATACAATAAGAAACACCTCGAATGACTATATTTTAATTAATCAACCAGACGATATGGAAACCAGTGAAAACATCCCCGGGGGGTTTGGGTGTTAAAACTCAGCTATATAGAATTTTATCTCTATTTGTATATATATATATATATATATATATATATATATATATATATATATATATATACCTACAGATATAGGTATATAAATACATGTGGGAAAAAGAATATAAAAATAAAATAAAAAATTGGAAACAATTGTAGTTTCGAAGAAAATATAAAAAAAAAATAAAAATAAAAAAACAGAATTCGAAGTCCTAT
The DNA here is from genome assembly GCA_963924015.1 of Macrophya annulata. Lineage (NCBI taxonomy): Eukaryota > Metazoa > Arthropoda > Insecta > Hymenoptera > Tenthredinidae > Macrophya > Macrophya annulata. The sequence continues at coordinate 2,179,611 of OZ001263.1, forward strand.
AACATAAAAGTGTGTCAATGTTTAATTTCTTTTTCTTATTATATCGTAGAGATGATAATTTCGAATTGATTATTCAAAATTTAATGCATAAGTCGTTTTTTTTTCGCATTTTCAATATTATATTTTAATTTTTTTTTTTGTTTGAAAAATTAAATTTTTATAAATTTATATAAATTGTTTTTTAAATTTAATTTTATAGTTGAAGTATATAATATATTGTATATATATATATATATATACATAACTACAGATATATACTGAATAGCTATGTATATATATATATATATATATATATATATATATATATATATATATATATATATATATATATATATATATAGTTTGCAAGAGTATAAAGGACTAGAATATTTTCTTCTCATGAAGGTCCTAATGAGCGTCTCGAAAGTTATTTAATGATCCATGTTGTACCGTGGACCAGTGCCTCATGTATAAAAGCCAGGTATAAGAACGGCGGAGTCAGGTAGGTTATAAGGTATATTAAGGTATGCAGCTTGGCCACACTATTATAGTATATAGGATATGTATACGTTCATGTCTGTGTGTGTGTATAGAAATATGCGTATAAACGCGTTATGTATGGGTGCAGATACGGGTACCAACGCGCGGGTAGAGGTACAGGTACAGGTACAATCTTTTTCTTCTTCTTCTTCTTCTTCTCCTTCTTAAACTTCTTCTTATATTTCGACCAAGCCGTGCAGGTAAGTGACAGAACCGAGATGAGAGGCGTAGGTACTATATAGACGCTGGTACCATCCCGAGGGAATTTTTAAACTCACAATATCATCAGTGGTCCCTTTAGCTAACTTCTTCAGGTAAATTTAACAGGTAACCATAACCCGACTCAACCATATTCTATATGTACGTGTATATGTGTATATCGTGTATGTATAAATATATTTATATTTATATATACGTATGGGTATATGTATATACATTCACCCTGTATCATCATCCTGCGCAACATTGTAAATATACCTATATAGATACATATTATATACATACGTTTACATCCACATGTCTGTCTATATACAGTGTCAAAAAAAAATTTTTTTTTTATTTTTTCTATCCTTTATTTCGTTTTTTTTTTTTTTTTTTTTTTTTTTTTGTGTGTGTGTTTTTTTTCATCTCATTTCCAATGGCACCTGCATGCAGACGTTATGTGCCATTCGATTTTCGTTCAAAATTTTTTGGCTAATTTTTTTTTTTTTTTTTTCAGTTTTTTTCATTTATTTTTCTTTTTATTTTTTTTTCTAATCAAGTATCGAAGATCGCGTTGTAAATAATTATTATAATATATCTAAATTTATACCCGTGTCTCGATTTTTATATAAAGATAAAAAAAAAAAAATGATAATAATGATAATAAATAAATAAATAAATAAATAAATAATATAAATAATTTGAAATAATGGCAAACAACTTGTAATAATTCGTCGGCTGGATGGCATGTGGAGACGGTTTTTGTATTCTTAAATAACTCTAGTGTTTCTTTTTTCGTTATATTCATTTCTATACCTAAATTTCTGCCTTCTGTTACCTTGCAGTATGCCTTGTGCCTTCTGCAGGTGTATCGTGTGCCTCCGTCTTCGCCTGCCTACCCTCTACCTATCTACCTACCTACCTACCTACCTACCTACCTACCTACCTACCTGCGACCTCGAAATTTAAGAGTAAAAAAGGAGAATAACAAGAAAAATAAAACCATAGAGAGTGAGTGAGTGAAAGAGAGAGAGGGGTAGAAAAAATTGGTAGAAAGGAAGAGTAAGGGTAAGAGGAAAGAGAAATTTTTTTTTTTTTTTTTATACGCGACTGGGTGTATATATGTATATACCATACTTCTTATGGTACAAATGTACTATAACGTCGAAACTAAGGATATAGGTATATCAAAAAGCGAATTTTTTTTTTTTCTCTTTTTTATTTCACGTGTTCGCAAAACGTTTGACCAACGGTCAAACAAGCAAGTTTCTAAATGGCAAGAAAAAACAAAAAAAATAAAAATAAAAAATAAAATAATACAATAGCACCTGTTTAAAAATAAAGAAAAAAAAAAAACGAAAAAATGTGTCAAGCAAAAAATATAAAAAATATTAATTTCACAATGATAATCGTTATCGTTATTTATGTTATAGATTGTTACTGCAGATATATATTGATTTAAATAATAATAATAATAATAATAATCAATATTAATTGCTGAGAGAGTCAAGTCTGGAGCGAGGATGAGGATGAGGGCGAAGATAAGAAAAGAAAGGAAGAGTGGACTGGAGATGGAGATGGAGATGGAGATGGAGTTAGAGTGTGCATTGAAAAAGGATGTGCAGTTGCTACACAGCAGATATAACATCGCTGCACTACACTGCATCAGGCTATATAGTGTACGTATATAGTATATATAAAACCAGTTTTGGCCGTTAGCTGGTGCAAGTTTTAAGGCTGCACGCATACTCTTGACTGGCTCGAGTTAGATCTGCACTATGGTTGATCCTTTTGCCCCGGCACCGTTGCGTACTGACCTATATTCCCCCGCGGCGTTCTGAAACGGGTCTCAGGGATCGGTTGCAGGGATCGAGCTTTGAAGTCAGGCTGGCAAACGGGCAAGCAGACAGTCCTGAAAAGGCCCACTGCCCGAAATCCCGAATGTAGAACGCGCGTATACATACTTAGTAAAGAAGATCGAGGTATTTTTTTTATATATACATATAATATATTATAATTTTAAATTTTCAATTTTTTATTTTATTTCAATTTCATTTTATTTGATTTTAATTTTTTCTTAAAATTTTTTATTTTTACTTCTGTACCGTCTGCATTGCATTGAAATTTACTTTTTCATTATTATTAATAATTAATTAGATGCGATTTGGAAGCGCGAAAAAAAAAAAAAGAAAAAAATTATATATATTAAAAGTCGAAAATTTGGATTTAAATTTGATTTTTTTTTTTTTTTTTTTCATTTTTGATAACGACGCGCGTCATGATTATTATTATTATTATTATTATTATTACATGAATATACATATACCTTATATCATTATATAAGAATTTCCGCGTAGCTAGCTTGTATATAGTTATATGTACATGTATATGTATGTATAATGGAACGAATACGGCGGGGTATGTATATTGTATATGTACTACACGTGTTTTGCTATAAATACGTAAAATCCAATTTGCATTTGTTATGAGGGAAATTTTCGAGAAAAAGAAAGAAAGAAAGAAAGAAAGAAAGAGAGAGAGATATATAGAGAGAGAAGAATAATGCGTGGCAACAAAACTGTACGAAAGAGGTAAAATCGAGGTATGTGTATAACAAAACTTATATTTATACATAGATATATAGATAAATAGATATTACATATAGTAAGAGAGGGTGCAGGGAAAATTGGGCCTGTTAAGAAAAAAAAAAAAAAAAGACCGATTTCATGAGTTATGTATTTTTTTCTTTTTTTTTTCTTAATGATTCCACTTCTTTCAAGTCCCTAAATACATAATTGCAATATCAATATGACTCAGCCATAAGAATTATGTATAGCCTTTTTTTTTTTTTTTTTTATGTAATAACTTTTTTTTAATGTATTTATGTACATACATACTACTGTAACGAACGATATGAATGCGATAGTAAATGAGGCCGCAATTCTGTGTTTTTCAAAGACTCATATTTCTATGAAAAAAGAGATGTGTACCAAAGCGGACGATACTGCTGCTGCACCGATGCAAATGAATAGAAAAAGAGAGAGAGAGAGAGAGAAAGTGACCTCTCATGCTTAAATATACAAATATACCTATATACATGCATTTCTATATGCGTATATTATATAGAATTTGTATTCAATTAACTTGGTTTTGTCGTTTTTGTTTTTTTATAAATTTTATTATTATTTATTTATTTGATTCGAACTATATTATACAATTACATAGAAAATGAAAACAAAAAAGAAAACAAAAATTATTTATTTATTTTTTTTTTTTGCATATGTATACCATATACATATTACCTATATGTGTATATATGTATATATATGTAGAGAAAGCCGCATGGAAAATTGCGTCGCGTTGGGCGCAGGTTAAATATTAAAATGCTATAGAACCCTTGGGAAATATATACTGGGTCGCGGTTCAGTTATATTGGAAAGAAAAGAAGAAAGAAAAGTGAAGAAGAAAATTAAAGCAAAAAAAAAAAAAAAATCGAAGAGAAGAAAAAAAAATAGAGGAAATAAATTTTAAAAAAATTAAATGGATAAACAAAAAAAAAAAAGTGCTTGCTGTATACATATACCTTATACATATAATTATTGTCTTGTTAAAATTGTGTAACAAAAAAAAAACAAAAAAAAAATTGTGGAAATTTTCTTCCCTTTTCTTTTTTTTTTTTTTTTTCTTATTTCGAAAAATTTTATGTATATATTATTGGTATGTATATATAGATATCCTGTAAGTAATCCTTGTTGAATTGTCAACAAAATTATATACCTATTTACCGTATATATGTATATGTATATTGTATATATATATATAGGTGATATGTAAAATATCCGGTTTTATTAATCTCTAATATATGTATTATAGAAAATTTGTTTTTTGATTTTTTACTTATATATATATATATACGCATCCGTATACATATATATCATATACCTACTATTATACCTAGATCTATCTACTCGTAAGTTATAATTAAGGTGATCTACTTTCAAACAGTTTCGCTAATAATTTGCGTTTCAATTAACTATATACATATATCGGTATATATTATATATATATGTATATATATATATATATATATATTTATCAAAGCATACCTATATGATATACGAAATTTAGAGTAATAGCTGCTGGCAGAAATTTATATCTATATGCCTACCCAATTCCAATCAACGAAAAATCGTTCCTAAAATCGCACAATCAATATCTTCTTTGGTTTGAATAAAAAAAAAACAATTTTTTTTTTGTTTTTATTTTTTACTTAAAAGTACGAAAATCCCCCCCCTGAAATCGAAATCAAAATCGTATCGAAGATAGAAAAATTCGAGATACGTGTTTACAATTTTTTTGTTAATTTTATTTTCTTAAACATAACCTAAAAAAAAAAAAAAAACAAAAAGAAGAAAAAAACTAAAAAATTCGACTCACCGGGTTGTTTGCAAGGACGTTGGTAGCCGAGGCAGGGGCAGGTACAGTCGGATGAAGATCGTATTCGGGATAATCGCGTTCGTCCCTGATAACAGCAGTGTTACCACTCCTCGTTGAGTGGATTCCCTGCTGTATATGTATATCCCGTAAATCGCGTGATTCGGCACGTGTTTCACGATTATCACTACCAATAATAGATGTAGCGTTACGATTATCGTGAAGTAAATCGCGGTTATTATCACGGGATATTTCTCGATCGCCGCGAGACTGTCTCGACATCGCCAGTTCGTCCTCCGAGTCGAGATACAGTTCCTCGCCGCCTCCTTCGCCGAGGCCTCCTCCGACTCGTCCTCGGGGAGGATGATGATGACGCCGTTGGTCACACCATCCTTCCCCGGCCTCCTCCACGGCCTGGCCCCTCGCCACCCGGGCTGATCCTCTCACAACCACCCTGCCAAAAGGCTTATGCCTCCGCTGCACCCCTCGTGGGGGCTAAACCTCATCACAAACTGATTAACTTTCACTATAACAAATTGTTTCTTTTTTATTTTGTTTTTTTATTTATTATTATTATTATTATTAATATTTATATATATGTAACAATTTTAACGTTATATTGTTGTTGTTTATTGGTTATTATCGTTGAAACACACTTCTTTTTTCTTCTATATGTATATGTATTTAATAATAATAATAATATATACTTTCGTTTTTTTCTTTTTTTTTTTTTTTTTTCTTTTTGTTCTTTCTTTCAGACCTTTTTTTCTTTATTACTTATTGGTTTATCACACTTTTACTTTTATTCCTCGATCCACGTCTGAATATTTATATATACATATATACATAAGTAGAATTAATAAGTCCCTGTGTATATGATAAAATATTTCTTAATATATTTCTGATTGAAAACAATGAAAAATTGAAATAAAAAAAAAAAAAAAAATAAAAAATTATTACTTTCTACAAATTCGGTTTCTTTTCTTATTTTTTTTTTTTTTTTGGGGGGGGGGGGGGGGTTTACTTCTAACCGCACAGGAAATGAATAATAAAATTTATAGACAGTGCAGGAAATAAAAAATAAAAAAAAAAAAATAACCAAAAATCAATGATCAAAAATCAAAAAATTAAAAATATTGTAATAAAAAAATAAATAAAATTCAAAGATTATTTGTTATATACATTCTCTTTATCGTTTCGTTATTATTATTATTATTATTATTATTATTATTATTATTATTATTATTAATATCATCAACTATCATCATTATTTTATTTATCACAGAATTATTTTCCTACATAGTAAATATATGTACCTACTATATTCTCTATACGTATATAATTATTATCATCATCATCATCATCATCATTATTATTATTATTATTATTAAATTTATAAGAATTTTTTTTTGTTTTTTTTTTATCGTCAGTCTGCGACCGAGTGCAGTTCAATACTTGGTGGGAGATGCAGCAGCAGTAGCAGCGGGGATATATCTAGGGCTCTAGGTCGCGCGATTGGTATCGTGGGGTTTGATAAGCAAAAAAAAAGGGGTAAGACTACAGAATATGTCTAACTTTCGTTGTATTATTTTTTATTTTATTTTTTTAATTTTTTTTTATTTTCTTTTTTTCTCTCTCCGTTAACCATGCTGCAGCACTATATTAATATTTCTACACATTAATATAATTAATAATAATAATAATAATAATAATAATAATAATAATAACAATAATAGTACTGTAGTTATTTAATTGTTATAATGCCAATATAATAAAAAAAAAAAAAAAATATATATATATATATCTAACGATTTAAATGTATTAGATATATACGTTCCCGAATATTATTTATATCTGTTAAGATTATTATTTTAAACTACATCGGAGCGTTTATCTTATAGTTTTTTGTATTTAATTTTCTTTTTCTTTCTTTTCTTTATATATGGACCCAGCCCCGAATCGCGAATGGTAGGTATTGGTAGATATACTACCTTAGTCTTCTTGTATCTCAAGTACCGTTGTATAGGGTGTGGGATGTCGGTATAAGATAGATAGGTAAGTAAGAAAGTAGATATAGGTTAACGTACTATTTAAACTATATAGGTATGTACGTATATTCACTTTATAACGAAATATTATACGAAAGATTCGGGATATGTTATGATATTAATATTACGATCTTATTATTAGCTGATGCAATTTATTAAAAAATTTATTATTTTATTATTTATGTATATATGTATATATATATACATATATAATTATTATTAAGTATTTATATACCGTTATATAATTACTCTGTTATAATTATACCTTTTGTTTACGTTATATGTTACGTATGTATATATATATGTATATAGGTATATGTATAATATAATATGTTATTCCGTATAATATTCGAGAATATATATTTATATTCATTATATTATTCGCGTGTAATAATTTATTTAATATTATTTATATAATTTGTTGTGTGTATACATACGTATTTACACGTAATTATAGTATAAGAAAATAACTGAAATAAGAAAGAAGGAAAGAAAAAGTTAAAAAAAAAAAAAAAAAAAAAAAACAATAAAACAACAAACGGTTTTATAATTTTACTTTTATCTTTCCTGCAGCTCACTGTCACTACTGTGTAATACTGATATTGTATATATATATATACATGTATCTACTACTGCAAGGATCACGATGATGATGATGATGACGATTATAAAGGATTAAAAATAACGTATAAAGGTTTAACGTATATTAACGTGAATTAATATAACGATAAGGGGATGATGATGATGATGATCACTGTCACCACAATAGAAATTTTTTTAACACACGTGAAAAATATATCCACGGTACATAAGTATATCGCGAACTTCCATGGAACGTTAAAAAACCTAGTTACGAGGGTAACCCGCGTTCACCAGACGGCGACCGAGGACACCGAACGCGATCGCGTGTCATCGGTTCAATTCGTACGGGGCGTCGGTTAGCCTCGGTACAATTCGGGTCCGGGTTTAATGACGTCACAACACTCTCGGGGGGGTTGATAGAGGGGATACTCAAAAGGGGGAGGCACTCAACTTTGTGTTTATCGATCAGGGCGCGGGCGCATGCGACCCCAGAGACGCAACGACTATACTATATTATTTCTATAAGAGTAAAGAGGACGAAGGACACGTGGTTTAACCGTGGTCCGGCGCGGCACTATGAAAACTGTAGAGACGTGATACGCAACGCGTTGCTTACGACGCACGGTATCTTCGCAACCCCGCGGCAACGGCAACGATAGCGATAGCGGTAGCGGTAGCGGTAGCGGTAGACCGCGTACAGTATCGTCCTCTCTTCTTCCGCGATGCACCAATTTCCTTAGGTGCAACGAATATCTACATCCCCCCTCCCCCCCTTCTAATGCAGCAAAAATAATAGATAAACAAATTTTTGTTATTATATTATTGTTATCATTATTGATTAAAAATATAAAAAAGGGTATACTTTATTATATACGTATACACTTTTTTAAACTTTATTTATTATATTAAAATAATGATGATCAGATGATTGGCGATGTATAGATTTATATATTCTACGAGAAAACGGTTTATATATATATGTATTATATTTGCTATATGATATAATTTATTTATATTACATATGTATAGATGAAATATTTGATTATATACTTTTATATACAATTGTTAAAATTTCATATTAAAATTATTTTCAGGTTACATTTCGAGTTTAAATTGAATAAGAATTTTACAAAAGTTGTATTTATTTATATATAAATTTTTTTCTTTTATTATGTATATATAATTATATATTGTTTAATTATGCACCAATATTATTGGCTATCAAGAAAATTATATATTCTACGTTTAAATAACCGATACAACGATATAACCTATATATATACGTATGTATAACTATATCGGAGAATATAATAATTTGAAATTTAATGGCTATAACATGCGGTTTTTTTTTTTTTTTTTGCGATCATTAAATATATCGTAAATAGAAAAAGAGAGTGAAAATATAAAAATGAGAAGAAAAAATGAATAAAAAAAAAATAGAAAGAAAGTATATATATATATATACATAGAATCAGATCTTTAGTGTAGGCAGATAATGAAATTGGTGTTTAAACGAATAAGATGAAAAAGAAAAAAAAAGAAAAAATTCAAAAATAATAATAATAATAATAATAATAATAATAATGTGATGAAAATTCTAGGTTTTGGAATAATATAAATTTATAATTAGAGTGTTATTTTGATGATTGAAATTCGTAGAAACGCTTCGTTTGGTAACGAGGTAAAAATACGGTATTTAAATAGGCATATGGTTAGCCTAGATTTACGGCATTTAACACGTGCAGGATATACATACATATATCGTATAATAAAACAGAGTTTAAATACTTACAAATCTATCTATCTATCTACGTATTTATCTATAAATAGGTATATATATATATATAATAATAAGTAAACGAATATAGATACCGAATTATATAATTATATTATTATACTATAATATTTCTTGGATTGTATTATGTACAGATATATTTGTGGAAAGAATTTTATTTTAATAACATCGTGGGGTGTATATATATCAGCTGTGAAAAAATAAAAAAATTTAAAAAAAAATAAGTAAAAGACAAGTAAGAAAACGAAAAAAAAATAAAGAAAGAAAGTTCAATGACCTTTTCTCTGATCGTTATACCAACACACACACACACGCATAGGTGTATAATAATAAAATATAACACTAAACGACGTACGGAACTTTGAAAATAAAATAAAATAAAATAAAATAAAATAAATTTAAAAAAAAAAAACGGAAAATAGAAAATCTCATTTATTAGCAACGACATGGTAATTAATATTGTGAATTAAATCATCGAATGAATTAATCGTTATTTGATTAAATTTAATTATTGCAAAAAAAAAAAAATCATATTGTCTCCTTTATCGTTTATATTATAAAATAATATCTATACATAATATATGCGTAATGTATATATTATAATTTCATTGTTTCATGTCACATTATAAGTCATATTATCAAGTATAAATTACGCACCTAAATACGCGCGATTAAATACTCGTATACCATAATAAAAACGTATTACGTGTATAGGATCTATATTCATTGTATATGTATATATACCAAAATCCGTGTGCAGCAGACGGCAATAATTACCTACTGCAGTACGATATTTATATACATATATATATATTATATACTATATACTATATATCTATCTACGTATTTACGTATACATATATATATATATGTGCAGTCATTGGTTATCGCGGTGACACGTGGAAGAATTTAATCTCGCCTTCATTAGCCGCGATATCACGTTTGCCAGGTAAAAGAACGTATCCACATTAAGTATGTAACGGGTGATTTTTTTTTTTTTTTTTTGTGTATTTCTATACACATATACAGTTTTTCCTTATCAATAATTAGTTAATATATAATGGTATGTATAATAGAAAGAGAAAATGAAACAGTTGAACCCAAAATCAAGACCAAAAAAAAAAAATATCGTAAAACAAAATTACACATCTTTTAAAAATCGTAGAAAACAGTTAATGAGAGAAGAAAACAAAAAACAATAAAAAAAGAATCGTTAAAAAAATATTTAATAAAAAATCGAATACATATGTTTATAGTTAAACACTCCGTAGATATATCTCCGCACGCTACTAATAGTACTGTTTACTCCCTAGCCGAGATTATAATATTTATTACTTGCTTTTCTAATTTTGTATTTTATTATTATTATTTTCTTTCATCCCGTATAAATATTCGAAATTTAATTATTTTTAAACAAAATTTTCACGATTCATTATCTTTAATCTATATATTTATTTATTTGTTCAAGTAACATTCGTGAAATTTGTTTTCTATCACTTTCGCGAAAGTGATGCGTGAATTAATTTTCTGCTTTAAACAAAAAAAAAAAAAAAAAGTGAAAAAAAAAAAATAATAATAATAATAAAATAATATATATGTATATATGTATGTATATACGATGTGTGTAATCTGTAGATATATCCTACACCTACCTATCTATACCTATCTATATGTATATATATACATGTATCTGTGAAAATCGATAGGAAACGCTCAAGTTGACGCGCCTGGAGAACTGCTGGATGGTAAAGGGGGATGGTGAGGGTGAGGATGAGGTAAAAGGAGGACTGAGTTATGTACGATCGAAGGAGGAAGTAACTCGCAGCGCGGTGTCTGCACTAGTTAGAAAGAGAAGGATATTTAGTATAGAGAAAGAGGGGGCGCGCATAGAAAAGGCGGAAGCCCGCAGCCTCTGCAAGGGATGCATCTTGCGCATGCGCCGTAGACATCTGACGGTGAAAATGGCAACTAAACTTATACTATGCAATACGATATACGATATATATTTATATGTATATTATAGTACCTACTTGTATATCTATAATACATAGATGTACATATATATATATATGTATATGCGTATACGTGCATGTATTAAGATAAAAATTAAAAAAAAAAAAAAAAAACAAAACAAAAAGCTAATTTTCATTTTACATTTTAAGATTTATTTTAATACCGTCGAATATTATCGTATTATATGTATACCCAAATCTTACCATTTTCTGGATAATTAATATTCGCTCTTATCTCGCATAGAAACAATTTTTTTTGTTTTTCTTTTCTTCTGTCATCTAACTTCTTTATTTTTTTTCTGATTTTATTTATTTTTATTATTCTATCTTTCTTTTTATATTTAGCCTAAAATTTTCATCGCATTTGCGCAACCTGCGCGGTGCTGCGGCTAGCGGAAAATCGCGGAAGGTACCGTATTATACATGTGCGTAAAACGTTGATAAGAAAAAAGAAAATTTATTCTCCAATATGATACAAATTTATTTTGTTTTTTAGTTTTCTATATATATATATATATATATATATATATATATATATATATATATATATATATATATATATATATATATATTTTATTTCTTAATAAAATTTTTTATCGTATATCGATAATTTTTTTTTACCTTTGTTGTTGTTGTTTATTTTATTTATCATTGTTTTTTGGGTACTTTTTTTCTTAGTTTTTAGAAATTATTAGACCGGTTATGAACACCTGTATTATTATTTTTTTATTCCGCGTGAATAGTACCTGTATGACAAAAGCCGTTGTAGTAAGAAAATAAAAAAAGAAAAGAAAAAAAAAACCAGAAACTGTCTAAACACCACCCCGTATAAAAACGAGATCGAGAAGTTGGCGGATAGCAGGTGGCGGGGAGAAGGGATGGAACGGTACGAGCATGAACACCAGTGCGCCGTGCGCGATGAAATGAGTGAGAGAAAATGAGAGAGAAATAAAGATAGAGTGAGAGAAAAAGAGAGAGAGAGAGACAGAGAGTGAGTGAGAATGAAAGCTTCAAAGAGACGAGACGAGGCGCGGCGGCAGCACAGCGGTCAGCTTTGAGTGAACCACCAGGAAGGAGTAGATCAGAGTTTTCTACCTACGTCGCCAACAGCAACGAACGGTCTCGAACGGTCTTTTAAACGTAACAAAATCTTTAATACGTAGACTATAATATAATTCGAATTACAATTTTTTTTTTTTTGTTTTTTTTATACCAATTTTATGTTTTACTACTTTCCTTTTATCTCCGTTTATCAAGACTTGTTTATTTATTTATAGTTCACTCGTCTACTACCATCGTTATTACGATTCTTATTATCAAATTATTGTTAATGTTATTATTGTTGTTATTGTAGTAGTATTATCATCTTCTATATATACATATATATATAAATAAATAACGAGATTAAGGTGTAATAAAAGCGCGCGATAGGTTACAGGAGCAGGATCAGTGCGGGTGCGGGTGACGCGTGTGTCACGCTGCGTGTCTGTTAGGGAAGTGAAGTGAGTGAGCGAGCGAGTGAGTAAGGTATTAAAAAGTGAGAGAGATACAAACACACATTGGTGGTAGTCGGCGATCGTCGAACCGCTGACGGACGCGGGAGCCAATGAGAAAGTGAGACAGAAGCGCGTGCCGCGGAGTGGGGTGTACCGGCGAGCGAGACCTGCCTAAGCTTCGAACGGCCCCATAACTCCGTGTGCGGCTAAGCAATCAGGTTCGTCGAGGATGCTCCTCGCTCGTCTATTTTAATACGTAAACGTAACGCGCGAATACTACTACGATAATCACGACCACCACCACCTATAACCACCATACCATCCATCCATCCATCCATCCATCCACCCACCCACTACCACCACCACTACCAATACTACTACTACTACTACTACCACCACCACCACCTACCACCACCACCAACGAAGCGTGATATTAATTTTCTCTCTCGCGATTAGCAGCAACGGCGACGGCGGCGTTAGTAGCAGGCAACGACGACGTTGGTTGTTATTGTTGTTTATTATTAATCGTAAATAATCTTCAAAACAAAGAAAAACTAAATAAAAATACAAAAAATAATAAAATAAAAATAAATAAAAGTTTTCATTGTTGGTTAATAAAGTTATTGTTATTATTGTTTTTAAGTTTTATATAATGGTTTATGTAATTAATAATTATAATACGATGATGATGATGATGATGATGATGATGATATTAATAAACAAATAAATAAATAAATAAACAAAACGATTAAAATAAATAAATAAAACGGAGATTGTGTTTTGTTATACACATTCAGTTGATGTTCATTAAAAAATAAACATATATATATATATATATATATATAATATTTGATTAAACTACGATATAATAATTACAGTAATAATAATATAAACATAAACATATAATATGAATTCGTTTATTATTATTACTATTATTTCGGTGCAAGGAGAAGAGAGGAGAAGATATAGAAGATAGAAATAACCGGGTATTTGAGAAAACGAAAAAAAAATAAATAAATAACGCGTGCGTAGTTTTTGTTTTGTTAAATAATTCAAAAACTAAACCGGATATAACGGATTTGAGGAAGATATAAATCCATAGAAGAAGAAGAGGAAGAGGAAGAAGAAGAAGAAGAAGAAGAAGAAGAAGAAGAGAAACAAAGAGTTTTCATTGTGAGAAAATATAATATAATATCGTACTGATTATTATTATTATTATTACGATTACAATTACGATTACGATTAACTACGAGATGCCGTGATATATTGATGGAATTTTTATAGAATTAGATTGTTTTTTTTTTTTTTATTGCTTTTGCCATTTTTATTTTAATTTGTTTTCAAAACCACACACGATGTAGTGATCCGTTACGTGTGCGTATTATAATGCAAAAGTAAAAATTGAATAGTTGAAAACGTACGGAGGATAGAAAGAGAGAAAAGTAAAAAAAAAAAAAAAAAAAAAAGAACAAGGAATAAACGGAAAGAAAACCGTAGTGGTGTTGTTTCGATTGTTTAAAAAAAAAAAAAAAAAAAAAAAAAAACAGCAAAAAGATAAATAAATAAATCAAAAAATAATACCCACTAATTACAACAAATCTACGCTTTCGGAGTTTAAAAAGATAACATAATTAATTATAATTAATGAAATATTATAGTGTGATTTTGTGATTTCTATAAACACGTGTATAATAATAATAATAATAATTATTATTATTATTATTATAACAAGTGGTATTATATACGTATATACATATATATATACAATTGTTATTATTGTTTTTTTTTTTTTTTTAATTTTCGTTTGTTTGATAGAAGTTTTTGTTTATTCACTTCTACTTATACACAAACAAATAAACCGAACACACGCGTATTATTATCATCGTCCTCATCATCGTCGTCGCCTGTTCAACGAAAATTCTACATACCTACGCTAATAAAGGGCTAACCAACGAATCACCGACGTATCACGTAAATATATATACACACACATATACATAATAACGAAGAAAGAAATAAAATAAAATAAAATATGATATTTAAAATGAAAACATATTATTATTATTATTATTATTATAACTAACTAAACTATAAAGTAAAGTAACGATTAGACGCATATATGTAGTATGTATGTATGTACGTATATATATATATATATACACATAACTATAATTATTCTCTATAAATGTTCGTTCTCTCTCTCTCTCTCTCTGCTTATTTACTTACCTATGTAAGTATCGTATGTACGCAAGGCTATATCTCGCGACTTATCAACGACAATCTAACCTTAATTAAGGGTTAATTGTACAATCCGGAGTAGTACCTACTTCGAACTGTATAAGCTATCTCAGATCTATTTCACATAATTTAATACCATAGAGACGATGTCGACGTCGAAATCGACGATCCTCAACGACGTATAAACTTGTTCAAGTTTTTTAAACGGGATAAATGGTTTGAATTCGAAGGATATACATATAAATGTTTTAATATTTCCGTATTGGATTATTCACAATACACGATAATATATTTTGTTATGAACGAACAAAATAACTAAGAACAAACACAAATTTTAAGAAATCTTTTATTATTCGTATATTTATATTTATAACCGACTCGAAGATTAGTATCAATCACACGACATGAACGCGTATACGTATTTAATATACCTAAACCTAAAATTCAATTGTTATTTTCTTATTCACGGCGATCGAAGCGACGCCATTATAAACCGCGAAACAAACGAAACGCGATCATCGCCTAGTAGAGCTCGCTTGCAGTGTATTCGTTTACTTACTTACTTCCATGGTCGTTGTAGGTTTTAGTTTATATGTATACGCTCGCTCGTAAGAATGGAATAAAACCACGAAATATAGGTACATTTATATTATTTATATGTAACATACATACATACATACATACAAGTTTTCTCTTATCTAAGTTAAATCGTTTCAAATTTAAATACTCAATTAAATAATAATAAGAAATTTTTTTCTCTAACAATCTTACCCTCTCTCTCTCTCTCTCTTTCTCTTTCTCTCTTTATCGACAACTATTTTTATAACTATAAACAACATTTTACGTTCTTTATACTATTGTTATCATTATTATTGTCGGGTGTTTAATTAACGTTGTATAATCTATCTAGATACTACCTTTCATTCATTCATTCATTCATTCATTCATTCATTCATTCATTCATTCATTCTGTCGGAACGTTCATTCATTCATTATTCTTATTATTTGTTAAAATGAAAACTACAAGTGCATACAAGAGATTCGATTTAGTTTAATTCCATTTCATTTCATTTCATTTCGTTTAGTTTCGTTTCGCTTACGTTCAGTTTCACGTTATTTTATTCGCTTTGGTTTATCGTTAGCTTAGAATAATAAGATCGCGTGACTTTAGACGTAGATTCGAGGAGGCCTAGTACCTACCTACCTACCTACCTACATACATACCACACCATACCATACCCTACGTAGCCTACCTACCTAACTCCTACCTCACCGAAAAGGGAAACGACGTGATGTGTGTGATCAATAAATCGGGGTGCAGCGCGGCACAGGAACCTTAGACACGCGCACGTCCCTGGGTAGACCGAGGGTGGGGATAGGGGATGAAGAACTGTCGGTAATACTATAGGATATACAGGGTGTTTAGTAAATATGAATATTTAACAAAAAAATAAATAAATTAACAGTTTAATAAAATCGTTTTATATTATTTATCGTTACTCAATGATAAAATAGTTTCACTAATAAAATTTGATTCTTTTTTATTGATCGAACGATTAAATCGAAGGGATTTTATTTTTTATTCTATTGTTTTATCTTATGTTATGTTATTTGACGACAATGTCGACAACTATTATTTTAAAACGCACCCTTTTCTTCTCTCTCTCTCTCTCTCTTTCTCTATTTATTCTATTCTTCTCTTTTTCTTTCTCTCGTTTCGTTATTTATTACAATACAGTTTCCCGTTCTCTTTCGATAAATTTCATATCTTACTCGACGACGTTTCCTGTTAACCAAGGCCGTATATAACATATGTACTCGTATATAACCCAACGTGTTATTAACAACGTCGAAATAATAATAATAATAAAAAAAAAACAACAAAATATATATTTTATATACATACATACATATATATGTATATATTTGTATATTATACGTATACTTGATACAATATTATATTAATTTGAATTTATTGAAATTAAATATATACATAAACGCGTGCATACATTACAGTCTCCAGACCTTGATATTGTAATTATTTTATTATACCAATTTCTTTATTTCTTTTTTCATTATTCTCTCTTTGTTTTCCTCATCAAATTCTTACGCGCGGTTTTTTCATCTGTATTTTTTTTTTTTTTTTTATATACTATAAACTTGAAATTATATTTAATACTCTTATTATCATTATTATTTACTCTTTGTTATCTAGATAGTTACATTATATATTTTAAAACTGTTAAATTTCAAATCGACCTCTTCTTCATCCTTTTATATCTCTCTTTTTTTTTTTTTTTTTTTTCCTCTCCCCACTTCTTAGCGGTATAATCTATATTATACTACAGCCAATAGTTATTTAATCGATATACACTAAACTAACTTACTTACTTACTAACTTACTAACTTGTCGATAATTTATTCCTATATTTTTCTTCTTATAAAAATTCTCTGATTTACCATTATCACAGTTTAACAATGATCGTTTATATTTTCTCTCGAACAATATTCGATGGACCTGAAAAATATATATACATTTATTTTATTATTATTATTATTATTATTATTTTCGTCGTTTATATTAGATCGATTTTCTGACAGACACAATCGGTCAATTTATTTATATCCAATCGTTGGAAAATATCTTTATCATCATCCCTGCATCAACAGTTCTTTTTTTTTTTTTTTTGTTAATTTCGTTGCCTGCCACTTGCAGTAGCGGAGTTATGTAAAATACAATAAAAAATCACAAAATCTTTTAATGTATGTATATATACGTATATTAAAAAGTTGCTTTATAGATTATTATTATTATTATTATTATTATTGCAACTGCTGATGCAACAACGAAACGCCTCGGTGAGATGAAAATTTTTGAAGTATATATATAAGAGGAAAATTCTTATACCTGAAACCAGAGTAGCATATCCGTCTATGCATTAGTTTGTTGGTTACCTGCAATATATATACTTAGAATATCTCAGTGTTGTTAGCATGGTCGATACATGTATATATGTACATATAGGTATGTACACATATTGTACAATTGAATTTTAAAGAAATATTCAAGCTATAGCGTATACATATATATACATACATTTTTGTGTATTATATACAATAATAATAATAATATATCTGTAGGTTGTAAAATTTTCAAAACCCTAGTAAGATTAGAGAGTTACTGTAATATAAAATATAGCATAGGATCGTGTATATATGTATAACAACGTACGTATAGAAAACTTTGCTATAACAGAGAATGAAAGAAAATTGTTTATGTCCCCGTATAATCCGTAAACGAAGCTTTTTGCTTTTTTTTTTTCTTTTTTTTTTGCCTTTTACTACACTGTCTGTGTGCATAAAGGCTTTAGATATTCAGAGACGTTTAGGCATATGGATTTATCCAATTCTATCTTCCGCATTCACTTAGTTCAGTTTAGTTTAGTTTAGTTTTTCTTCTTTTATACCTGTTATAGGTACAATAAATATTCGGAAAGTCTCATCCGGTAAAAATCGAACCGAATTTTCTCTTTTTTTTAGTTTTTGATTGTTCACCCTGCATCAGAGTATAAAATAATAATAATAATAATAATAATAATAATAATAATAATAATAAGAAAAATAATCGGCAATAAATGTAACATATAGTATATGATTTTCTTCTTTTTTCTATTGGTGGAATAAAATTATCAGTTTAATTAAGAAAACGAGATATTTAATTTTTCTTGCTTTCTTTAAATTAATTTCTTTCTGCTTTAGTATATACCATTACATGTATACTGCATTATAGTAACGTACGTTAATAATCAAGTATCTATATATAACAATGTCATTTTTCACATCTATCGGATATATGTTCCGATATTTTATTTTTTTTTTTGTTCTTGAGGGAAGAGAATAATTTTTTTTATTAACAAATTATTAAAATATACTAAAATACACACAACTATACGTATACGTATGTATTATATAAAGTATATATGTATACTACGTCCACATATATATATATATATATATATATAATATATATATATTTACGCATATATACCACGAAATGGTGCAGGGTAAGTTAGTAACTGATGTGAAAAAAATGTAAATCTCCACCCTCGCATGTGACAAATGAACGTCGACGTAACTGCGAGGAGCTTGTAGGGTAGGGTGTGTTAGGTAGGTAGGTAGGTAGGTGTAGGGTTCGTTCTACGTTCTTCTCTTTCGTTCTTATACCTACTTTCTCAGTTTGAAGCCGGATGCTGTACGTTTATTGTATCGGTTTGCCTCTCTCCGCGAGCCTCTCGTTCGTTCGTTCGTTCATTCGTTTTTCTCACTCATACTCATTCGCTTATATACGGTACAGTCGCACGTTAGGTTAGGGATGAAGGGACGAAACGTAGGGATGGGAAAGGGACGGGGGTTTTGGGTTAGGCTAGGTTAAGAGGGTGAGTGAGCAAAAACCATTTATCTTTCCTGCAAACGCAATATGCGCTCGCTACGCTCAAATTCCGACTACCTACGCACCGTACCGAACCGTACCGCGTCAGGTCAGGCCAGGCCAGACTAGGCTTCCCAAACTTCCTTATTCTCGGAGTTTAACCGCTGGAGAGAAACCCGAAAAAAAGGAACGAAAAAACGAAATAGAAAAAAAAAAAAAAAGAAATAAAAAAATTAATAAATAATTAAGGAAAACGCAATTTTCAGTACTTCACAGAATTATTATATATAGGATATTCCATGTGATTTTAGCCACTAAAAATATGACTAAACTTTAAGAATTTTTTGCAAGTGTGGGGGGGGGGTATGAAAATATAATAGTTTTGCAAAGTATTACGGCCTATTATAATGGGCGTAGTAAAGATATATAATGAAAAATATGCTTTCATACCGGAAATTATTAGAAAAGAAAAAAATCGGTAATTTCAACGGTTATACAAGAAATAAATTTATTCAAATTTTTTCAAACAGTCTTATAGAACCAATTTTCGAGGGGAAGAAAATTAAAAATTTTAAAAATCAAAAAAAAAAAAAATCAAAAAAATTGCATTGACCAAGAACCCATATCGATATTTGTATAATTTATTATATCTCATATTCTGTATGAGTGAAACAGAAGTGGTATATATGTATCGTATCGGTATATGAAATGAGAAAAAAAATTATCTTATTTTTTTTTCTGTATTTCTCCATTTTTCGCATTTCTTTTCGCGACTGAAATTTTGTGAGGAAATTTTTTTGAATTTTTTTATCTCTCTTTTCGCAAGGACGACACGACGTGTGTGTGTGTGTATATATATACGTACGTATGTATTAAGGTACCTTATACCTACCCTACCCTACTCTACTCTACTCTACCCTACGTATCTACCTTCCTTCCTTCATTCCTTCTTTATTTCTTTCTTTCTTTCTTTCTTTCTTTCTTTGCTACCTACTGTAGAAGTCCCACAATCCCGAACCCTCGTAATACGATACTCATTATGACCTTTCGTGCAACAGCAGCAGCAGCAGCAGCAGCGCACATGCTCTGAACAAATGCTGCACAATGTGCAATGCTTCTTCTTATATTCGTGGGGTGCTCGGTGCGTTGAGCAGGGCTGAAAGTTTTCTCTCTGTTTCTGTCTTTCTTATTCTCTTTCTCTCTCTTTGTCCAAAAAAAAAAAAAAAAAAACATCAAAAATCAAAAATAATTAACATAACGAAAGAAAGTTAGAAATCGAAAAAAATTTTAATGAAAGAAAAATGGATTTTCAAACATTTGAAATCCTGATTTTTTACCATTTTCTTTAATAAATATTACATATACTTAACGTTGAAGAAATAATAAACAAAAAGAAAAAAAAAATATATATATAAAAAAAAATCTCTTAAATAACAAAAATAGACAAATTAAACATACACATATATAAATACGGATATATACCTTATAGGTATCTATAAATATATATATATATATAGACGAGCACCTTAACCGGATGTTACGTCACGGGAAGATTCTAGTCTCTCACCTGCCCACACGTACCCTATATACATACGTACTTTGGCAATATGTATGTACATACATACATATGTATGTATTCTTTTTATTCGATTTTTCACAATAATTTCGCCCTATATACCTGTCCCCATATATATATATATATATATATATATATATATACATATACAATATAAAAATATTTTACTCACTTTTGTATATTTTATTATAACATATATATCGATCATCAATAATTTTTATTTTCTTTTCTTTCTTTCTTTCTTTCGATAAAAAATTTTCACCAAAAATTTCTTTCGATTTCTCCTCCATATAATTATAATTATAATTTTTTCTTTTCGGTTTTTTGTTTTTTTTTTCCTTTCTTCTCTCTCTTTATTACACTGCGATTATAATAATAATAATAATAATCGATATTATATAGTCTATCTATAGTTCGTTATGTGTGTGTGAGGGGGGGGGGGAGTGCTAGAGGAGGAGCCATAATCCCGATAGTCTATAATAAATATATATATCTTATAGTTAAATAGCAGAAATAGTTATAGGTAGGTAGATAGGTAGGTGTATATATTTTAATTAAGGCGGGGTATAATAATTCCTTATCTCCCTCATTCGACCATATATAACTATATACATATATATATATACATATATATATATATATATTTATATATATACACATGTGAGAGAGAAAACTGGTCTATCATCGCCATATTAATAAACAAGTATTATATAGCGAAATAAATTTTTGTGTAAGTTTTGTATTAAGTATGAGATGTCCGAGGAGAGTTGTGGCGATGGTGGTGGTAGTTGTGGTTAGTGTATACCTAGGATATAAAAGAGGCAAGCCCAAGCCACACCTAAAAATTAAGTAAATTCTCTTAAATCCCTCCCTTCCCCTATTTATATTTCTCTCTCTCTCTCTCTATCTCTCTTTCTCTCTCTATCTCTCTTTGCCTCT
Organism: Macrophya annulata; assembly: GCA_963924015.1. NCBI lineage: Eukaryota > Metazoa > Arthropoda > Insecta > Hymenoptera > Tenthredinidae > Macrophya > Macrophya annulata. Next base: position 2,201,880 of record OZ001263.1, read on the forward strand.
CTATATCCAACCTGGTATGTATTTATGTATGTACATACCTACTACCTCTACTCTCTCCTTATAACGCGATTATTATAATACCACGCGAATAAGTATTATATACGTGCGGTAGAACGGCAATAATTATGTTTTATCCGGTTTTTCTAATATACGTATTATACATATACATACATATATATATATAAAAATATACATACTCCAGGATACACGATTGGAGACAGGAGGCAGGGGGCCACCATATTATACGCATAATTATAATGATGCTGCACCTTGCCACTAATAGAACGTCATTTCAATAATTTTTATCCTCTTGCTTACCTAATAATGAAAAAAAAAAATTTCAATAATAATAATAATAATAATAACTGAACACATCCATTGATTTATATAATAATATAAATATGAAATTAGAAATCAAAAAATCGTGTTTTATATATTTATTTATTTATTTATTTTGGGGTTTATTTTACTTTTACCCGAAATTTACGCGGGAAAGAAGTTTTTCAGTATATGTTATTTTTTATATATATATATATATATATATATAGATAGATACAATAATATAATACATATACATAGGTGTATAAAACGGTCGCGAACGCGCTTGACCCGCGTATATTATACCGTATTTATATACATATAGTAGATAGTAGCGATAATAAAAAGAAAAAAAAAAAAAAGAAGAAACAAAAAAATATATATATATATATATATCTATATCAATTTTTGTTTCTTTTTTCGCGCAGGTCAGTCTTTTATAGTAGAAAATCTATACATATATGTATATATTATGCATATTCGACGTTATATTCAGAGGGGATAGCAATAGTAATATATTAAAAAAAAAAAAAAAAAAAAAAAAAGATCGTTTATTTATAGCGAAAAATCTATTCTTTTCCGCACGATTAGATGTCATCTATTATATATCTATAGTTATATATTACGCACACGCATATATACTCACTTTGTATATATTATTTATTTATTTATTTATTTATTTATTTATGTACGTACGTGTAGTAAAATTTAAAACTTGTTGAGTGGCGCGCGTACGCTAGCTATAAGCTCGCCCGCGCTTCGCCACTGTTGTTTTGTAACAAACAATGTATGATATAACGTGTGTGTAATTATATATGTATTTATGTATGTATATCTTTTGGGCGCACACAACGTGGTTTTACTTCATGATAAATATTACATGTCGCGTAGATTCTTAACACGACGTTCGCGGTCGCGTTTATATGTATAGGGATCTTCTCGCGTAGTAATTTTCAGTTGGATTCTTCGATCGCTTATCTTATTTATATTTCAAGATCGTATTTCTCTCTCTCTCTCTCTCTTTCTCTTTTTTTTTTTTTTTTTTTTTTTTTTTTTTTATTCTATTTTCAATTGGACTTATTCCTGTATTTTACTGGCTTGTATCACTCAAAAAAACTGCTGAAAATGAAAAATAAAAACAAAAATACTCTGTGCCGAAAAAATTTGCAATAAGTCTCAAAATTTTTATTATTATTCTATTTTTTTTTTTTTTTTTTTTTGCCAATTCTAAAAAAACCAAACATCAGAGTGGTGGTCATCGCGCTTTTTTTTTGACGATTTAAAACTCAATTGTTCTAGATTTTGGTCATATAGATGCCGGTGAAAATGTACGGGAAATTTGACAAAACGTCAATTATAGGAATTTTTTTATATAACGAATTAAATTTCGAATATTTGAAGAAATTTTCAAAGTAAACAATAATATAATAAATTTCATTTCGAATCGTTGGTAAAACGTAAACGTCAAAGACGTTTTATTTTTTTGTATCTCATACAATCGGCAAAAAAAAAAAAAAAACAAAATAAGATAAGAAAATTTTTTGAGACCATTATCGAATTATTTCGGCATGGAGTATTTTTAATATATATATATATATATATATATATATATATATATTTTTTTTTTTTTTTTTTTACTATCAAGACTTGAGAGAGCCTGACTTGAGGTATATGTTCAAAATTTGGAAAAATTATATTGTCCGTATTTTTGACAAAGTATACAGAATTCATTGTAATAGAAATAAATCCAATTAAACATACATACATCAAGGGACAAGCGTTTACAGAATTGTCTTGAAACACCCCATATACACCTACGTATATATATATATGTATATATATCTATCTATCTATATATATATATACGGTAAAATAATTCAGTGTAGCGTGCAGAGGAGTTTTACTTATCAAAAATCCATCTTTCTTACGTGACTCTTATCTCATCTGACCCGTAAACAATGTTAGTCCGTGTTATCGTACTACGTTCAAAAACGATCTCATCTACACTTATACCTATACATACACCTAACGATTGTACCTTAGTATATATACAACACTGGAAACATCATTTCAACTCTTTGTCTTTTTTTCGTTTTTTTTTTTTCTTTTTTTCTCTCTTCGTCACGTGTTTAGAAATTTGACAAATAAAAAAAAAAAAGAAAAATTCAACTACATTTAATTTCTATTTCGATTATAAATTTTGTCCAGTTCATGTATATATATATATATATATATATATATATATATATATATATATATATATATATATATATATATATATATATATATATATATATATATATATATATATATATATATATATATATATATATATATATATATATATATATATATATATGTGTGTATATGGATATATATACATTATATTATACACAAAATACCTACAGGTACATACATGAATGAATAAATGTAATGAAATACCAAAATGACACACGCTTACGATATAATGTATTGTATATATATATATATATATATACACGAATAAATACACTGTATGTATGTATAATTTATACGTATAGGTATAATGAGCAAGTCTTAACAAATATATCGTGGCATTAATTTATCCCTCAACACTTGAGGTTGAGGTTAGAGGTATTTATGGTTAGCTGTCTACGTAGGTATTAACCTCGAGTATATAAACGATTCTTATTACAATTAATAAAAAGAAGAGAAAAAGGAAGTAATTTTTCTTAAATCCAATGTTTTAAAACGTGGTACACACACACACACACACACACACAATTATATGTACATACATACCTATTAAAGACATAGTATGGACAAGATGTATACGTGATTACTTACTTACGTAGATATTGGTATGTATATGTATGTATGTACGTACATAGGAGAAAATAAATTAGATAAATATGTATATGTAACATACATGGGTGTAAGCGTACATACGTATGTATATATACATACATATAAATAAATAGGTATTAAAATATGTTAATGGTGAAGATCAATTAACCGCCATATTTAATTTATGTGGAATTCCAAAAGTTTGAAATTTCACAACAAATAGGTAGGTAGATACATACATACATACATACATACGTGCATTACATACATGGAATGTATATGTATTTATACGTATATGTATACCGAAAGGTTAGTTTGTCACTGAATGTAAATATACATTATATACATAATTATATTCGGATGGGTCGTCTCGAATTCAATTATCCATACTTTTAAGATAATATATATCTATCTATCTATCCATCCATCCATCCATCCATCTCTAACTCACTCTTCTACTCTATCTATCTCTTTCTCATGTCCACACACACACACACACACACACGTATCAATTCCTATGTATCATTTGCGGTAGGTATATTAAAACTTATAAAAGTCGTTTCGAATAAACCACGAGAAACTTGATTCATCGGTTAAATATTGTAAGAAAAAAAAAAAACACAACTTAAAAATTGTGGATAAAAAATAAATAATTGTGGAAGCAAAGTGGAAAAAAAAAAAAAAAAATTCTAAAAAGAAAAAAATTAAATTAAAAAATTGAACAAATAAATAAATTAATTAATTAATTAATTAATTAAATGCTTAATCTATTTTATTAATCTGGATATTAAGGAGGTGGATAAAGTTTGTACTAATTAAAGAATGATAATTATATTCGATTGTATATATATAAGGGTGCTTGATAAAAAGAAAAAAGAAAAAATTAAAAAAACCAAAAAAATAAACGAAAATAGAAAAAAGATAGATAAATGGATACAATACCTATGTATAATGTAGACAGTATATAGACGACTCTCTGCTCGCTTTAAGTGTTTATAAATAGAATAGTATTCGTATACAATATATATGTAGGTGGTAGGGGGTATATATATATATATATATATATATATATATATATATATATATATATATATGCTTTATGCTATATATCTAATATTAAGCGCGGGCCGCGTTTAACACGCGGAAACAGCGGTACATTGCTAACATTAGTATTTTTCGTACGTCATGTCAGTTTAAAAAGGAGAGAGAGAACAAGAGAGATGAGAATAAACAAATGCGATTATTGGATTAACTTCCTCAATTTTATTCCATCCCAAAAAAATGAATAAATAATAATAATAATAATAATAATAATAATAATAATAATAATAATAATAATAATAATAATAATAACACTAAAAACAACAACCATTTAGTTTTTTTTTTTTTCATTTTTTATTTTTTTACCTTGTACTCCTCTCATTCGTTTTTTCACGTTTCCGTATCATGACGAAAATTCTGGAAAAATTGAATACAGTTAAAAAAAAAAAAAACCATAAAAAGTGTTCATCATCGTCGTTATTCTTTTAATTATTTTATTATTTTTCAATGATCTGACAATACGGGTTAAGGCTCGTGAATGATTTTGTAATTTTATGTACATGTATATTGGGTATATACATATACCTGTATGTATGTATATATATATATATATATATATATATATATATATATATATATACACAGATAATGACGAAGGAAAACGTTAAACGACTCTTCGTCACGAAGCCGCTTAACTTATACATATACATATACGTATATAAAATAATATACATATACATTTACATATATTCAGGGGGTATATAATTGATATGAATTGTGACGTAATACAATAATTCGATAAATCGTCTTTGTTGCTGGTGGTACACTGTGTGTTGGCGCGATATTATTATTATTTGTTTTGCAAATTTGAATCATATAATTTCTGATTTTTAAAAAATTTTTTTTTTTTTTTTTTAATTTTTGTTTCTTATGTTACAGAACGACGAACGGGGGCGAGAGAGAAAAAAAGAGAGGGAAAAGGAATAAGAAATAGAAATAGAGATCGAGCGAGCGAGCGAGGAAGGGAGGGAGTAAAGAAAAGATAAATGGAACACGAAAAACGAAGAGATTAAGGGAAATAGAAAAAGAAAATAGAGACAGAAAGAAGAAAAAAAAAAAACGAACAAAAAAAAGTAAAAACAAATAAATAAGAAATATAATAAATAAAGATAAGGAAAACGAAAATATAAAAAAAGAAAAGAAAAAATATATAAAAAGAACAAGAAGAAGAAGAAGAAAAAGGAGAAGAAATGAGAAGAAAAGAACCGAGTTGAAATCATCGTTCACAGGATTGGGGAGGAACGCGGATTAATAATAATAGTAATAATAGTGATAATAATAAGAAACAAAACAAAAAAACAAAAAAGAAAAAATCATTTTAGTTATTTTTAATCAAAAAAAAAAAAAAAACGCTCACTGTCTTCTGATTTTTCTATATTGGAAACAACGACGTCGTTTCGTGTCACAAGAGTAAGAAGAAAAAGAAAAAGAAAAAGAAAACTAATTTTATATATGTATATATATATGTATGTATACATGTATATATATATTTAAACCGTTGAAAACAATACGAAAGAAATTACGCCAAAGAGAATTAATATCAATCCTTCCTAAGTAACGAAAGAAAAAATTTTTTTTTTTTTAAATTATAAAAAAGTTAAGAAAAAAAAAAAAAAAAAACGAAACTCAATATAAATCTTCTCTACGCGTAAATTTATAATCAAAGAAAGAAAGAAAGAAAGAGAAAAAAATAAATAAATAATCATTCAAAAAAAAAAAAAAAAAAAAAAACAAAATCAATCAAAAACCAAAAAATAAAAAAAAACGAACGAAAAGGTAACAAGTAACAAAAAAAAAAATAAAAGAGAAAAAATACGCAAAAATAAAAAAAAAAAAAAAAACAACCAACATACAATGATTCTTCCCGGTATAATTGACCCAGCGAGAAATTTCGCTCGTCATCAAAATATGAAAAAACTGATTCCCGAATATACGGGGATTTTTTAACCACCAACCAGGAAGTGATTTTTTTTATACATTCTTTTAATAATAATAATTATTATTTTTCTACATAAAAATTTTGATATTTTTCTTTTGTTTTGTTTTTTTTTTTTCGTTTTTTTTTTTTTTTTATTTAAACCACTGCTCATTATTTTTGTTTCTTCGTTGGTTTCGTTATTACATTGTTTTTTAATTTTAATTTTTGTTTTTTTTTTTTTTTTTTTTTTTGTTTGTTTTTTTATCCTCCGTTTCGTTTCGATTTTCGAAAACGATCGATTTCGACAATTTCTTTTCGTCTTCTCTTCGATCGAAAAATCAAACCAATTACAAAATAAATAAATAAATAAATAAGGTTTGAAAAATATTTATATATTCGTTGAATTAAAAAGAAGAAGAAAAAAGAAGAAAAAGATATAATAAAAAAATTTTACGAAAAGAAAATAAAAGAAAAAATAAAAAACGAAAAAAAAAAAAAAGGAACGGGAGAAAAAAGAAAAGAAGAAAAATCCTCCCCCTCCTTCCCATCCCCACGACAACTCGTCGTCGGGAAGAAGAAAGAAAAAAGAAAAAAATAGTGCGGGCGAGCCTGAGCACGATAGCACCTCTGGTGCCGGCGGCCGTGGGTCCCGGTGGTACGGGCACCATGGCGGCATCATCGTCTTCCTCGAGCGGCGAACAACAGTATTCCCTACGCTGGAACGACTTCCATTCTAGTATACTTAGCTCCTTTCGTCACTTAAGGGATGAGGAGGATTTTGTCGATGTTACATTGGCTTGTGACAGCAGCAGTTTTACCGCCCACAAAGTCGTACTATCAGCATGCAGCCCATACTTCCGAAGACTTCTAAAGGTCAGTATACATATATGCATATAATTATATATATATATACCTACCTATTGCACTTTTTTGAAATTATTTTTAACATCATCATCATTATTATTATTATTATTATCTATATATTATTTTTGACCTTTTTTTTTTCTTCGTTTCATTTTTTTTTTTTTTTTTTTTTTTTGTACATATATTAGGATATAGGTATAACGTATCTTATATAAAACACGGAATAAACCAGTTTCTATTTTCGTTAACATGACGATGTAAATTTAAGGGGGTTCAGGTATATACACGGTACGGTGGGTTTGGGGGTGAAGAAATTAGTCCTCTACCTTTATATATACATATATACTTATATATATATACATATATATATATACACAGGAACGAAGGAGGCTGAGATCGCGATAGAGTACACGCTCCGTTGCGTTACTGGGTATAATTTCAAGTTTATTTCAAATTTCGTGATATAATATTATATAGTACATAATATATACTATATGTATATGTATAGTCAACCAGACTAATTACAATGGCAAAATACGTGGTCTTCCTCTTCTTCTTCTTCATCATCATCTTATTTGATCGAAAATATTTATCTATAATACATATATACATATATTATTATTATTATTATTATTATTATATTGATCTGTACTCTTAACTGTTTCGATTTGATCTCAATTCTCTAGGTATGTATATACAATGGAATTTAAGTATGTACATTTGTATATGTTATGACATATATACATATAATTATATACAAATTTAAAACGGAAATAGATAATTAACGCGGGTATCATCCTATTGCGGTAATATATAAAGATCATCTTAAACCCTTCCCCTCCCCTTGACCCCTCACCAGTTTCTTATTTGCATATATATAATAATCAAACTCATGCGGCTGTTTTTTTATATACTTATTTAGGCTACAGACACATAACACTATAACCATGTAGGTATGTACATACATGCAATGCGTATGTATATATATATATATATATCCCCCATCGATTTTTTTTTTTTTGCCTCGTTTTTTTTTTTGCGTACCTACGTAATATATGATGAAAATTAAGAATCAAGAACAATGATATATATATATAAATTGTGAAAAATTAAACAAAAAAAAACTCAAAAACTTATTTTTAGCGCGATCATCTGAACGTGGAGATTCTTTTTCTTATTTTTTTTTTGTAATTCCGGATTTTTTTATTAAAACGTGCCCGCATGTTCAATAGATCGAGAAACGAATAGACCATAGGCTATGGCTATGGCTATATAGCTGGTAGCAAGTTTCTTGATTCTTGATTCTTGGTTCTTGGTTCTCCATATGGTTTATCTTGAAAAAAACTTACGAAAGAGAAACTTTATTTATGGCCTTTTTGTATTCACCTTTTGATTTAACCGTTTGAATTAGACGTTATTTATATACATATACTTATATTTATTCACACACACAAACACACACACACACACACATACCTCCTACCTATTTAACACACAAACACACGTACACGTTTAATTTTTACCTGGACCGTTTACATGTATACCGGATGACCACGCCTAGCCCCGCTTCGTCCCTCATCATTTTTATTCTTTCTCTCTATCTATCTATCTTTCTTTCTTTCTTTCTTTCTTTCTTTCTTTCGTCATTTTCTTCTATCATACATATTTAACATTTAATCGTAAAACTAACGCGAAAGGTCGAAATGTCATTATCGAAACGGTACATATGTAGATAAATATATATTATATTTAGGTATGTACGAAGATAGGTATGTATATAGTGGATTTTTAGCTACTTATAATATATAAAAAGGTTACACAGCAGTTATATGTGAACATTTATTTCTTATTTGTTTTTTTTTTTTTTCTCTACTTTTAAATGCCAATAGATTTTATTTTATTTTATATTATTTTTTTTTCAATATAATACACATATATGTATATATATATATTTTTTTTTTTTTTACTTCGTTCGGTGATTTTTTAAATGGCAATATTATATTATACAGGTAATAGAAAATTTAGTCAATAATTAAAATAACACCTTGGCAATATTAAATATATTATTATTAACAGACTTCATATATCTATATGTATACATATGCGTAAATATAGTATAATATTATAGATAGGTTATAGGTATATAAATATATATATATATATAATACCCGATGTGACACTTTCTCTCGGTAATTTTTTATTTTTATTTTTTTTATTTTCTTTCGGGATAGTCTTTCGGTACCATAAATTTCTTTAATTACATCAAATCGTGTCTCTTGGCCTCTTAACCGCATATGTATATACATATACAGGTATTTAATATTTTTTGGGTTATTCATTCATTTATTTATTTATTTATTTATTTATTTATTTAACGTGACTTTATTTGATTTGCGACATAGTCGCGTTTGAACATTTTTTTTCTTCTGTTTTCTATTTTTCTTCCTAGTTGAAGAAAGACAAAAAAAATTTAAAAATTACAAAATTATATAAATAATAGTATTATACGATACGATCTCACGTACATACATGTACATATACGTAGGTATATATATATATATATTTAAATATCATATCGTATGACATCGCGGACGACTTTAAGTTGTCCGGGTATACATATATATATATATATATATATATATATATATATATATATATATATATATATATATATATATATATATATATATATATATATATATATATATATATATATATATATATATATATATATATATATATATATATATATTCACGAGCATCAATCGGGTTGCCTAACTTTCTAATTATCATAAATAAAGTAATTGATTATAATCTCATGGTGGACGCGAGCATTTAACCCAGATATGTATATATATATATATATATATCTATGTATGCATATGCATATGCAAGTGTACGGGTATGTATAAATAGTAATATAGAACGCAGTTTATGATTTACGGTGCAACAACATCGTCATAATTATTATTATACTATTGTTATTATTATTATTATTATTATTATTATTATTACTACTACATGCTATACACGGTCCAACGTATGTAATTACTGCACCGAATTTTTTCTATATATATACATAAATTGTAATTTATTTATTATTTTTTTAAATTTTTTTATGCGTGTAATTATAGCGAATCTTTAATTTTGATTTATAGATATATTGTTTAATTGCATTATAATATATAAATAAATATACTTATAATTATCGTGGAAAGAAATCTTGACTGTAATCAGAGAAATTAATAGGAGAAGAGGTAAAGGGGGAGGCTTGGTGGTGCTACGCTATGGCCTGGGTAGCCTGCCTGCCTGCTTGCCTGACTTCTCTCTAATTCTAATATTGCTACCGCGTGCGAGCTAAGTTGCCGCGAGAACTCCCACGCGCGGAAGTAACCCAAGAAAGTAACATGGCGGTGCGTGTCGTGACGAGACGTAATTAAAAGAGAGGATAGAATAAAAGAAAGAGAACAAAATTACAAAGAAAGAAAATTAAAGAAATAAAAAATATAAATATATATATATATATAGAATTACAGGTAACATATACGGTTTACCTGGAAATTTTTATTTTTATTTATTTTTTGTACATTTAGAGAACAGAAAATGAAGATAAGAATAAAAAAAAAAAACGATTTTCATTTTGAAACAAAAAAATTTTGATTCAATACAGGAATGAAAAAAAACAAAAAAAAAAATAGTAAAATGAAAATGTCTCTTCAGTTTTCAAAGGGATTAAAAAAAAAAAAAAAAAAAACGATGTATAGAGTATGGAAATATTCAAAGTCGAGTTAGGATCGAGTTCAAAACGTTATGTTCACATCCTTCTTCCATCCATCCCTCGTATTATTTAGTATAGATATCTCTGTACGTTATCGCTCTCCGAAATACCGCGCAGTGCCTTACCGTACCGTGTCCCATCCCATCCCATACCGTGATCGCACCGAATCCCCCTTTTCGAATGTATAAGATGTATAAAGCAGTATATGTATACGAGTAAGAGGTGTATAGATATATGTTACTCGTATAGTGTAACAGATAGGTATATGGCAGGCAGGCATGCAGGCAGGCAGGCAGGTAGGTACGTATACCGAACGTCGAGAAATAAGTCCCGAGCTTGCTTAGCAGCAACAGCAGTTAGTGAGCAGGGGAATCTGAGAGTAAAATCCATCTAGTATTATACATACAATATGTGTATAGGTGTATATATATATATATATATATATATGTGTATGTATACATATAGTTATAAGGCAGCAACCAGCAGTCGCACATTTATAGATATAAGTATAATGTAGCTAGGGTATAATATCGGAAACCCACGCGTCGACGCACGTAAAAATACGCACAAGTCTCCTTCCTCCTTATACAACACGCATACCTACAAAGTAAGTGTATATATATTTCGTTGGAAGTTGTGCACGAGTTCCCTAGACTCGTAAGAATATCATCGTTATAGTTTTTCTATTTATATATATATTTATATCTATCTTTCTTTCTTTCTTTATATTTTGTGTCTATTGGTGCAGAATAACGAGAGAGAGAGAGAGAAAGAGAATAAAAAAAAAATATATATATATATATATGAAATAGATTAAGAGTATAAAAAGGAGACGAGAAAGAGGAGACGGTAGCGGGCGGAGGGTTTAGCAACTGTCTTACTATAGTTAAGGAGGAAGGGTAAAATAACGCCCGGCATCAAGCGTGTGCTTCGGTGCCTCCATGCCTCATGCCTCATATATGCCTTAGGGCCTCTTGCACAATCCTTCCTGGGTAACGCACCACTGCTCTATATTCTATATTTAAAATTGTGCGTGTAGTATAGTGTAGTTTAGTTTGTAAGTTTAAGTTTAGGTTCAGGTTTAGTTTTGTTTAGTTTAGTTTAGTTTAGTTTAGTTTAGTTTAGTTTACCCACTATACGCGCCAGAATATTGAGAAGTAGAAGTAGAAGTAGAAGTAGAAGGAGAAGGAGAAGGAGAAGGAAGATTACGAAGCTGTGTAGTCGGAGAACGGAGAACGGTGAACGGTGAACGTTGAACGGTTTAACGGGGAAGAGCGAGGGAGGGAAATCGGTTTGCAGGGTGTGGGTTGCTCTCTTCTTCGCCCGCGTTACTATATGTTTTTAAATTTATACCAATGCGCTTACACAAGAGATGCGTGCCAGTTATATCTACGACGATGTTTTTTACTACCACTACTCTATATGTTATTATACCCGATATATATATATATATATATATGTCTGTGTATATATATAGCTATATGTATTAATAAATATATCATTTATACATCTATGTTACATACTCGAGTACCAAAAATTTTTGTCAATTTTTTTTACTTATTTTCTTTTCTTTTTTCATACATCGTCGGTTTTGAATTTTATCATCATTATTATTATTATTATTATTATTATCATCATTGATTAAAATACGCGTGATTACTGTACTTATATGCATACATATACTTACATACCGTATAGAATAAGAACGTATTTATGTACAGTATGGTATAATAGCTGTTGCAGCAGCACGTGTACATACATATAGTATAGGTATATATATATATATATATATATATGAATATACACGTATATGTATAATCCTAAACGAAAACGCGAGGGAAACACACTTCTGGTATACATACTTTGGTTAAAATAAGACTGACCCGAACACACACCGCCCCAGCCTCTTCCTACTTCTCCTTCTCCTTCTCTGCTATAATAAATTTTTCGTTCTCCAAGTCCGACCGACCGACCGACCGCCTCTTATAGTCGATCTACGTATATGCGTATACATACGTACGACGCATTTATGTTCTTGACTCTCGTATTTCCGCTCTTGATTCCTATATTACACGGGTACAGCTGTAGGTATATATGTATATACGTAGAGTGTACATGGGTATATGTCCAGATATATATATATATATATATATATATATATATATATATATATATATATATATATATATATATATATATATATATATATATATATATATATATATATATATATATATATATGTAATCGAAAAAATTCAAAATAAATAAATAGGTTTTTTGTTTTTTCGTTTTTTTAATTTTATGTTTTTTTTTTTCAATTTTTTTTTTTTAGAGAAGGTTGCAAATTTCTGATTAGGAAGGTAAAGAAAAATGAAAAAATAAAAAAATTATTGTTTCAATTTTATCAACGACAAAGAAATGAACAAAAAAAAAAAATTATAATCGCGTCGCCGAAGTAATTGTTTAGAAAATTGTTGGTTTGAAAAATTTATTTATTTTTTTTTTTTCTTTGTCAGTTTAGTTGCAGACCGAAGCCAAGCCCCTATATACATATATACCTAATATATATATATTTAATAAGCATTACCGTTATGTTATATACGTTATTTATATACCTAGTAGTAACATTGAAAGATATTTCTCATTTGCATATATCAAATCGCGGTTTAGTATAATACGTTTCTATATGGAGGGGGGAGAGTTTACAAAACAACGAGAGGTCAAAAGACTATGGTATTTGGAATTTGTGTAAAATATTTTTTCTCTTGCCTATTTCTTTACATCAAACAAATCCCTATGAGAATTTTGAGATTTTTATTTTCATTGAGTCAGGGCAAGTCCATCAAAGTTTTTCACAAAATGATATTTAGGGTGAATTTTCAATCAGAAAGAACGGGAATTCGTAAAAAAAAAACTCAAAGAATATAAAATACTAGTTTATCGATCTACTTTCGAAAAAAAAAAAAAAAAAAAAAAATACAGCAATATAGCAAAATGACGTGAGAAGAAAATAACCACTATATTTTTACCTCTTGAAAATACGTCAATTTTGATTTTTAATATTCAAATATATTGTATAACGATTCCTCAAATAATTACGCAACTTTTGAGCCTAATCTGAACGTGGAACGAGTCGATCTTTGATTTTTATTGCATGATTCTCGTTCAGGTTTAGTAATTTTTCGTTGGTTTTTTCGTATAATTTGACTGAAAACAAATTAAATAAAAAAAAAATAAATAAATAAAAACACTTCATTAACTTTGAACAAAACTGTTGTTAAGTTTAAACAAATCTGCCGCCTATATACTAGTATACATATATTATACGTCATATACCTATAATACATAGAAAAAAAAAAAAAACGAATTATTGTCTTAGACAAATTTTTGAATTATTATTTTATGTCGAAATTTTCAAATATATATATATACATACATTTATGACTTCTGATTAAATGAACAGATTAGATAGTAAATAAATAAACAAATAAATTAATTGATTAATTAAATAATTAATTAATCAATCAATCAATCAATCAATGAAATAAGATTTATTTATGTAAAATACAAAAAAAAAAAAATAAAAAAATAAAAAATATGTGTATATATGTATGAAACTATAATACACATATATGTATATAAAAAATAAAATTTTAGAAACGTAAAAATTCTTTTCTAATTACATCATCGAGCGGTTGTTGTCGTCGTCGTTATCCCCTAACTCCCCCCTACCTCCCCCTCTCTCTCTCTTTACCTCGCATTAACCGACGACCGACGTCGTTTGCTCGTTCGTTATCTCGCGGTAAGATCTTGTCTGCTTTAACGCCCACGTGATTCCCCTGCAATTAAGTAAACGATTACGTCAATTTTATTATCGTGTATGAAATAAATAGTATTGCGAGTCAGAGCGGTGGCGAACTGATCGCCGTGCGTCCATCGTTCGTTGTTTCAAAAAACTTGTTTCTTCATTTCTTAAGAAATGAAATTAAATAAAAAAATTTTTTTTTTTTTTTTTAAATAATTACTTCACGTATTTGTGACGTCTAATTAATTGATAAAAATTTTTCGTTTTTAACGTTTTGTTGTTTTTTTAAACTTTGTTAACTTTGTTATCAATCCTGCGATATTTTTGAAATTATAATAATATTATCCATGTCCGTGGTTATAGGTATATATTAATTATATTTGAAGGAGGGAGAAATTTTTTCAAAAAAAAAAAAAAAAAAATAATTAAAGATAATAAAGAAACGCAATAGAAAGAAAGAAAACGTTTTAACAGAGCAAAGCCACGTATACATATACAACCGCGTGTTATACCTATCGTGTTTGGTTTAGTAGCTAAACCAAACCACCCTTACACGTAACTGGATCAGAAACCATGCAGTTGTACCTATTCTCAGTCTGAGTATTTATTTCGTTTAAGGTGCTTCGGACATAATCAGCTATAATATTGCGATAAATTATTAATGAAAATAATAAAAAAACCAATGAAATGAAAGTAAATAAATAAATTAATCAAATTTACGTATATTTCTATATATATATATATATGCAGCAGCTACGTATGTAGGTATATATATTATATATTATAGTATATATATATATTATATATTATATATATATATATAGTTAGGTATATATAATAACTAATTATTGACCCATTTTAATTACGTTAGTTCTAATTGGCACCAGGGAGTGCTCTCTCTCAAAGTTGTTAATTGAATTAGTTAATTCAATAGTAAAGTCCATCGGCAGGACTTTGCTTGCCTGGCTCGTTTGATACGCGCTATGTGCGGTGCCAGATATAGCCCCGAAGAGAACCTTCTAATGCCATTATTCTAATTAACAATGCTTGCTTACACCGCATTTGTACAGTTCTATATATGTATGTATACATACGCCCCGAGCATATGTACCTATACCTATATTATATGCGTTTACGTTTACGTATGCGTTTACATAATATATTTAATGTAATTTACAATCGAGAATGAGAGTAATGAAAGAAAACATAAGAAATAAAGAGGAGAATTATGTTTTTTTTTTTTTTTTTTTTGTGTTTAATTTTGCTTGACCATTTTGGTTTTTATTTAATTATTTATTTATTTTCTTTATTTTTATTTTTTTATTTTTTTTAAGGCCAACCCATGCCAACATCCTATCGTTATATTGAGGGACGTTGCCTCCTCGGACATGGAGTCTCTTCTTCGATTCATGTATCATGGGGAGGTTCACGTTGGCCAGGAACAGCTTACCGCTTTCCTTAAAACCGCCCAAATGCTACAGGTCAGAGGATTGGCCGATGTTAACAGCGGTGCAACTAAAATACCACCACCATCGTCCAGTGCGAACAACGGCAGCGCGCCCGTAAGTGTCAATTGAAAGAAAAAAGAAAAAAAAAAAAAAAATATGAATATCATTTTTTCTTTTAGTTTTTATTTAATTTTTTTTTTTTGTTTTTTTTTTTAATTTTTTGTTTCATTCATTTTGCAGACGACGCCTCGCCTTTCTTGGCAAGATAACGGGCGAGGTGATGGTCTACCTGTTAATGATAGCGGTTTAAGTCCTCCGCCCGAAAAAAGACCTCGTAGTTATTCCCCGCCTCTCGGTAATCACGTAGAGCCAAAATCTGACCTCCAAGAATCTCTGCTTGGACAGGCCCTCGAAGGTGGTCCAACGATACACACAACACCGAGTAACAACGTCCAGGTGAATATTTTCATCTTATTATATTTATAATATTGTGAAATTATTTTTTTAAATTAATAATATGACGAAATATGAAAAAGTGAACCAATAATCGATGAAAAAAAAAAAAAAAAAAATTAAATAATAATAATAATATAAAAAGCAATAGAATTTTGTTTCCGGTTTTGCTATTTTTTTTTTTTTTTTTTGTTTTTGTTAATTTTATTTATTTTTTTTTTTTTTGGTTTTTTTATCATTACAGAAGGGCAACCACGACAATTCTCTTCAGGCTCAGTCGACGGGTGAAGATTCAAATTCTTTGTCTGACAACGAAGAAGATATTTCAAATAACGACAGTATACTTAATTCCGTAAAGACTGAGCCAACTGATATGCTGAATGATTCTATGGAACATCATCGCAGCACATTTCCAGCCGCTCTTCTCGGGCTCCAAGGTACACATACGTCCAAACTTAACGAACGAACAATAAATAAATAAATAAATAAATAAATAAATAAATTAGAATACCTACGTGGATTTTATTTTATTTTTTTATTTTGAAAATTTTTTTCGATTTCATTGGCACAGAAATTATTAAAATTTAATTTTTTCGGTCTTTGATTTTTGATTTTTTTTTTTTTTTGTTCATCAACAGGATTGATGCCAGGACCTTCGGGAATCCACGCAGCAAATCAGGACCCGAGTTATGGTGAGTAATTTTTATATATTTTCATACATAGTTGACGATTTTTTTTTTTTTTTATTTTATTTCTTTCAAGAAAGAGAAGAATAAGAAGAATAAACTATAGAAATCGTTATTTGATACAAGTGTCATCGTACTTATAATTATCAGTATAATAATTTATACTCTCGGTCAATTAATTGATTAAAAAAATAATAATAATAATAATAATTAATTAATTAATTAATTATTCATTCATTCATTAATATATAATGCATATAATTAATATGCCTCAGCGCTTTTACCGATACATAAATATTTATATTAAATAATAAATTCAATTGATAATTATCTACAAGTGTATACACACATATATATATATATATATATATATATATATATATATATATATATGTATTGTATGTACATATATACATAGCTATATACATATCGTCATGCCGAATGCATGCAAAATTCTCGTAACTCTCGAGATAATAAATTCATCCTTCCCCACGCCGGCCTTTTATTAGAAAATAAATTATTATACTATACTTTTTAATTTTTTTTTTTTTTCTTTATAAATAAAGCTGAATAAAGCTTGACCATAATAAATTTGCAAAATTATAAGGTGAGTAGAATTTCTACTACGTCGTTTGTTTTTTTTATTTTATTTTTTTTTTATCTTTTTTTTATAAAATAATAAATTTATTAGGCAATTATTAATGTACAGTATGTACCTTCTGAACAAAAAAACGTATGCATTATACTACCTCTTCACACCCGTCTCTTATTTAACTATTATTATTTAAGTGAAAACGAGAATGACGAAAACAAAAATAAAATAAGGGAAATGAAAAACAAATTTTTAATTTAGAAACCCACGAAAAAAAAAAAAAAAGAATTATGAAAGAAGAAAACCAAAAGATAAAAAAAAAACAAAACAAAAAACGCAAAGTAAAATAACAAAAAAAAAAAAAAACTGAATTGGACAGAGAACTTTGAGAAGAACGAAATCTGCGAAATCTGCAGAAACAGAAAAAAAATAAATAAAATTGATAGATAGAAAGAAGAGAAAAATAAATAAATTAACTTACACAAATTTTAGTCGATTTGTAAATTTTGTTTGTTCCCATGATAATAGGACAGAAAAATTTACCTGATTATTTTTTAAATCCAAAACAGTACCAAAGAAACAAAAAAAAAAAAAAAAATAATAATAATAATAATAATAAATATTAAATTAAAATTAAATATATCAGATGATGAATATACGTAATGATTTTAATAGAGATGACGTATGATTCTCAAAAATACGAAAAAAAAAACAAAAAAAATTCAGATAACAAAATAAATAAATAATGAGACAGAAAAACGGTTAAAAAAAAGGCGGGGGGCACAAAATATTGATAAAGGAAATTATATACATATTACATATATATAGAAAGAGAGAGAGAGAGAGAGAGAGAGAGAGAGAGCGGGGGGGGGGATGAAAGAGAAAGAGAGAGAGAGAGAGAGAGAGAGAGATAAAATAGTGTTTAAGGAATCGTGGAGATTGGCTGAAGAGTGACATTGGCTGGTGGTTCCAGGGCGATGGCAGCCCTCGGGTGGAGATGGTTCAGCCTCGAGTTCTGGATGGCTACCTGGAAGTTCATCTTCGAGGAATCCTGACCTATCGATAACCGGAAGCTACCAAACCCAACATGGAACAATGTTGAATCAAAAACAACAGGATATATCCGCCCTTATTCAACAAGCAACCACCAGCCTAACTCAACAGCCACAACATACAACGATAAATGTCTCAACAATAAATGATACGACGACTAATGAACAACTTACGATGATGCATCAAAAATTACAAAATAATTTACAACAGAGTTTACAACAACAACAACATCATCATCAACAACAACAACAACAACAACAACAACTACAACAACAACAATTTTGCAGCAGTAATAATTCGTTAAAAAATAATGATCCAATAAATATTATGCTACAATCTTGTACGACGGGTAGTAGTAGCGCGAAGAAAAAAATTGAGGGAATAGCTATGCTTCATGCAAGAGCCGATAGTTATTTAGCAGCTGCTGCGGCGGCACAACAAGCTAATGATAATAATATAAATAATCAATCTGGAAAACCAAAATGTCCTGAGTGCGGAAAGATATATTCAAATAATTCAAATCTTAAACAACATATTGTTAATGTACATACGGTGCAAACTGAATATATATCTTGTCACGTATGCAACAAACAATTTAAAACAAAACAGTATCTTCAAATACATTTACTGTCTATGCACGGTATAAGGAAACGAAAAAGTTATCCTGTTTATCAAATGCAACCGGCACATTCTGGGTCTAATCAAATTATTAGCGGACAACAAAATCAACAGTATTCAAACACGTCGAGATGGGGCGATGATAAACACTGATTAAATTAAAAAAAAACAATGAAAAAATTTAAAAAAAAAAACAGTTTTCCTTTAATATTAAGAAATTATCGGCAAACGAAAAAAAAAAAAAATTATATATACATATATATGATAAATTAGAACAAAAAAAAAAGGAACAGATATTCAAAAGACTAAAAGTATTAATATTAATAGTTGTAAATATTTCTTTATCATGTTTTTTTTTTTTTTTTTTGTTTCTTCTAATCGTTGTATTTTGAAAGTTTAGCAGCTGGATTGCTTAAGGGATGATTGCGATGTTGTGATTTACTTGATTTTGTTTTTTGAAAAATGTGAATTTGAATAATTATTATTTTGATTTTTGATATTTTTAATT
Source organism: Macrophya annulata (assembly GCA_963924015.1). NCBI lineage: Eukaryota > Metazoa > Arthropoda > Insecta > Hymenoptera > Tenthredinidae > Macrophya > Macrophya annulata. The sequence continues at coordinate 2,221,848 of OZ001263.1, forward strand.
TTTTTTTTTTTTGACTACATCAATTATAATACGATGTTAAATGATATGGTCTGTTATTTTCGGTTTAAGATATTAAATATACATATTTCAATATATTTTGAGAAAGAAAGAAAAAAAAAAAAAACTATTAACAGGAGAATTATTTTTTATTTTTCTTTCTTGAAGTAAAAATGAAATTGACAGTATTTTGTTCTTTTTTCTTTCGTTTTTGAGAATTTGAATGGATATTTTTTGAAAGAGGCTATAGTATACGGATGCGGATGTGAGGCTTTGGAATCTGAACATCGGAACCATAAAATGTAATAAATTGGTTCAATCTAAGACCATTGAAAATCTAATATCGTCGTAAAGCTTTCTAAAACAACTCAAATCTCTGACGATAAATCGAAAATATGATTGCTTTAATTTATGTCGGTTATACAGTTGAAGACCAGGGGCGGGGGTGGAAGGGGGGAAAGGGGGGGGGGGGGAGGGGGGGTCGACGAGGGACGAGAGGTAGGGTGGTCGTAAAAATACCATAAACTATTTTACCGAACGGGATATATACCACTCTATATACCCTGTTTATTGCCCCGGGATGACTTAACGCTAAGACCCAACGGCAGCCTTTATAAAATCGATTTTTTCTTTCTTTATCGATTTTTTTTTTTTCTCATTAATCCAAGAAATTTGGGGTGGGAAAAGAAGAAGGACGATTCTTTCTAGTTATTTAAACATATATTAGTTTTATTTATTCTTCTTTTCATAAAGTTGTTTAATTTTCTATTTTTTTTGCACCTTTTTTTACCGATTTATTTTTAAAGGATATTTTTATTTTTTAGTTTTTCTTTTTACTCCGTTTCGATTTTATGGAGGAAACTTATCGAGTAAAATCTAGCCTTGTTTTTTTTTTTTTTTTTTTTTTTCTTTCTTTTTTTTTTATACAGATATATATCGAACGAACAAACCCTTGGATTTTTCTCTCTCTTTTTCTTTTTACTTCGTTTCACTCCTTTTTCGGGTACAATTAATCCTGCGATCTCTCCTCCATTACGTTGCCCCTACCTACCTACCTACCTACGACCAACCATCTCTTACCCTTAAATCCCTTATAGGTATACCTATATACCTATACCAACCACCAAAAACTTCGTAAACCCAGTCAGTCAGCGGACTTCAACCCACGACCCTCCACCCTCCACCCTACACCCAACATCCTTCTTACTATCGAATTCTTCTTTAATCCAAGGTGGTGGTGGTGGTGGTGGTGGTGGCGAGGCGCTGACGGACATGCGATGCTTTTTATTCTCACCCTCTTAAACTACCGAAACCCGACAAGTACAGTACCCAGTGGTTATTTTATATATATATTTTTTTTTTGTTTTTTTTTTCATCTATTTTGAAAATAACTTGGGAATTAGATTTTTATTTTATTTTTTTGTTTTTATGCATTTTTTTATTTTTAGTTTTTATCAAATTTCTTTCTGAATCTAAAAATTTGCAGATGTTAGTTTGAATTAAATTAACGAAAGTCCATTATTCGATCGAAACTTGAAGCAATGATATTATATAATTTTTTTTTAAATATGATGAATTTTCATTTTCATTTTTGTATTTCATTTAATTTAATTTTGTTTTCATTTTTTACGTAATTCTTTTATTTTATACGCGAAATTAAAAACTCTATATACGGAATTGCAATTTCGTATATATATATATATATATATAGGTATGTATATACATACCTATACCTCTCGTACCTACCTACATCGTACTCGTTCGCGTATTGATCTCTCGACGATTCGACAAACAGCGCCCACCACCACTTCGTCTCTATCCTATATCTTTCTCTCTACCTCCCTCTATTTCTATCTCTATCTCTATCTCCATCTCTAACTTTCTCTCTCTTGAATTCTCATTGGATCGGCTATTCTCTATCCCTTTTTACTCGTCCCTAAAGAGTAACACGTACCCTATCTAGAATACGGAAGGATTCGTCGGACTCGATTTATCCTCGATTTAATTTTAATTTCAATTTCGATTTCTTTCTTTTTTTTTTTTTTTTTCTTTTGTATTTTCCTTTTATCTCACTATTTTTGACTAGTTTTCTTCTTCTTCGTATTTTTCTTTCTCTCCTTTCGATGTCGAGATTCTCGAACATCGAGAGGGTTGGCTTAGCTTTTCTAGAAAATGAACTTACCTCCGTTTACGTATAATACCTATACCTTTCTACAAAAGTATAGAGCTCCTCATCCAATCTCGTTCTGTTCTCTTACCACAAATCTGTGAGTTCAAAATATAACCCTCGTTCTATTCTCCTTTTCAGATTTTTTTTGTTTCTTTCTTTATAGATTTTTCATTTATTTTTTTTTATCAATTTCTCTTTTTCTTTTTCTATTCTCCTCCTCTCTATTTTATATATCTACATAGACCTAGGTAGGTATGTATGTATCTACTCTTGCTCAAAATTTTTGATCGTCATGATCTCCCCGACCCTTATTCCACAACCGGAAATTTGTGAAGTATACGTGATGCTTAGGTCACTTGATAACGTTGCAGAAATTTACAGTAGTACCCATTTCTTAGAAAATCATGTTTCTACCCCCCCTTTTTTTTTTTTTTTCTCGTTTTGCTTTCTTTTTTCTTTCACCCTCCATTTTATTCTCGAGAGTTCTATGTGTTATGTGAGAACCTTTTCGCTTCGTACTTACATAACTACATACCTACCTACCTATCTTCTGACCACTCCCTTCGTTTTGTTCTTATTTCGTGCCATCAGCGTAAAAGTCTACTATAGAAAGAAAGAAAAGAAGAAAAAAAAACAGAAAAAAAAGTAAGGAAAAGAAAGAAAGTAAAAAAGAGAGAGAGAGAAAAAAAAGAAAGAAAAAGAACCTTCCTTTACCCCTACAACGAGGAAAACCCTCTTCTCTCTTTCCTTGCCGCATATACGACGGCCTTCTTCTCGTTTCTGTTTCGAGAGCGTAATCACGTAAATGGGCGAAACCGTATCTCCTGCGCACAGACCCTTATCTCATCTTGCGTTTCTATACACCCTTACGTGATTTTTATTCTATTTTATTTATTTTTTTTTCTTTAGTATTGTTTTTTTTTTTATTTTTTTTTCCTTTTCTTTGTTTTTCGATTTTTTTTTCTTTACGAGAAAAAACGATATACACAAGAGAAAATAAAAAAATCATCCTATACAGCCACATGCATTTTTATTTTATCATTCGTTTCCGTTTCCGTATATAAACATATATATATATGTATAACGAGATTGCCCAAACTTTTCAGATAATTTTATACTTTTTTCTATTTTGTTTTTTTTTTTATATATATATACGTACCTACGTATATATATATATAAAATTCCTAAACTGGGTAGAGTTTGGTATGAGATTTCGTAGGCGGTTTTCTTTGGACCTCGTATATAGGTATAATATAGTAAATAAGGGTGCTTCGATAAATCGTGAAAGAAACTGTGTTATACCCTGAAGCGGGAACGCGACCGCCTCTTACCCACCAAATTCAACGAAAACCAAAACCACCCCTCAAGAATCTCATAGCCTCCTCATTCCCCCCACTCACCCACCCACCACCCCGTTCAAATAGCTCCTTAAAATTAAACTGCCCAACTTTTCCACGACGTAGACTAACCCGGAGTGGCGCCACATAGTTGTCAATCTCGTCTATATAATCCTGTTTGTGACCTGAGTCCCCTGCATTGTACATACATATACATATGTGTGTAGGTACCATTCGAATCCATTAAACTATTATTCTATTTCATACTTTTTTTATTATAATTTTTTTTTCTTTAATTTTTCGTTCTTTATTTTGGTTGATCATTATTTTTCAGTCTCACGTAAAAATTTTCTACATTTTTATTTCAACTTATGAAAATTGGACGACGTTTTCGAAAAGTTTTTTTTTTGTATTTTCTTGGTTTATTTTTTTTCTTTAAACAAGATAAGGTATTTTTGGCGGTTTTCTTGCGTACGGTACGGTTGGAAAAAACGAGGGAAAAAAAAAAAAATCGTTGAAAGAAATTACACTCGCCCTATTTCTCAGGATAAAGGTGGGTTGGTTAGGTTGGTGGTTGGTGGTGGTCGTGTGGCTAACTTTCGATTACATTTAGGTACGTTTGTAGATTAGAGGCCATCTATCACAGTTCAGATTCGATCCAGATAACTCCCCTCTCTCTTTCTCTCTCTTACTTATTTTTTTTTTTTCTTTTTTCTCTTTATTTTTTCTTCTCTTTTTACTATTTCTCTCCTTTTCGTTCGGTATACTTCAGATTGTTATCCTCGAACCCTAATACCGTCGTTGCCCACGTGACTGCATTCTACACCATGTCTAAATGATCGCGATATATACATATATAGTAGGTATATAATTTATGTATAGAGAATTGGATTAGAAATAGATAATTTTTTTTTTCTTCTATTTTTCTTTATATTCTATCTTATATTATTTATTTATTTATTTATTTTTTCTTATTCTTATACTTTTTCTATATTACGTTTCTTTCTATCTTTTTGTTTTATATCCCTTTTTTTTTTTTTTTTTTTTCTTTTTATTTTATTCCACTTCGTCCTCCGCGGCGACGTTAGAGAGTAACGGTTGCGGATCAGAGGCGAATTACAATTGTCATTTGTCCGAAGGAAAAGTAATATAGCCGGGGATATATATCCTTCCTCTCTTTGGTCTAGGGGTTTTCTGAGAACGAAGTGGATATGGATGTGAATGTGAATGTGAATGTGAATGTGGATGTGAAGAAGTGGTATAGGTGGGGGTATTAAGGGAAGGAACCAACCAGGAAGAAAGTGAGATAGAGATGGAAAGGAAAGGAAAGGAAAGGAAAGGAAAGGAAAGGAAAGGAAAGGAAAAAGCGGTTAAGGGCGGTACAAGGAGAAGAGGATTAAGGATAGTTGGTCAGGGCACACGTGTCCTCTCGGTCCTTAACCCTCAAGGCATTCCTTATCACGTGACCTCTAGGTCTTATCCGCTATCTCAACTTTCAACGCACCCTCTCTCTTCATCCCTTTCTACCTCCCTCCCTCCCTCCCTCTCTCTCTTTCTCGTCAAGAAGCTCTTTTCTTCGATCGATCTACTCTTGCGGAGCCCTCCTCTCTATTCCCTTCAGACGTAATACAATTTTGTAGTCGAATTATTACATATACATATATATTTATTTTTTCTATTTCGAATAGTATATATATTTTTGATTTTTTTTTTTTTTCAAAAATCATCGAATTCTTCGGTTAATTATTTTTCATATGGAAAATAAATTTCAACTATGTATCGTCAATACATATATGGAAGTATAAATTTTATACCATTTTTTATATATATATTTTTTTTTCATTTTCTTCATTTTTCTTTTTTTTTATCTCTAAAAGCTTCTAACCTTTTTATACATCAGTCAAGGCGCGCGCGGTTTCGCGTCCCGCGGGATGTACAGACGACGGCGCGGTCGAACTGACGTGTTTTGATCTTTCACTTTCCTCAGTGGCGAACCTCCCGGCTCGCTCTGGTCCTTCACTCCCCTCCTCTCTCTCTCTATTTCACTTTCTTGTATTCCTGTAACTCGTCGATGTCACTTCCTGTCACCTTTGACCGTATGCGGTTTTCCTGCCCCCTTTTATTTTTTGTGTATTATTTATTTATTTTTTTTTGATTTTCTTTTATGCTTGATTCTTTTATTCTGTATTTTCTATTCCTTTCTCTCTTTGCATGCAATTTGAAATTTGATAAAACGGTAATTGACATTAATAATTAAATCGAAATCGACAAGAAAGTATAAAAATCAAAAATGAAGAAAAATTGAAAGAGGAAAGACAACGAAAGTATAGAAGAAAAAAAATAAAATTTCAGATTTGAAATAGAGTATGAATTAGAAAGGTGTAAAACTGACTTCGGGCAGTCTAAGAAGGTCGAGGAACGAGAGAAGGCTTTCGAAGCTTCCTGAGGGTCCTGGGATCGATGCCCGTGCAATTCCCCGCACATGTCCGCATTGATCTGGCCTCACTTGCCCCCGGCTACCCCCAGCCACGATCTGACGGTCGACTACTACCCTCCCCCTTTCAGGATATTCTCCTTCTTGCTTTTCCTTCCCTTTCCTTTCCTTTCCTTTCCTTTTCCTTTTTTTTTTTTTTTTCTTCTTTTTCTTTTTCTTTCCTCAACCGACGCCCTGGTTCGCCCCTCAAGTCATTCCAACAACGTCAATTCACCCTCTATTTTTTTCCTAACGTGAACGCGAGTGTTGAGGCCCACGACCACCACTACTACTACTATTACTACTACTACTGCCAATACACCATCACGGGTATTCGCTTTTCTCTTATAAATCTCAACGGTCGATTCGTGCACCAAAGAGAGAGAAGGAGAAAGAAAAAAAAAACGAATGGAAAAAAAAAATAAATAAAAGAAGAGAAAGGAGAATATAGGAAAAGAGTGAGTGAGCAAGTGAATGAGTGAGTGAGTTTTCTCCTTCTCCACTTGCCTTGCGGGTAGCTGTACCAAAAGCCGTTGGCAAACACGGGGCAAACATGCTTTTTCAATTCGCCGAAAACAAGTATCGTCACTCTTCGCCTCCGGTTTCTAGTTCTTCGATAAAATTCTCTTATATGTTATAGTTCTCTATTGTATATCTAAGAAGCAAAGAGAGAAAGAGAGAGAGAGAGAGAGGGAGATGAGGGAAAAGTAATATGAAAGAAAAAGAAAAACTAAATTCAAAAAAATTAGAAACAAAAAAAAAATTACAATCTTTTTTGACTCTTCCGTTCGATCGACGATTGACATTTGTTTTTTATTTTTTGTTTTCTTCTTTCCATATATACATGTGTATATATATATATATATATATATATATATATATATATATATATATATATATACATATACATATGTATCACAGATATCAGAGAGCCTGTTGGGATTTCCTTGTATGATTAGTACCCAAGGGAATCCAAAAGACATCCACTCAGGGATTCGCGCGTCGCAATTCTTCTTCAACATCGTTTTCGCGGTTCGAAACAATTTTTTTTTATTTTCTATATGTATATATCCAAATCCCGTTGTTTTACATATGTATATACATACATATATATCTATACGGAATAATTTTATTGATTAATTATTTATCTATTTTTTTTTTTTTTTGCTCTCTTTCTAGTTTTTCTTATCTAATTTTATTAATTTGATTCTTTGTTTTTCCATTACGTTTTCTATTCGATCCCCTCGATTTGTCACGAATTTTTAAATAAATATATACGAATATATTTCTTCTGAGAGAAAAAAAAATAGTAGAGATTGGAGAGCGGAAAGAAAAGAAAAGAAAAGAGGAGAGGAGAGAAGAGGAGTGCACCCAGTCCTCTTTCACATCTACCTATAAGATTCTTTTCTATTTCGGGCTACAATATGCTAGGAACACGCGGGGATATCAGATTGGAATCAAGTAGTAGTATACGCCAGTCGAATAGGATACTACGGTACTATATACCATACCTCCACATATATATATATATATATATATATATATATATATATATATATACATACATACATACACACAGATTTAAACACGTATTGCTCCAGCTACAGATATAGGGTGTCTCAAACAGTTTGAATTTATATTATTCGAAAAAAAAATCATAGTTTAAACTTCTTTTTTTGTTATTCTTCTTATCATTCATGTAATCATCGTGTATTCACCTAACCTGGATAGACAAAGAAAAGAAAAAAAATATATATATATATACATAACGAAATGACAATTTTTTATATTATTTTCGATTCCCGATCATCAGATTTAGTCAAATTTTGATAATAAAAAAAGAAAAAAAAAAAAAAAACCGAACAAACGACCTAAAACAAAAAAAAAAAAAAAATAAAAATTCTTCCATTTCAAACGCCACACACCCCTCCACCGTATATGTATATACATTTTTGTCACATATGAGTTAATACCGAAACTTGTACATACATATTTACATAGATACATATGTATATATAAAGCTATGTATTTACACGTAGATGTTTTATCCTTATGTGTATACGTATCCAAGTAGGAGGAGAAAGAAAAAGAAGTAGAGAGGGGACTCTTGGGGGGGGGGGGGGGGGGGGGGGGGATTGGGGTGGTTGGTATATTTAGGCCGGATGGGGCTGTAGACTTGACAGACGTTTTAAATTGCTATTGTAAGTTGCGGATATTGGACGTTCCCAGACACGTTAAGATTTGCTAAAAAGTAAAGAATAAAAGAAAAAAAAAAAGAAAAATATGATAGTAATAAATATAAAGAAAAATTGCTTATTACAAAAAAATCGTACATCTAATACGAAATTATCTCTTACAGTATTGGTGATATAATTTTTTACTCATTCAAGGCGTATTAATATGATTGAGATTTTTTTTTTTTATTTCTTCTTCTTCTTCTTCTTCTTTTTCTACTTTTTCTTCACCTTTTATTATCGGCTTTAAAATATCATAGAAATTTTTTACGAGCTAGGTATAAAAAAAAAGAAAGCAAGAAAACGAAAAAAAAAAAAGTAGTAAAGTAATGCTTTCATACAGTATACATATATACCTTCTGACTATACATATATACAACAGTTTTAGTCAAGTAATCCGCAATACGTCGAAAACTTTAGCCAGGCACTCTAATGGACCGCCACAATCATCATGGCTTGCTACCAAATCCTTTCTCTCTCCTACTCTCTTTTACTCTCTTTCTATACTTTACCCTTCTCTCTTACCCATCACCCATCACCCATCTCAAACTCCAGCCTCCGGTTCCATTCAATCAAGCTCCGAAGCTTGGTCTAGGTGCTCAAGATCCGTTTCCTCTTTCAGACTTCTACCAAGAATTTATGTTACAAATCGTGTTCTTTTTCTTTTACTTTTTTTTTTTTTTTTTTTTCATTTTTGTTCACTTTACTTAATTCTTTTTCGTTTAATTATTCGTGTTACTTAAATATTATTTTATTTAATTCTCTCTCTTTATCTTGATCTATTTTTCTCCATTTTCCTATTTATTTATTTATTTCTTTATTTCTTCCATCGTAGTAAAGTTTGACGTCGTTGTTCGACGGTACAATCAAAATTCAAAGGAATTGGGGTGAGTGAGGGGTGGTGCTGGGTTAGGAGTATAGAAGAAAAAAAAAAAAAAAAAAAGAAGAAGCAGTATCTAACTTTTCTGTATCCGTAAGGCATTTCGTTATATATATATATACATATATATATATACCTATGTACGGGTACGGCACGGATATACCACGCGTTTGCAGAGATGACTATATAGGGATGCGAGATGAAGAGCGAGGGATGTAAGGGAAGGCGGACAATGTTTTACTGCGCATTTTTACGATCAGGTTTTACGCGTTGCCTCTTTCTTTTTTTTTATTTTTTTTTTTGTTATTTTGTTTTACCTCGTACCCCTCTTTCTCTTTCTCACTCTTTATTTTATTGCTTGCGAGTTTTCGCTCTTTACGTCTTCTTCTTCTTCTTTTTCTTGTTACGCTTCTTCTTCTTCTTTCTCCCCCCTCCGCCTTTCCCCGAAATGTCTCCATGTAGTTTCCTCATAAACTCTCGCGTTCTTTCGAGTCTATGGATGTCTTTTTTTTTTTCTTTTTATTTTTTATCCAGTACTGTAACGCCGTTGACATAGCTAGACACGTTATAATAGTAGCTGGTATATAAAAAAAAAAAAATCAAACGAACATAATATACCTATTCAATATTTTTCATTATACTTATATATACGTATAGGTATATTCCTTAACTTCAAAAAATAAAAAAAGAAAAAAGAACTTAAAATAAATCAATATACTTGACGATGAAAAAGAAAAAAACGAAAAAGTATAAAAAAAAAAAAAATACTGCGTAACAGAAAATAAAGTTCGAATGCAGAAGGAAGGGGATAAAGATATCAGTTCAAGGAACCGGGAGGGTATAGGGGGAGAACCTACGAAACTGTTCCTCACTGGTTTAGGTCAAACATATATCAGGCTGGATGGTTCAGTTCCAACTACACGGACGAGTAATTCTAATAGATTGGTTCAATGTTTGCCATCCCCCATAAATCAGTGGGACCAATTCTACCGCGGGATTGTAAGGTATATGTATATGTATGTATGTATGTACGTACATACATACATACGTGTATATAGGCAATTACATATAATACGTATATCGGGGTAAAAATAAAAAAACAAAAAAAAAAAATGTATATATCCATATTTACCGTAAATCTGGGTATATATATATATATGTATATACATATATAAAAATATTAACAAAAAAGAAAAGAAAAGAATGAAAAAAAAAACACAGAAATAGAAAGAAGAAAAAAAGAGATAAAATGATTATGATAAATTAATCTTTATTCATTTTGAATTTATTTCAATTTTTGTGTAAATAAATAGATTTCTGAAATTTTTAGTTTACGATTAAAGAATATCATAGTGATCGATACCTATATATATCTTATAGCGATACTATACTATATATATATGTATACTATGTGAATAGAAAATTGGTATAAAGTGATAATAATTGTTATTTCGATTGCGTACCAAGGAACGAACCCCGACCCACCCACCCTTCTACCTACCTACCTACCTACCTACGTACCTACCTAAAACAGATCGGTGCCAGAGATAGTTGCAATAGGGAACTGGATCAATACCAGCTTCTTACGTAGCTCAGACCACTCGTTGCCCTCCGTCCTTGTCTTTTGCGCACCCTCGACACCAGCCTCTCCGAATCCTGGGGGTGTGAGTCAAGTTGTAGGTAGTTGAGGGCCAGGAACAGAGTTCCTACGCTCTCACCACTCTCTCTCTCTCTCCTTTTCTCTCTCTCTCTCTCTCTCTCTCTCTCTCTCTCTCTCTCTCTCGTAACCCGCCATCTAAAAGGAGACTAGCGAATCGATACCAGCTTACCTACTACTAGGTGCCCAAATTTCATCACCAAAAAAACACGCACACACTAGCACATATAATATCTCTTTCTTTCACTCATTCTCTTTCTCTCTCTCTCTCTCTCTCTCTCGGTACATGGCAAACTTACTAAATAATAATAATAACAACAACGATAATAATAATGATGATAATAAGATGAAGAAGAAGAAAAAGAAGAAGAAGAAGAAGAAGAAGAAGAAAAAGAAGAGGAAAACGAAGAAAAAGAAGATAAAGGAAAGAAAATACCGAAAAGTTGATGAAAAAAAGAATACAAAAAAAAAAGAAGAGAAAAAAAAATAAAGGGTTATGACATCGTGTTGTAAAATAAAATAACTATTAGGTAGTTAAATATAGTTAAAAAACAAAAAAAAAAACCATACTATCCTACAACTGGGCATGGCCTGTGTATAAGAGTACGAGAGGAAACAAAAAAAAAAAAAGAAAAAAAAAAAAAAAATAGTGAAGTTCGATTGTGAGTTTGTATAACTAGATATGGATTTTTTTTTTTTTTTTTTTTTTTCTTGTGTGCCTGTGTGTTTGTTTGTTTGTTTGTCATATGAGAGAATGAGATAGAAGTTTGATTGGCGATTTGTTAAAGGAAAGGGGAAGAATGAAGGAATGAGAGAGAGATATATGATGTGTAAAAGAATTGGACAAAGGGAGGGAGGGAGTAAATAAAAAAAAAAAAAAATTAATATAAAAAAAGATAAATGAATAAATAAATAAATTAAAAAAAAAAAAAAAAAAAAAAAAGTCAAATTGATATGAGTGATTGATAAAGAGATGATGAGGAAACGAGTGAAAGAAATACCACTGACGGGCACACGTGTTCCGGTTGTAGGATCGGTGGTAACCAAGAAGGAAGGGACAGCAGCATCAACTGCTACTATGATTGGAAACGAGGAGTCTTCTGTACAAGCTGTGGAGAATTTTGCTCGTCTTTACAACGCTCTACACCAGGATGACACTCGACCGTTATGCCGTTACTGCGGTAGAAGCTATTCATCACCGAGCAACTTGCGACAACATGTGAAAAACGTTCACTCTAATTGGCCACCGCCAGATACTTGGCCACAGTGTAACGTCTGCGGTAAAAGATGCAAGACGAAACACTATCTCATCAATCATCAACTTCAGGCACACGGCATACATCAGAGATCTAATATAAACAACAGTTCTTCTTCAAATATACAACATAATCATCCTTGATCGTATATTCAGTGATACTATTATTTATCGATTAAAATATTAACCAAATTTAATAACCCCAAACCCCCACCCCCCCCCCCCCCCCAAACCCCCACCCACGGGAAACCCGTTCACTCATTCAAAATCAATCTGAATCTCAATTTGAACTAGTTTTCATTTCATTTCATTCCCTGATTACGATTTTTTTATTTTTCTTTTTTTCTTTTTTGATGGGAAAATAATTAGAACGCGATGATAGGTTGTTGGTTTTTTTTTTTTTTTGTACTTCGATTTTTAGAGAAACTATCGTTATAGGTTTCGGTAGGGAAAAAATGAATTTAAAAAAAATTTTTTTTAAATCATTATTCAAACAATCTTTTTATTGCGAAGGAATCGTCTATATAGTTTCCGATTTTGGTACTAATCGAAAGATTTGTCAAAATGATCTCAGATAAGACGGGATGATGAGAATGAAGAAAATGAACATTCAAAAAATTGTCATATATAATTATAAATTCGAAAGTTTTCTTCTACGATATGAAAAAATAAAAAAATAAAAATAGATTAATTTTTTTTGTTTTTTTTGAAATTAATACTACAAATACTTGATACTATTTCCGGGAAATTATAACGTACAGATTTTTAAATTGACGAAGAAAAAAAAAAAAAAAAGAAAGAAAAAGAGATGTACATTCTTTGATGAGAGAATTTTTTTTTTTTTCTTTTCTCTCTCTTGTTTCGATTTTTTTTTGTTGTTTTACTGACATGAATTGAAAATTTAGAAAACCCCCATCGCCCCGTCGCAAGGGATGAGAGAAAAGTGTTTTAGAATTTATTGTTTGGTGAATAATTGAGAAGAAAGCAGAAGCGAAAGTTTCGAGTGGTTTTAGAAAAGCAAAAAAAAAAGAAAAAAAACGAACAAAATATAAAAATAGAAAAACAAAAAAAAAAAAAAAAAAAAAAATAATGAAAATTGAAAGCAAAAGTAAAATTTAAAGAAAAATGAATCTCTTTGAGATTTGTTATAAGGTGTAAAGTGTTCGATTGGTGGCGGTGGTTGGTGGTAACCTTGGTTCGGTGGTGGTTCCAGATCCCGGATACGATGAAGGAGAGAACGGAGTTTACCACCACCACCACCCGATCCATGGATCACAATCGGGAAAAGGTGTCTGCCGTATTCCGCAACAATCTTCTTCAGTCGCGGGTGGTTCAGGTGCAGGTTTGCAGGTATCAGTTCATCCGCCTGACTTCCGTCAGCAAAGGATGCTGCAAGAGCATCACCGTCAACACGGTTACCGTTGTCCATTATGCTGTCGTACATTGATCGACATAAGTACAATGCGAGCACACCTAGAACACCATTATCCCCGTGATTCACCGACATGTCCCGTTGTATCATGCGCTAAAACATTTTCACATCCTAACAGCGTTAGGAATCATATGCGAATGAAACACCCCGTTCAATGGGATCAAATAAAGACTTTACGGTGGACCTACGTCTGAAGGAGAACCGTTTTCATTTTCAATTATTTTTTGTTTTCCTGTTTTTGATTTTTTCCCCCCTTTGTTTCGTGGATAAATTCACACCGAGAGAATTAGACTAGGAGAACATAAGAAATAATAATGAACAAAAAATAATTAAAAAAAAAAAAAAAAAAAAAAACACCATGAAAAATGACAAATTGAGGTGAAATAAAATTATCGATGACAGTATTTTGCGGACAGTGTGCAGAAATTTCTAATAAACGATTTTTCGTTCGCTAAATTTTAAATCCTCTATATATGTATACATATTATACATAAATAATTCTATTATTATGATTATTATTATTATTATTATTATAAACGTGTAATTAAATATTGAGAAAAAGATGTTCCTCTAAGCTGATTTAAAAGCCAGCCTTAAGTTAAATGGTGTTAAGTCATTATACATAAATAGTAATTAGTAATATTAATAATTATGATGATAAAAAATTGTGTTAAGGAATGTGCAAATCGTGATTCACTATAAAACAAAAACAATGAAAGAAAGAAAGAAAAAGAAAAAAAAAACGGAAAAGAGAGTATAAGGAACCCGAGGTTTCATATTAGTATGTAATCGTACGATCAATTTATATATAAATAATATATATATATATATATACAATGAAATTCAAAAAGATGAGAGGCGTTCGGTGGCTTTTTAGATACCATGCCTCGCATTTAGTAGTTAGCCTATATACATATAACATATATATATACTATATTATGTTATAACCTTAGCGTTATTTTTCTACAGCCTTGTTTAAAAAGAACGTCAGTATTTAATAGAGCCCCCGATATGATAAATTACATTAAATTATATTCGTATATGTATACGTATATGTGTATATATTTTTATTTTTTTTCATCCTTTTTAATTTTTTCGTTTTAATATGTGTATATATATATATATATATATATATATATATATATATATATATATATATATATATATATATATATATATATTTATTATTAAAAATAAAATGAAAATATATAATATATATATATGTATACATATGTGAATAAATGAATAAATAAATAAATACGAATGATGATGTATAGAGGTATTGTATTATTTTAGATAGAACTATAGGATATAATCAAATAAAGTATACTATTTAAGTATAATGCTTTGTATAATAAAAAAAGAAAAGATAATGAAAAAAAAAACCAAGAAATATATATTCAGTGAAATTTTTGACAATCTCAAATCATTCCGTAAATCTTAACTAATTTAATATTTAATTCATATATGAAAACACAGACGCAGAAAAAATGTTGAACTTTGTTTTTCTTTTACTATTGTACAATTATTTACATATCGCAAAAAGCTAACTAAATAATTAAAAAAAAAAAAAAAAAAACAATCTCAAAGATCGCTACGAATGACATATAAGTCTATTAAAAACCCTACGGACCGACCTCCTCCTTGTACCTTAACGCTGCAACGCTCGACAGAGACTGAGCTCCTAAGCTTCCCCCACTCCCGTGACGTTCTTAAGCATAAAACGTCAGCGTTTGAAAAGAATGGCTAAAGATTGAGAGACGTGTTTAGAAAAATTGCATGTTAGATCGAAAAATGATAAAAAAAAAAAAAAAAAAAAAAATTAAAAAAGAAAATTTGTAATTTTGTTTTTCTTTTATTCTTTTTTCGTTACAGTTGCCCGTCGAGGATTGGACATGATGCGTGTACGCGCAACGGATCCGAGGCCTTGTCCAAAATGTGGAAAGATATACCGTTCGGCTCACACGTTACGTACCCACCTAGAAGACAAGCATACAATATGCCCGGGTTATCGTTGCGTATTATGCGGTACGGTTGCTAAATCTCGTAATTCTCTACACTCTCATATGTCTCGACAACATCGTGGTATAAGTACCAAGGATCTACCCGTTTTGCCAATGCCAAGTCCTTTCGATCCTGAACTTGCATCTAGACTACTAGCAAAAGCTGGTGTCAAAGTATCACCAGCTGAGCTTAGAGCTAGGGCCAGTCCTACGGGTCCTAGGCGCGGTGATATGAGACTTGAACTTCCTAGAGGTGCTCCTTCCGAAACTGGAAGTTCCGTATGCGGTGGTGATGATCCCGAAGATCTTACGCTACCGCTTAGTCTTCGTTACGGTTCACCAACACCAAATAATAACACGGTTATAACAAAGGTTAATAAAACACCAACTGCTATTATTGCGGCTAAGTCTAGTTTAGACAATATACATCATAGCCGAGAACCGAATACTGCGCCACTTCATCCACCCGGTCATCCGGGACCGGGACATCACAACAGCGCTACTGGTTCAGCGATTTTAGATACTTACTTACAATTTATTGCCGAAAATAGCGGACTTGGTACTATGGGACTAAGTCCTGAACAAGCTGCCGCTGTTGCGGCTGCTCATGCTGCTAAAATGGCTCATATGAGTGCTATGGATAAAATTGGCGGACGTGGTATAGAGGATTATCCAATAATTGGTAGAGACGAGGGTAGGGGACCCGGGGTTGTTCACGAGGATAGAAACGAACAAAATATTATACAGGTACAGACAGCTATGGACGAAGGAGATTCGTCTGGCGGTGAAGATGATGATTTCAGTGAAAACGATGAACCCGAAATCGTCAAGGCTGAGTAAACAAAACAAAACAAACAAAAATAAAACAAACGTTATAAATTTTGCTTTTTTTTTTCTTTTTTTTTTTTTTAATATTACTCATTATTAGTTTAATTAGCTATTAATTATAAGACGTAAGATTTTTTTTTTTCTATTTCTTTTTATTTTCATCTTTTAATGGGGACACACACATATATGCATATATATATATACATACGTACAAAGAGATATATGTAAATATTCCTTTTTTTCCTTGAAAAAATTAAGAAACAAAGTACAGATTTGCAAAAATATTTGCAAAAAAAAAAAATAAAATTTTTTTTTCAATACATATTTACATACATGTATGTATATATATATATATAAATTTATATATGTGTATTTTCTTTATTCTTTTTTTCCCTTTAAGGCCTTTGACAAGTATAGGGTTAAATCGTAAACTTGTTACAGGCTATAACAATACGCATTTTACTGTATACTTAAATTATACGAATTGTATAAGGTGAAAATAATCGGTTTGTGCAGAGAAACGAAAAGAAGAAGAATAAGAATGACAAAAAAAAAAAAAAAAAAATGATAACGAAAATGAAAATGAAAGGAAAATGGAAAAATAAAAAACGAAAAAAAAAAAAGTAAGAAAATAAAAA
>OZ001263.1:2243751-2590260 GCA_963924015.1 Macrophya annulata
AAACTTAAATGTATGTATAATATAATTATACGCGTCCACAGCTCGGGCTGGTCATGCAGAGACTGCAGCTAGGCAGAGTACAACACGAGAGATAAATAAAATTAAAATAAAATAAAGTTTTTTTTTTTCTTTCTTTTTAAAAAAAATTTTTTTTTATTTCCTTAATTTTTTGTTAATTTTTAACTTTGGATAAAAACGTTATATCGAAAACCATTTATATAACCGCACGCGTACAAACAAAAAAAAAAAAAAAAAAAGAAAGAACAAATAAATAAATAAATAAATGAATAAAAAACCACTTCTTGCCTTGAAGAGCTCTCTTTTAAAATAGTACGTTTTTTCTAATAAAACGATCGACGATTAAATACTATAATAAATATTCATTCCGAGTACAAATTTTCATCAAAAACAAAAAATAAATAAATAAATAATAAATAAATAAAAATAAAATAAAATAAATAATATCAAATATTAGATGAAGAAATTTAAGTAATAATAATAATAATAATAACGACGACGACGAACTACGTTATACTATTAAAAATAGTTTTTTTTTTTTTTTTCTTTCTTTTTCAATAAAATAAAGAAATAATTATCTATTCAAAACTCACTCGTGCCATAGCTGCTTAATATGTATACTTAATTACATAATAATTGTTGTTATCTCGATGGATAGGCTCTCTATTTCAATTTTTCTTTAAACAAAAGCAAAAAGCAAAAAAAAAAAAAAAGAAAAAAAAAGATAAGTAATAACAAGAAAATTGAAAATATCTAAATACCAAAAATAAATCGATTGATTTATTTTTTTTTTATTTTTTATTTTTTATTTTTTTTATTGCTCTCATCAATATATTTTTAAGAATCGAAAATAAAATCAAACTCACGGATCTCTCTCACTCACTCACTCATTCTACTCTGGACTCTCTCTCTCTCTCTCTCTCTCTCTCTCTCTCTCTATATATATATATATATATATATATATATATATATATATATATATATATATATATATATATATATATATATATATATCTGTCTGTCTGTCTCTCTCTAAGTTTTATACTTATACACTAATTATTATTAATATTATTATTAACATGTGTTAATTACGACACATGCAGTCCAGTAATCTCCTCCACATCATATACATGTATACGGGTCATTTTTTATACGTTTAAAAAAGATAGAAAAAAACAAAAAATACAAAAAAAATAAATAAATAAATAAAATATGTAACATTTACATAAGCAAGAAGAAGAGAACGAGGTGAATTAAAAATCACCTTCGAATAATGCATCAGGTTTATTATTACTATTACTATTATTATTATTATTATAATTATCATTATTATTATTATTATTATTATTATTATTGGTATTATTATTATTATCATTATTATCATCATTATTATGTATTATTCCATTTACAGGGAGAATTATTTTTATCCAATTTTTTTTAACTTGCCACCCTCATTCTCCGTTGATCATACCCCTGCACCCGAACAAAATAAGAAAAAAAAAAAAACAAAAATAATAAAATAATAATAATTATCGAATCATGAAGAAGAAAAAAAAAAGGGCATTTCTTGTTCCTTTTATTAATTTGGTAAAATGGAATGCCCTTACCGTTATATATACACATACATATATAATAGGGAAAAAAAAAAAAAAAAAAAAAACTTAACATTTAAATCAGTATTTATATAAATATTTCTCATAAAATACAAACAGAATACATGCATAGATGAATAAATAGTTTCTTAAAGTAAGTGCATACATACATACATACGTACGTACGTACGTACGTACGTAGTTATAATAGGGTTATATTTTGAAATATAAATGAAATTATCAATAGTAGTCATCCATCCATCCCCTTCTCGTCCCTCCATCCCTTCCACATACAATATGTATACAAAAATAACAATAATTGATTATCTATATACATATATATATATATATAATTAAATATACAGCTATTATTATATTTTTAAACAGTATTGCAACAGTTGAGAAAAAATTGGCGTATATGACAGGTATATACATACATATATATACATACGTCAAATACTTTATATACACAATTACATTATTCAACTCCCTGGTCCAAAATTAAGGATGGAAAAAAAAAAAGAAAAAAAAAATAGTTACGCGATATTTGACAAAAAAAAAAAAAAAGAATACTAAACATAAAAAACAAAAAGAGAAAACTTTTTTTTCTTTGTTAATTCGTTTTATTTTATGATTTAAAACTTTTGCGCAGTACTTAAAAAATATATATATACATATTATATATACTTGCATAATATATATATATATGTAAAAAAAAAAAAAAAAAAAAGAAAAAATTACCGAACTATGGATACAGGGAGATACCTATATAGTGGACTCAGGTACTTACATATTGTTATAAATAAACTCAGGAAATCTCAAGCAGGCAGGCCGTGATACTTGTGATATATCTACACAGGTTATTCTTTACGTAACTTCTTTTTTTTTTCTATTTTATTTTATTTTTTTATTATTTTTAATTTTTTTTATTTCACATTATTTTGTCTTTTCTACTTAATCAATGTTATACTTAATATACATCTACGCATACATGTATACATAATATATTACGGTGTAAAAATTTTTAAAGGATTTTTTGAATTTTTTGAATTTTTTTTTTTTATCAATATCCATTTCAGTGTCGATGTTTATTTGTTTGTTTGTTTGTTTGTTTGTTTGTTTGTCAATCTTAATTTTTTTAATTTTTGATTTTTTTTACTCTTTTTTTTATATAGATATTAAATATGTACACAGAGTATATGCATATAAATAAATACGGTCAAGATATATACATATATATATATTTTTTTTTATTTCGATTTTTAATTTTTTTTTTTTTCTCACGTTTTCCGTTCATATAAATATGTATCACAAAGCATCAAAAAAATAGCGCCATATATTACGACACCATACTAAATACCTACCTCCAATATAATATTGAAATATCAGTCTTCTAATTGTACATATATTATACTACATACATATATATATATATACTTACAATATTCATATATATATATATATATATATATATATATATATATATATATATATATATATATATATATATATATATATATATATATATATATATATATATATATATATATCCATTTAATGAAGATACGGTTTATTATAGATATACAATACACGTATTTTTACAAATCGGGTTTTTTAAAAACAAAAGCAAAACAAAAAAAAGAACAGAAAACAAAAAACAAAAGAATAGGAACGAAAATAGAAATTCGACGATTATTATTAATTAATAAATACTTCCAATGCCATAGTTCGTAAGGATTACTATTATTATTATTATTATTATTATTATTATTTATATACACATATATTTTTTTTTTGTTCGTTTTGTTTTATAATTTCACTTGTATTTAAAACCCGCCGTTGAAAATAATAGCCGAGAATATTAAAAATCATTTGTGTTCATTGGGATTATTTTTTTTTATAAACGTTTTACATAACTATATACATATATTATTATTATTATTTTCATTATTGTTACAATTATTATTACTAGACCCATATATACCTACCTACGTAATATGCAGGTCAGAGAATATGATATGTTTCATAAATTTATTATCTTTTTATTTTTTTTTAATATTTTTTATTTTTGGTTTTCTTTCATACAACACGTTGTTAATATTTTTCAAATCTTGCTTATCACTGCCATATGATAATGTAATATTATAATATACTATATATATATATATGTATATATATATGTATAGTATATAATATTAAACACAATAGATAATACTATATGTTTATTCTCGGCTTTTTATTGTTTTTTCTTTTTTTTTAATTTTTTTTTCTTTTCAAAATTTTTTAGTTTCACATGGCGGGTGCATAATAAATACGATAAAAGTGCTGAATTCCAAATCAACAATGCAATACGATGTACTTACAGTCATTTTAAAATAGCACAGGTATCCGGTACATATAGTATATATACATGTATACATACATAAATAAATACATACATACATACATACATATACATATATAATATCGTATATATGTATATAGTTTTAATAATCAGTATATAAGAGTTAATATTATATCATTATTATCATTATCATTATTATTATTATTATTATTATTATTATTATTATTATTATTATTATTATTATTATTATTATTAAAACCTACGATAATCACTATAAATATACGATTGCGGTTAGTAATATTTTTTCTTTTCTTTTTTGTTTTTATTATTCTTTAATTATTATTCAATTTAACACATTAATTAACGTATACAGAAACTTACATCAGGGATGCGTCATTTAACTCGTAACTTTTATTATAATAACATCCAAATAACACATAACATATTATATATATTGAATATATTTAAAAAAAAAAAAAAAAATTAGTAACACAACAAATAAGAATAACACAATATAACCGCGTGTATATTAGATTATTTACAATACATATACATATAGAGGTTATATATATATATATATATATATATATATATATATATATATATATATATATATATATATATATATATATATATATATATATATATATACATATATATATATATATATATATATATATATATATATATATATATATATATATATATATATATATATATATATATATATATATATATATATATACGTAGTACATAGTGCAGTCGAAAACGTCCTATACATTCACATATACAAGTCGGAATAATTTTTTTTTTTTTTGTTTTTTTTTTTTTGAAACAATAACTAGATCTGAAATATATAAATATGTATATTTTTTGAAAATAATTTCGTTATTCTTTCTCTCTATCAGATAAATATACTTTTATACAAGACGTGAATAATTTATCTTATACACATACACACACAAAAAAAAAAAAAAAAAAAATACAAGAAACGTGCAATCTCGCCGTACGTTATAAAAAATACCTACAAAATAATACATACTATAGTATATAGTATAGTGGATATAGTAAGTAGGTATAGTATCAGTAGTCAAATAGTCTATTAGTTATTATCTATTTATCATTTCATTGTTAATGGTCGATTTTTTTTAAATTCCTTTTCATTTTGTCTTTTTTTTCGTGTCTTTAAATTAATTAATTAATTAATTAATTAATCAATCAATCAATCAATCTTGTCTTCACATAACGTCCTTTTCCCTATAAACATCACAGGCTCTCCCTCCCCATCGTACAATCAAATAAATTTCTTTATAAGGTGCTTCGATATTTTTATACGTTATCATTATTATTAACATTATTATCATTATTATTATTGTTAATTACATTTACCACACAGTTTCACTGCAGGGGTTATTATTAATATTAATTTTATTATTATTATTATTATTATTATTATTATTATTATTATTATACCATGAGCAAGTACTATACTATATATATACACATACATATAAGCATAGTTGTTCTGTTATTATGTTGAAAAAAGAAAAAACAAAAATACAAAAAAAAACAAGAAAACGAAATAATAGCTCCACGAGCGTATTATTATACTTATTATACATATGGAGGACAAATGAAAACAAAAAAAAGAATCGCAAATCAATAAGAATTATTAGGTACGGGAGTAATCGTCATACATACGTAGTATGTATATACATACATACATACATACATACATATACGTACGTATACCTTATATCCTAAAAATAAATTACACATATACCTTGTAATAAGGATAATATTTCGCGTTACGTTTTATCGTAGGTATTTTTTTTTATTTTAATTTTATTTGTTTCTTAATTTTTTTTTTTTTTTTTTTCATTCTCTTTTCTTTCCCATTTAGTTTTCTTTTTATATTACACTTCACGATCATTGTTAACATCAATTTTGTTAGTAGTGTAACAAGAAAACGAAGCATTACAATAATAGGCTGTTGCAAAAAGCCAACAAACGGTATATATTTATATATATATTGAAAATAATGATTTATATACCATATGTATATGTATCTCTCGTTTATTTACCACATTAATTTCTTTTTTCTTCATATTATTATTATTATTATTATTATTATTATTATTATTATTATTATTTTCTTTGTCTGTCTATTGTAAATATTATAGTTTATTTATCTACATCTAAATACTCCCCCGGTTCATTTTATGTAATTCTCTTCGAATTTGTTGTTACGCTCACGTAATAATGACAATATTATTATTATTATTATTATTAATATTATTATTATTATTATTAATATCATTATTATTAATATTATTATTATTATTATTATTATTATTATTATTATTATTATTATTATTATTATTATTATATACCTTATATACCTATACCCTACCTTATTATGTTTTATGTTATATGTTCTACGGTATTACGTTTACGCCATTTTTAGCATGTAAGCCAACCACCTTGCCAACATAATAAACATTTTACATAAAAATTAAAAAAAAAAATTAAATAAATGAAAAAAAAATAAATAAATAAAAAAAATACATATACATATATATATATATTTATGTATATATGTATTTGTATGTATTATTTTATTTTATTTTCCGCAGTTTCCTTGTAACTGTAGCAACCATAGGTATATATACACCTATGTATATACCTATAACGGTATGTATTCCTACTGCAGTTATATCTTTCCTTTTTTTTTTTTTGGTTTTTTCAACAGCAACAAAAAATTTTTTCACTCATCCAACACTCGATCATCTTCCGTTATTTATTTATTTATTTATTTATCTACTTATTTACTTATTTTTTAAAGGAACATTTTTATCAGTATATTTTATATTGAAAGAAAATTGAGAAAAAAAAAAAATGAAAAATGAAAAAAAATCACACATCGGTATACTGTCATTGTTGTACAACGTCTCGAGTATAAAATATCTGTATAAGAAAAAATAAGAAAAAAAAAAAAAAAAAAACGGTATGAGTATACATAATACATATATGCATATACCCATGTAACATAGGTATATACAATGAAATGGATTGAGGGAAAGAAGCACACAAATACAATTTTTTATTTTCTTTCAACCCGTAATATTATAATGAAGAGAGAAAACGAAACAAAAAGATAAAAAAAAAAAAAAAAAAAAACGTAATTAATTGTTAGTTGATGAAGATTTGTTTGTCAATTATAATTTTGGAAATAATTTCATATTAATATTATAGATTCATAATCATTATTTTTAATTAAAGAATCACAAAAAAAAAAAAAAACATTAAAAAAATAAATAAAAATTCCGTAAATTTTCATTATTCAAGATTTCTAGACATATACATATACATATACATATATACAATATACATACATAGGTATAGTATGAAATACGAAAGTTCAAAAATAAAATAAAACAAAACAAAATACAAAAATCTTACGATTATACAACAATAAGAATATAACAAAACTTACATATATCTATAATTATATGATATATAATATATATAGAAAGAAAATGAAAATTATTTCTTAATTATCAATTTATATATATACATATATACATATACGTATTAATAGTATACAAAAGATTAAGAAAACGGGCATTTGACTTGAGGCAATCTAGAAATACTTATATATGTATAGTCATTACACCTCTACACCATATGTATAGCATATGATATATATATATATATATATATATATATATATATATATATATATATATATATATATATATATATATATATATATATATATATATATATATATATATATATATATATATATATATATATATATATATATTATGTAATGAGGAGACGTATAATTATATCTGCAAGAAAAAGAAAACAGAAAAAAAAAAAAAAAAAACAACACTCACAACTGCAGTTTGCATATTGACAACAAAATATGTAAAATATATAGTTATATATATATACATATACATATAGGATATACATATACATGCATAGCAGAGTATAAAAGTAATAAAAGTAATAGAAGAAATGAAATAAATAAATAAATAAATAAATTAAGTTAACAATTAATACGACTGAATAATAAACTGCAGTTTGCAAATGAGTATAATAGGTATAATTTTTGGATCCAATATAAGAAGAGTTAATAAAAATAATTAAAAGAAAAAAAAAACAAGGAGAAAAAAAAAAAAATTATATAATATATACATATATACTAAACTAACCTGAAATAAAAATTAACACAAAAACAAAAAATAATTAAATAAATAAATAAACAAAATTTGAAAAATAAAATATATAAATATAAAACTAATTTGCACTTGCCATTTTACGGTTAAACGATACTACATATATTATATATAGGTATACGAGTGATCCTATATAGAAAATAGTCTGTAATATTATATACTACACATATGATGTATTAAGTATAATACTAATAATAATAATAATAATAATAATAATAATAATAATATTAATATTAATATTAATAAATTATTGCCGCAACTATATACCGTATGAAATATTTGAAAAAAAAAAAAAAAACCATACGGTGGCAAGAAAAATTAAAATAAAGCTAATAAACTGTTCCTTCGTGGCAAGCGCATTTATATAATAATATAATAAATAATAATACAAATACAAATAATAATAATAATAATAATAATAATAATAAATAATGATATCTTGTACTGTATATGCGGAAACGTATATAAGAAACGCAAAATGTATACTATTGAAAAAAAAAAAAAAAAAAAATATATATATATATATATATATATATATATATATATATATATATATATATATATATATATATATATATATATATATATATATATATATATATATATATATATTATATATATATAGCGTATAATATGAATAGGTCCATAGATGCAGAATTAGACTTAAACAATAGATATTGTTAAGGTTAATAAACAATAACGAGTAGATACGGTAGTGAGTGACGTATGTTCATATGTTAAACGCATCCAATGTGTGTTAATTTCTAAGCAAAGAATAAGAAGAACAAAAAAAAAATAAGAATAATGATGATAATTAATGATAAAAAACGAAAGAAATTAGAAAAAAAAGAGAAAATTAAAAAAAAAAAAAAAAAAAAGAAAAGAAAGAAGATGGAAAAAGGATAAAATAATGACGCATATAATTTACTATAAATATTATTATACATATAGGTATAATAGACGCGGAGTGTCTAACTGCAGGCATATTAAGCGAAGACTACAGATAATTAGCTTGTTGTTATAATCAAGGCCCGTTATATATATATAGATTGCTCCACGAAGTTAAATGAAGGATAAAACTATATAAAAAGACAAAAAAGAAAAAAAAAAAAAAATTCTAAAGTGAATTTAAATATAACTTTTTATTTTTATTATTTATTCAATTATTTATAATTTTTTTTTTTTACTGAATTTATTTGATTTATTTCAAATTTCTTCTAAAATTTCTTAATTCTGAAATATTTATTCTTCCGATCCTTTATATAACAGCTATTATATAAGGTACGAAATTTGTAACGAAATTTTTCAGCGAATATTTGATATTCTTATATACCTGAAAGTGAAGAGAATTGAAAAAAAAAAAAAAGAAAAACGATACTTTTTTCTGTTTTCATTATTCTCTAATCATTTTCAAGATTTTTTGTTTTCTAAATTTTTCCCCTCAAATATACGTTGACCATCGGACAGAGGAAGAGGAGTCTACTCGTTCAAGATATATCTTTGTAAACGGAAGTTCCATTGCGCGCGCAGATAATAGCTGTATAAGATCGATAAAACAGTTACTTTCCAATCTGTGCAGTGACGGCCCTTACCTTACCTTAACTTAACTTAAATTAACTTTTACACCTTATTTCGTTAGAAGAAGAAAAAAAAAAGACTATACTATTGTATACTAATGATCTATGTATAACCGTATATAGGTATATACACATAAACACATACATATATACTGCAGCATGGAGAAATAATAAGGAAATGACAAAAAAAAAAAAATAAATATATAATAAAAAATTTTAATTAATGAAAAACCAAAATATTGAAAGAATGGGAAAAAAATATAAAAAAGAAATATAGATATACCTAACTATGATAACAACAACTGAAAGTGGTTTAAAATTTTTTTGATGTATAAAAAATAATTTAAAAAATATCCAAAAAAAAAAAAACACGAAATTAAAAAAAGCGTAATGTTTTAAAAATTACATTAATGGCATTATAATTACATTGAGGCTAGACGTCGCGACGCGCTTGATCTTCAGCTGCAGTTAATAATTGAAATGGAATTTTATTTCAAAAATTTTTTTTTTCGACTTTTCAATCGACGTGTATTTTAGGGAATAATAATTATTATACACATTAACATTACATAAGATTAGATTATTATTATTATAATTGAATGATTTTATATTTTATATAATACGTATATATGTATTATATCGAGGGGGAGCGTTTTTGTATCAAAATATAATTTATATTATTTATTTTTTAATTAGTTATATTTAAATTCATTAAAAATAAATTTTTTATTTTTGATTATTTTTTTTTATTTAATAAACGTCGATCATACACGACGCTACGTCACGACGTAACGTCGTAATAATAATAATAAGTAAGTAAGTAAATAAATGAATGAATAAATAAATAAATGAATTACCAAAAAAAATAAATAAAAAATGAAAAAAAAAAAAAAAAAAATGAAAAAAAAGGAAAACGAAAAAAAAAAAAAAGGAAAGAGAACATTTTTAAGCCAGTCAAAGTATTAGGGCTTACAACTTTATCTAGGGGCTCGTGTGTTGAGGGGCCGGTGCCTTTTTGCGGCCTGGTTGTACGCAAACTGCACCATTTTACTGCACCGTTCAATTATCCGCACCAACAATTTTATTGATCATTTTTACAATTGTCAAAAAAGAAAGAAAGAACAAAAATAAAATAAATAAATAATTGACTTGAAGTCATATTTTGTCTATGTCCGAACAGAGTCAAGGTAAAAAAAAAAAAAAGGAAACGAAAATACCGTCAAAAAAAAAAAAACAAAAAAAACGAAAACCTTAAAGGTGCGATTTTTTTGTTTTGGTTAAATTTTTATTTTTTGTTTTCGATTTAAATGAGAGAATAATTTTGTTGGTGTCAGAGGAGAGAATCGGACAGAGTACATCAGGCGATCACAGTTCCTATTTTGCCTCCCCACATATAATGTAATAAATGAATAAATAATAATACTAATAATAATTTAAAAAAAAACGAAAGAAAAGAAAGAAAATGCAAAAAAAAAACAAAAAAAAAAAACAAATTGAATAAAAAAAATTGAGAAAAAAAAAAAAATACAAGACAAGTATATGATAAGACAACTAGAATTATATGGATATATATATATATTATACCGTATATATTATATTAAAATAAAACTATGTATACATACAATTACATATTATATAAACATGCAACCACGTGATTATATAAGGAAGTTAATTTTTATAGTAATTAGACCATGTACACGAAATTAGAACGTAGAAGTTGAAAACCTAGTTGTGGACAAAAAATAAAAAAAAATATTAAAAAAAAAGAAATAAAAAAAAAAAAAAAAGAAAAGAAAACAATTTAATAAATAATAATAAATTAAACAATTTTATTTCAGGTGCGATATACATACATACAACTATATGGTATATATATACCTATACGTATAGTAGATATGTATGTACGAGAAAAATTGTTCTAAAGCGCGACGATGCGAACGGATAAGGTAGTAAAAATTTTTTCTATAATTTTCAATTTCTTATACTGTTGTAACATCATGAATATATAGGTATATATATATATATATATATTTTCATTATTTCATTTAGAAAAAATTTTTTTGATTAAAAATTTTTTTTTTTTCTCTTCATTCAGCTGCATATTATTATTATTATTATTATTATTGAATTGTTCAGCAATTTCGTAGCCTGTTCTTTGTACATATGAACAAAAGAACAAAAAAAAAAAAAAAATAAAAACAACAACACATTGTAGAACGATTAATATTAATAATAAACGAAGATAGAAAATTTTCGCGATCTTTAATAACTTAAATTAATGATAATATATGGGGTATATTATAATATACATATACCTACCTACATATAAACTTACCGACGTAGAAAACTATCGAGGTATCTATCATACCGATTGAAGAAAACAAGTAAATGTCGACGGTGAGTAAATTGATGAAAAAAATCAATAAATAAAAGGATTGGAATTATCTAAAAAAAAAAAATATTACATCGAACTAATGAAAAAATATTCTATATTTGATTTTTTCTTGGTTTTATTTTTTTTGATTTTTCTTCATCATTAATTTTCTAAGTCATTTAGAAATTTCTTACTCTATATTACCGGTTGCCAATGTCTAATCAGCAGTAGCCGGTAAAAAAGCGTATCTTTGAAACTAGAATGTTTATAAAAATCGGTAGGTAAGAACCAATCGTTATACTAACTTAATTAATGTAAGAAATAAAAATTCAGAAAAAGAAAAACAAAAAAAAATAATAATAATAGTTTTTATCAGAAATAATGATAAATTTTTGAAAGATTTATAACTTTTAGTAGGTATATCAATTCGGTGAAATTTCTTATACTATATATATAGGTATATACATATACTATCTTACTCTACTCGTAGCTGTTATATATATATACCATTCGCGGAGAAAAATAAAAATAATTAAATGATTGAAAAATTTGAAAATAAAGATGTAAAAAAAAAAACAAAAAATGAAAAATAAATAAAATTATAGATAATGAAAAATTGATAATATAATAATAAGAATGAAAATTATAATAATAATAATAATAATAATAATAATAATGAGAATAAGAAGAATTTGTCGGTATTGCGTATAGCTCCCTATATACAACGTATATAATAGACGCGTGGGTGTTAAGAACACTTATAAACATATGAGAGTTACAGATATATGTATATATATATACATACCTATATATATATTTAACAGTTCCCACCAAGTTTGTCCTATTTATATGACCTACGCGTGTTTATTACGTTGATGACCGCGCTTCCTCGCTAACTACGCATTTAAAATGAATTTATATACATATAAGTATACGCTGAACGTATTATACATATACGTATACCTATATAGGTATATGTAAGCATCCACCTACAACAACAACATCTTGTAATAACTCGATTACGCTGAAGAGAAAAAAAATAAATAAATAAATAATGATAATAATTAAACAAATAAACCAAAAGAAAAAAAAAAATTTTTTAGAATTTTCTATAAACAGACGCGTTTTGAGACAAATATATATATATATAGTACTGCACATTTTTTTTTTTTTTTTTTCTTGTTATATGTATACATAAAATAGAAGATCATGATTAATTCTTTTTTTTTTTTTTTTTTTTTCTACTTTTCAGAATCATCGTTGTTATGTATGTACATGTATATACTTTGGTAAGTACCCATATATCGTTAATTTAACAATAAAGTAACAACAACAGTAACAGCCAACAGCCAACAGCCAACAGCCAGCGCACCTTGCGTAATACGTTATGGGAATTAATTACAGGAAACTGAGGAAAATTACCTACCTATTCTATACCGCAGGCATCGTATATATACTATAGGTATATATATGTATGTAAGTATGTATTATATCTACCTCTATACCCATACACTCTGTAACACGGTTTAATTCTATACGCAGGTAGGTATACGTATATAGTAGATATTATGTACATACATACCTATAGAATACCAATACTATATATGTAGACATGTATATATACACATACATGCGTATTTAACAAATTGCGTAACTAAAACTTCATGACAGGTCTATGTACCATTGTTTTATCGTATATAAATAAAAGAAAAAAAAAAAAGAAGATGAAAAAGGTAATAGAAATGAAAAGAAACGTGAGAGACACTTTATCAATTCATATATATATTAAAACATATCTTATATATTATATACATATATAAAACTAATCTTATATAAAATGATTTTTTCATTTATTTATTAATTTTTTTTTGAATTTTTTTTTCCCATACGATTATCTATTTTATTTTTATTCTTTACATATGTTCATGTAGGGGGTAAAAACTATACATATACATACATACGTAACATATACACATGGATTTTTTAAGTTGAATTTTGCATTGTCAAATTATTTAAACCTTCGTCACTAATTTGCGGGCTATTGTAGTATAAAGTATGTATCTACAACATACCTTGTGTAGATATAATATGGACCTTCTATTTATCTTCCTCGGTTATTGCTGCAGGGTGCAACAGCGTTAGGGATGTTATTTATTTATTTTTTCTTTTCTTTTTTTTTCTTCTTTTTTTGGCGCCGTTTCACCACGGGGTTTCGGCAAAAGCCACACAGGTATTTCATATACGTATATATATATATATATATATATATTTTTATTATATATCTATATACAGGTATATAAATACCTACCTATACCCTAACCAGAACGAATGATTTATTTTCACGAATTTCGGTATAGCCGCGAACAAAACAAAAAATCGAAAAGAAGTAGAAAAAAAAAAAAATTAAAGTCTTTCTGTTTGTGTCCTGTGTCTGTTTTTATTTTTTATTTTCTTTGATTTGAAAAAATACCCTACAAATTTCACATTATTCAATTTCTCTTTCTCTCTCTCTCTCTCTCTCTTTCTCTGAGTCGACTCTCGCTCTTTTTTCTTTTTTTTTTATATTTATTTATTTATTTTCTATTCGGTAATACGAATTGACAGCCGTAATAGATTATAATGTATACAGAAAGGGCAGTTAGTAACCAGATGCTTTCATTAGCAGAAGTAGGTATGTACACGTACACAGTACGTACGTTACTTTTATACGTGTATATATAGATACATACGTGAATGTATGAATACATTCTAACGAACCATGGATTGATATTATACTGCAGCATTACTCGTTTTATATCTATCTTGTTCTCTTTTTCTATCTCTTTTCATATATTTGCATGTGATGAAAACCAAAAGTAAAAAAAAAAAGAAAATAAAAAATAGAAATAAAATATCAAAAAAATTATGAAATTTTATGAAATTAAATAAAAATTTCGATTATTAATGAATTATTTTATTTGTATTATATATTTTTACAAATATACATATATGTATATTTTGTTTTTTTTTTTTTATAAGTCTATTTGAAATTTTTGTAAAATTATTACCGAGTTAATTTTAAATATCGTTTAATTGATTTTAGATTGGGTCAAATCTTTCAAAGCTTCTAAATTTTATTTTCTTCAACACGTATATACATATATACATATTATGTATAGCTTGTATCCGTATAATATAATATTTAGTCAAATAGTATGGCTGTATGTTAAGTATATAAGCATATACCTAGTAGGTATATGTATTTACTCACGTGCGTTTCGTTAATAACTGTTTGTTAATGACTGGAAATTTTTATTTTCCTTATTTTTTTTTTTTTTTTCGTCTGCTTTTATTTTTCTTTCGCTCGACCGCGAGTTAATATACATAAACGTATACATACCTATATACATATTTTGTACTATATTATACTTACAAACGAATTTTTTAATTTTTTTATTTATTACGTTGATTTTTTTTTTTTTTCTATTCGTGTTTCGGTTTGAGGTAAAAAAAAAATTCCAAAAAAAAAAAAATGAAGGACAAAAAAAAATCACTTGCTAAATTTATAGTTTAAATGGTGAAACGAGGTATATATACAAACATGTATGTATAGGTATATGACAATCGTTAAAAACTATTAGTTATAAACTCACATATGTGTCATATAAAAATGGAATGGAACTTACATTATACATATCTCTTGTTACGGTTACGGATGGACGCGGTAGCGAGAGACTGTAATTGTCAATGAGGTCAGTTTCCGGTCTGTTTAAAATGCGGATCGCGAAATAAATGTCATCACATGACAACAGCTATACAAGATTGTATCTATCACTATAATAATAGCGCTATAATTTTGACGTTTGAATTGAAACAATAAAACCTTACATAGAAAAAAAAAAAAAAAAAAAAGAAAAATTGAAATAATACAAAAAAAAAAAAAAAGCATTCATTTATATATTTGAAAGCAATTACTACACCGCGGTGTTCGCCTTGAAGGTATATATCACGACATACAAAATTACCTTTGTGTTTATAATTCATTAATCAATTATAGTTACGTTCTTAGTTTTACACGCTGGACAGTGGGCAGTTGCGATAATTACTTACCGTTAGTACCCCCTTATATCTATACATATGTATATATATATATATTTATTTATATGTTGTAGCTGGTATGTTATAATGGTAGTAACAGTATTGAATGAATAAAATTCTGATCGCGCACATCCGGTCACCGTGCACGGCGTATCATCCCGTAGGCATGCAAAATGACTTTAGAGACGCGTCTAATCTATAATACGTATGTAGACGGGATTTTTTTTTTAAATTTTTTTTTTTATCTTTTATTTGATTTTTATTTTATATATTTATAGTTAGTTTAAGAATTGTGTGAAATTGTCGCTAGTTATGAAAAAACAGTTTTCGTAATTAGGATTATTTATGTATCATGTACATACATTAGGTATGTATATATATATATATATATTTATATACCTATTTTATACAATAATAATATACAATAATTTCTCTTATATATTGATAAATAAATTATAGGATTAAATTTTAAAGAATAATTAGAAAAATAATAAGTAGAATATGAAAAGGATAAGGGAAGAGGAAAAAAATTGAGGTCGAGTGTCTTTCAAGGACTCAACAACGTCTTGGTCCTTTGAAATAGGCGGCGAAATAGGGTGGGTCGAGTGTTTCTTAAAATCCTTGTTATTACGCCTTGAATTTTTAGACGCATATATATATATATATGTATACAATATATATATATATATCTACTAGGGCGCGTGCCGAAATTTTAGCACCTGGACTTCCGGCCCAACATCTGTCCGCATTATTATTATCATTATTATTATTATTATTGTTATCATTATTATTCTATAAAAGGATCACCCATACAAAATAATCTTAAGTTCTACGTAAACGGTTGTTCGATCGATATCTCCATATATCGATTAATTATAATTAATTAACAAAGATGAAGAAAATAATAATTTGTCCAATTGTGATAAACGAGGCCTTTCAAATTTTGATTTTATTTAAAAAATAAATTTTTTTTCTTCTTTTTTTGTTGTTGTTGAGATTTTCGAAAATTCATGCTGCAGTTTATTCTAGTTTTTTAGTTTCAGATTCAGCTCGTATATAGGTGTGGGTGTATGCAACATATATAGTCACATATACCTATAACTCAGTTGAAAGTTGAGTACAATGAACCACCAGCGTTTTATCCACGGTTTCGAGATTTGAAAAAAAAACAAAAAAAAAAAAAAAATAAAATAATGATGGAAAAAAACAGAGAACTAAAAAAAGGATTAGAAAGAGGAAATAAAAAATAAAGGAAAAAAGAATGAGAATAATAAAAAGTGAGAAACTAGTGCAGAGCGGAACGGCGCCGTTGCGCCGAGGACCTTTAACAGTGACGCGGCGCAAAGAGACGCTCGTAGGTTCGTTGTTATTTTTTTTTCTCTCTTTTCTTTTCTGGTTTTTTTATTTATTTTTTTTTTTTTACTCTTCTTTTAAACTTTTGTTCCTCGCTACTATGTATCCGGATTTTTTCCTTCACTTTTTTTTTTTTCTCTTTATTCTTAAAACACTGGAAAATCCACTTTTTATAAATCTACGTACAGACAATAAAAAGAAGTAAATAAAAAAATCCAAAAAATAAAAAAAAAAAACAATAAAAATAAAATAATCTGTTATAAATATAAGATACTAATATTTATTATATCGGGATCTCTTCAGGTTTTCATTAATTGCAGGTCTTAATTGTAACGATCATGCATCTTAAGTTTGCTTCGTACTAAAGAGCAAAAAAAAAGTACCATTTTTTCTTCGTTTTTTTTTTTTTTTTTTCTTTCTTTTTCTTCTTTTTGTTCACCTCAGGTATTTAACTCTTTTGCGAAGAAAATTAGACGGGAATAATAATTAGTCCAATTCTTATGTGTCTATAGAGCTGAATAAATATGAGAATTTTTTTTTGTATTTTCCCTGCAGTCAGAATCTCACTAATTGTACCTCGCTATAATTACTGTACTTGTTCAGAAGCGACATTTTCTTTACTTTTCATTTCTGTTTTTTTTTTTTTTTTTTTCTATTTTCTTCTTTCTTTTTCTACCAAATCTCGAGATTTTGCACATTCGTTACGAAATATATATCCAACGTTTTTTTTTTTTTTTCTTTTTTTGAAAAACTAAACGTAGGTATAAAGAAATCGGGAAAAATTTTAAACCTCATGCACGACTTAGTGACCCGTTGCTTGTTCAAGCCGATCATTCTTCGGCGTACCAGCTTTGCTTTGGTTATAGCCGAGGAGCGTGTGTTCGTATATACCGGAGATCTCGAGTTCTGTCAGTCGTCGGAGAACCGCGCAGCAAGCCGGTCATAAAGTTCTTTGGTTCGTTGCGGTCTATGGATTTTTGGATCCAAGTATATAATATAATATAATATAATATAATATGATATTATATATATATATAAATAATTGATTGAAAAATGACGGGATAAAAAATATTTTGCGATAAATAGATCGTTTTAATATTCAATATATATATATATATATATATATACCTAATGTTTATATACATATAGATACATATGTATATATTTATAATTGGGAATAAATTATATTCATTAATTATTTCAATACCCCCCGCTATATGCATCTACGAAAATTAAGAAAAAAAATCATAATAATAATAATAAGAATAAGAAAAAAAAAGAAAAAAAAAAATCGTGTGATTAAATAAAAGATAAAAAAAAAAAAAAGAAATCAAAAACAAAAAGAAATTTATAAAATTTCGAAGCGAATTTTTAAATTATATTCTTATATATGAACATATTTATTTATTTTTTTTTTTTAATTTTTCTTTTCTGATTTCAATTATAAACCATTCGATCTTTTATATATATATATATTTTTTTGAATATTATTATCGCATAAAACCTCACGATATACGGGGATTATATAGGGAAAAGTTTGATTTTAATTAAAAACAGTGTTTATTTTTGTAAATTTTTTTATTGGTTTTAAATTTTATTTTTCAATCGTGATATTATCATATATCTTAAGTCTTGAACATTATATATAATATATGTATATTTCTAATAGTAGAAAGAAAAAAAAAAGTGCATTGCAGACCAAACCAGAAAAATTTTTAAATTAAAAAAAAATTAAATTAACGCAAATCAAAAAATACAAATAAAAAATAAAAAAAAAAAAAAACGCGAGGGAAAATTTAAAAGACCAATATATACACTTCATAGGTTGGGATATAGGGGTGTTAATGTTAAAAGACCTATTCACATATCGGCGATAAGCGACTGACCCAGTCAGAGTGCTTTGCCATCGCGCAACAGGCTATGAATTAAAAATAACTCCGATTTGTTAAAAAGAAACAGGAAATTTTTATTTTTTTTTTTTTTTGTATTTCTAAAAAGCGAGAAATTTATCATTTAGCGATTAAATTATCTTGATTGAAAATAAAAAAAATAACGAAAGAAGGATAATTTGTAAATTTCATTCGAAAATACAGAAAGTGAAAAATTAATAAAAATTAAAAATAAATAAATAAGCGGGAAATTTTTCAGATGAAAAATTTTGACAATCTTGAGAGGCTTGAGAATCACCCCCCAAAAAAAGAAAAGAACGGAAAAGAGGATATTCGTTTTTTATTTTTATTTTTCTTTTTCTTTTTTTTCAGGGAGGGGGGAGAAGACTGATATTAGAGAAGGATAGAAAAAAGGGAAAAGGGAAAAGGAAGAGAAAAAAAAAAAAAAAAAAATTCCTTCCAGGAATTGACCCCCCGAGAGGGTGTTGTCGTTGCGAAGGGGCTGCGCAGCGTGAGGACAATCGTTGTTTGAAGTTGAATAAAACAACAAGAATCTAAATATAAAGATATCAAAAAAAAAAAGGAGAAAATTAAACACTTAATCGTAAATTTTTTTTTTTTTTGCGAGTAATATTTAATTGAAAAAAAAAAATTTAATTTATAATAAACGTAATCATGGTTGTTAAAACGGGCGGGTTTTATAGAGGTAAAACACAGTTTCGGTGAATGGACGCTAGATAGAGTTAGAGAGGGTAAATTTGAATAGTTAAAAAAATAAGTAAACCTTCAGGAAACAGGAAGAATAAGAATAAAAATAAGAAGAAGAAGAAGAAGACAGAAATAGTTGAAAACATTTAATAATATTTAAAAATAAAAAATAAAAATTCAAAAAAATAAAACTACCTAACTTGGAGTCAGACATGCCGTGGATAAAGTGCCTCGGTGGAAGAGCCAGCAGTAAAACAAGGCGTGGAAAGCCTCTAACCGTCAGTCAGCCCATTCATCTTCTTGTAAAGGTATATAAATCTTTGACTTGTAAAATTTTATTGACGATATTTGTTTGAGAATTTTGAAATTTAAAAATTTTACTATATATGTATATTTATGCAGCATAATTACGATTTTTTTCTTCTATTATATGATCAACGATTCTTACATACGTATATGTATATAGTTATATACAATTTTGAATTTAATCTTAATTCCAAAATTTCTACTACGAGTGGGGGGAATAAAAAAAGAAATTTTCTCGTATGATAATTTTTTATTTTTCACCTACAACTGCAGCTCTTCACAGTTTTGATTATTCCAGTTTGAAAATGAGAGACTTAACTTATATGGGATGAGTTGGTTGAAGAAAAACAATATAGAGTGTTTTTTTTTTTTTCCTTTTCTTTTCTTTTTTTATTTGTTGAGGAAACACTTCAACGTGCGTACAAGGTGTAAGCTGTACGAGGTGAAAACTGGAAACGCTGTAAGAAATGAAAGAAAAAAACGTCTTAAAAAAAAAAAAAAAAAAAAAAAAAAAACATATATGTCGCGTCTCTTAAGCTGCGTTGAGAGATTTGATGGTACAAGAGTCTCGTTAGGCTCTGCTTAGCCGCCAGTTCCTTCAACGTCGCGCGGTCGTGTCGTTAAGTAAAAAAAAAAAAAAAAAAAAAAAAAAAGAAAAGATACCAAATCTGGGATTTCAACCCAAGTATATTTTATTATATGTATAGAAAATAGAAGAACGCTTGTGTGTAGTCGAAAAAAAATGGAAAAAAAAAAAAAAAAACTAAAAGAGATCATCCCTCAAAAAAATGAAATTGAAAAAAATAATAATAATAATAATAATAATAATAATTGGGTAATTTTTGATACACGAATCGTCTTGATTCGTCGCATATTACTTAAAATTGAACCCTATATTATGTATGTAGATGAAATTATATTTTATTTGTAACAAACCACTTGATTCTAGTTTAGTTGATTATTAATACTTGTAACAAGGTCCGGCACACCCGAGCCAACTACTGTCGGAGTACAAGATTATATATAGCGCATTACCCATGGCTTAGACCCCCAGCTTAGGGAACTGTGTTATTATAACCGTATACACTGTGATATCAACTGGTATATGGTGATGTGTTTTTTTTTACATACAGAACCACGCGTGTATACATATACGTATATATACTATACATATATACATATATACACGAACAGATTTGTATTAAACTAAGCTCGGACATTCCCCATTGCATGAGTAGGAATTTAGATATATATATTTACCTATGTATAATGTATATGTAAGAAAATACATACCAGGAAGTACATAGGTTAATATTTTATATCATGGTATTATGTATATAGGGAACATCGCGTAATTAATCCCGCATTCCAAAACAGATATCGGTTTATTAACTTTGATAAACTTGATCCAATAATATGGGGAAAAATAATATTTAATCGATTTTTTAACGATTATTGTTGAAAATAAATTTTTATCGGTTAGTTTTTTTTTTTCTTTTTGGTTTTTGCTTTGAATCGTTTTTTTTTTTTAAATATTTTATTCTATTCATCGTCTACGTATAGTAACTCTCGTTTTTTTTATTTTTTTTATTTATTACATTGAAATTATTTTAGTTTTAAGATCTTGAATTTTTTTATTTGTTTTTTTTTTTTTTTTATTTCTAAAGCGTTCTTGAAAATCATAAAGAGTCACTTATTCGTTCCCACGCGAGGAACTATACTCTATACAATATACCCCTTAACCGATTCTATGTTTACCTAGTTTGTATGTATGTAACTTTACCTCCTGTTAGAGAATGACCATAGCAAACATTTTCTCTAAAGAAACGGTCGCCGGGTTTGAATTCCGAATTTCAATATCATCATATCACGATTTTTAGAAAGTCTATTTCACCGGAAATCTTCATTATAGTCGATTTGAAATACTTGAAATTGAAAGATACCGGAAGTAAAAAATTCCGAAAGCTAAAAATCCCAGAGGCCAAAACTTCGAAGCCCCCTATTAAATTTTCGCATTCTTGGAATTTAAAAGTTTTTAACTGTCTGAAGAATTCTAAATCGTCTTAAATTAATTCATCATTTTGACCGTTGATCGGATGTTTCAAAATTTCGAACTTTAACCTAAACTCAAAAAAAGAAGAATTAATTTTTATTTGATTTTTTAGTGATTTAACACACAAATTTTGTCGAATAAAATAAAAAAAAAAAAATCGTTTTAAACTCGCTTAAAGTCCATTAAAAATACATATTCTATGTTATAATATATCATAGTTTTTGTCATGAACTAGGTATATATTCATGTTATACATATTTCACATATCACACGTTCGGTCTCGCTGTTAAATGATGTAAAACGAAAGATAACCGCGCAGCATCTTTGACTTAGAAGTGCAACAGTCATGACTCGATTAGTTTTTATATATATATATATATATATATATATATATATATATATATATATATGTATATACATATCTATGTATGCACTTCGATATCTTGCCGACTATCGTTAATTATATGGGCTTGTATTTGACGCGAGTGTTGTTCAAAGATCGTAACTCTCTCTTTCTCCGTGCGTGGGAGCAAGAAAAAAAAAAATTGAAAGAAAGAAAGAAAGAAAAAAAAAAAAGAAGAAAATGAAATAAAATAAAAAAGCTTTGGTATACTAGTACGGAATAGAGTCGAAGGCGAACAAATAGTAGGTATGAACATACTTGACGAGAAATAAATTTATAATTTTGTATCGAATTTTTTTTATTTTTTATTTCTAATAAAATTTTCTATCGAAAGTAAAAGAAGAAGATAATTTCAATATCTCGTCGTTCACAACTCTTTTGATAATATCTCGACGAGTATAAATCCGACGAAAAAATTGTTCGGATAAAAATTTTAGGTATTAAAAAGACGAATGTTTTATTTTCTGTGAAATATTTCGATAACGTTTATGGTAACGGTGTAAAATCCGTATGAATATCAACTATCGAAATAAATAATCAAAAATAAATAAATAAAAGGATTGAGTAATTGAGAGTAGCTGATATGTAATTAAGACGAGGAATTTTGTCTATATAAAGTTATTTTTATCCTACCAGGAAGAGCTTGAGCTTAATCTTGTTGAGAATTCGGTTAGTTAAGTCTTGAGAATGTAGCCAATTATTGATAATGCCGGTTTAGGGAGTACTCGGATATTTTTAGCGCCTCTTATATACGATGATGGATAAACTAACCTACTCATAGTCCAATTCCGGGATCTGGAATGCGGTTAAAAAAATATATATATACATATCGAAATATTTTTTTATAAAATTAATTGATTAATCTAGTTACAGTTAACCAGCGTTTGTTTCTTTTAATTTCCGGTCTTATAAGATCGGATGAAAAGAAAGTTGTTGCGTCCGTCCCTTTGTTTGACTCGTGCATACAGGCCTTTTACGGTACCATTCGTTCTTTCGTTAGTTATTTCGTTATTTTTTTCGAGTCTAAAATAACAGAAGCTGTACGAGGTAGTTAGTAGAATAGTTTTAGTAGCCGACCATTTCCACGAATAGAAAGAAAAGAAACACCGTTTACCTGAGCTGCACGAAAGTGTCATAAAAAAAAATATATATATACATTTTTTTTTGTTTTGGCGCCCAACTATGGACGAAGTTTGAACGGTTCCCTTTAAGGGGATTAAAAAAGGTGTTACAATTTCATGATTAAGGACCTAAAAAGAAAATCATATTATTTCATATTTAGTCCTCAATCGAGGTAGGTAAAGCTGACCAATGTTCTGTGGGAAAATCTGAAGTCACTAGCCCCACGAAACAATGAAAGGAATTTGTAGCGTAGGACTGGATTCCTAAGACTTCCTCGTAGTATCTGATCAGTTTAACTAAACGCCTACAGTATATCACCCTTAACTGATTCCAACCTCTCACCTGACCACGAATGCCTTTCTTCTTCTTCTTCTTCTTCTTCTTCTTATTCTTCATCTCTTTAAATATAAAGAAATAAATAAAATGCGGTAAGAAGAGAAAAGGAGGAAACAAAAAAAATGTATATATACACATATACATAGGTATAAAGGTGCAGTGCACAAGAAAGCAACATATCGATACATAATACTGTTACATAGGTTTGTATGTATGTATTCACATAGTATATACAAACGCAGACTTATAGACTATGAATATAGCAAGCACGTGGGCGATCATTGAAAAGATTTGAACCAGACCCACCAATCTTACAACCTGTTTGCCATGGCCACCAGAGTGAATGCAGTGCTTAATTACGAGTTGAGTAGGTGGGCCATCACTGTCTTAGAATTTTTTTTTATTTTTTTTTCTTATTTATTTATATATATTCATTTTCTTATTTATTTTTTATTTATTTTTTTTTTTTTTTCTTCACTGTAAGATCGACGATACCATCGATGAACTATCGAGACTTGGAACTGTTTATTCATCCATTAAAATTCCATCGTTATCAATGCATACAACATCAAAAAACAAAAAATGTAGTCGAAGCCCCGGGTTCGTTTAGTCCAAATTCAATTTTAATAACAAACAATTTTTGACACTTTGTGGTAAATTTTTTTTTCTCCTATTCGCAATATCGCGCTGAAAAATCTAAAACTTGGCACACTTCTTACCTATACTAGTAGACATTCTATAAAAATTTTACAAATTTTAAACACTAAAATTTTCGGAGTTAGAGAGAATTAAAAAATAATTTTTTTTTTGGCAATTCAAGCTATTCCCAAATATAATTTGTAAGAGGTATCCAAACAAACAAAAAAAAAAAATGATCTCGTATCGTAGAAAATTCATCTCAGTTTTTATCCGACGTGACGATCTAGCCACGCGTATATACATATAGTCGACGAAGAGGAATAGGACTGTAAATTAAGGAATTAATTGGAATAGGGTTGTTCTAGTCGACTGTAATTGTTATTTGAGAGAATGTGGAGTCTGGTGGCAGCTGTCTTAACACAATGAAATTCAGAATTTAGAATCTCTTTCTTTATCGACTCAGGGAAGATTTAGATTTTCGAAACGGATCAATCGACCGTATATATCCGGTAATAAATCTTGGAATAATTAATGGTGTATATTAAATATAAATATATATGTAGAAATTTATATATTAAATCGAATGGTCAAGGTTAATTGTCAGGGGAACACACCCACATGGCACTCCCTTCCTTCCATCTAAATACCTACTAGAATAAAATACATACCCCTTGTGTTAGATCAAGGTTTATAGACGACCATTATACCCGTATGTGAATGGAATGGAAAATAAATAAAAAAAAAAAAAAAAATGATTATAATTCGATGCATACAAATGGTCATTACGCACATGACTTTGTCTTTGGTATATATGCATGTAGCTTGTACTCAGTTTTTTTTTATTTTCTTATATGTTTCGTTTTACTTTATCTTGTTCTTCTTATTTTCTATCGATTTCTATGCATCGATTATCAAACACAAACACACTCATAAAATTTTCTCTACATGTCGTCATTGTCGTTTGGTTGGTCAGACAAAAAGGGAGAGAAACGTTTCTGACATATGGTTTTTGGCCCATATCCTGCCCACCAGCTTGTCGTAGTTCCATTTAGCTGTAATCTGAC
This sequence comes from Macrophya annulata, assembly GCA_963924015.1. Lineage (NCBI taxonomy): Eukaryota > Metazoa > Arthropoda > Insecta > Hymenoptera > Tenthredinidae > Macrophya > Macrophya annulata. Next base: position 2,269,857 of record OZ001263.1, read on the forward strand.
TTGTTACACTGGCAGGGGGATAAACTAGTGACTAATTTAAACCAACCTCGAATCGGTTCAATAAACTATCGACAAAATTTTCCTCCCCATGAATTTATATATTCATTAATTTTATTTTATGGGAATAAAACGGGAGGTGAATGGTTAATTTTTTTTTTTTTTGGATTTCAATTTGTGATCGTCACTGTTAAAAAAAAAAAAAAAAAAATTACCCCAATTATAATTCTCTTTCATTTTTTCTTCTTTATTATATTTTTTGGTCACTTTCGATCGCGGTTTATACCCATGGCTATATAATAGCGACCGGGTAGCGTGATAATTGAGGCGTCGCGTTTGGTTCCCTAACTCCCTCGCTCTGAAACTCCCCATGACAATTCTTGTCCCTATTTTACGACCCTCGCACTCGATTTTGTTAGACGGCTAATATCCGCCCTGCTGAGCTCGTCATTCCCATTTTTGTTCCCCTTTGTCGCCCCTTTTACTTCTACTTTTACTCTTACTCTTACTTTTACTCCCGCGCATTTTTTCATCATCCCTTACTTATAACTCGAGATAATAACCGCAGACTTACGGTTTAAATCGATTCAAAAAATCGAATCTAATTACCCGTAAATATTATAATCCAAATGTTTTTTTTTTTTTAATGTAAATTCTCATAGAAAATTTTTTTGTATTCATTTCTTGTTATTTTTTTTATCTGTTTCTTTATTCTCAGACATGATCTCAGACGGTCTAGACGGATTTAGTTATAATCTTGGAATCGTCGGCATATAATGGAGTAACAGAATCAGAATCAGAAGCAGTAACAGACCCGCATACAAGTCATTTTTTAATCCCCATAAATAATCGTAGCTTGGTAGTATTAGCAGCAGCAGAAGCAGGAGTAGCAGCTCATCGTGTGAATTCTTGAAAGTTATGTCAGGAATTGGATGGAATTAAAGGATCATTTTATACCACTGTCCATACATTTTTTAATTTTATTATTATGCTAGAATCGAGGTTCTCTTTTAAGATGGTTGTAGGTCCTGTAAAGGTCTTAATAATAAAACGTGAAACTATTGCGGTAAAGAAGGAAGAAACCCTTTCTAGTTTTTTTTTTTTTTTTTTTTTTTCCTGTTTCTTCTTCTTCTTTTTCTTATACATAAATTACGGAATTGTAACGGTTAGAAAAGGTTCGTAAGGTGAGACGGTGTGCAGGATATATATATATATATATATATATTTATTTTTTTTTTCAAAAAAGAGGGATAGAAACGTGCCTTCACAATCCAACAGCGCATTATAAGGATTTCATGCAGATATATAACATGTTCATATACACAAACGAATATATAAACGCGTTTATAATTATTGTGAGAAAATTTTCAAGTCCGTCATGAGAGGAAAAAGAATTTTTGGGTATCAGTTTTATTCTTAATTTTTTTTTTTTCAAGTTATTTTTCATTTATTTATTTATTTTATTTTTATTTTTTAGACCGTGGGGTACTTGTCTTTCAACTCTAAACTCATCCGACCTACTCTCTAATCTTTTTTTTAGCCCTACCTCACGCTGTAGGTTACATACATACATAACTGCATTAAACTATCTTCGAAGGCGTTCTTCTTCTTATTCTTATTCTTCTTCCTCCTAGCCCAACCAAATTCTTCGATTGACGGGTTAGAGTGCAGTCGACAATAAAATGATTCGTATCGCGAGTGGCGCAGCGGTATAATAAACGTTATACTAGAAATAGCTGGAACACCCGTTTGATTGTACACTTTATATGGGTGACAGATATATATATATATACATACATAAGGTATATGTAAGTACTGATACATGTACTATGTCTGGTACTTCGCGCTATGACCCACCGATCCACTAACCGTTTTGTAGTAATACCGGTTCAATGACGTGGCTTTTATAACTAGTTTTGAAGCAAAAAAAAAAAAAAAGAAAACAAAATATATAGAAAAAGGTTGTTTATCATGGTTCAAATTTTCGGTTTCTTTTTTATTTTCAATCTCTCTCTATTATAATGTATCTATTTATTTTCTTCCTCCTTCTCCGAATAAGAAATTTGGTTATTAAAATCAGAGAATATGTATTCAATTTATATTTCTATTTGTTTTTTTTTTTTTTTTTTTCAAAGAATCAGATAAATCGGATAAATCCCATGATTTTTTTTTTTTCTAAGTAAAGTAAGACACTGAATTACAATTTCTGACTAATTTTTTTTAGATAAATTTTTAAGAATCAAGTTTCCCACCAGCTGCTGGTTAGGTTAGGTATTAGATATATATATGCTAGACCGTGACTCCATTAGATTTATCAGGAATTTTGGATACCCTAAAACCTAAAACGGTATATTTTATGAGGTGGAAATATCTCGGGGGGGGGGGGATTGTACAGGCATGGGGATGTTCATAATGGGTTGATATCCATATAATGTGGTTTAAAATAACTTTTTTTAAACAGTTAAACGAAACGTTAAGTATAAACGTGATGTTAAAAAATGTAACATCGATACTCTCTCTTTCTATTTTTCAATAAGAGGACATTTTAAAATGTAGAGAAATAACGTACGGGAAATCGTCTTATATGACGGCCACCCACGGCAGTAGGTAGGTACTTTACATAATCGGTCACTCTCAAGTCGACTTGATTTTTCTTAAACCTCGACCCTACTCAGTACCATTATGTGCCTTATATATACCTGTCCAAAGAAAAAGAGAAACAAGAATAGAAAAAGAAAATAAAATTGATAATATTTCGGACTTTAATATCATAAAACGTTAGAATTTTTTTTTTTTTGATTCTCTGTAAATTGTGCATATATTTAATAATCTGTTAACAAACCTCCTCTCAATTTATTTTCATTGTTTTAAGGTAAGCCTAAAAAATGATATTTGAGATATATTATTTGGGTTTCGTTTTTTTTTTTTTCTTTCTTACTTCATCGGTCAAGTTTCTCACGGTGTGACGTCGTAGTCCGTAAGGAAGCCGGAGGTGGTGCTGAGAATTTTAAAACTTAATATCTTCCTTAGCCCCTTCCTTACCCTTTGCCCTTTTTGTCGTTTATTTTTTATCTTCTTTTTTTTTTTTTTTTTTTTTTTTAAGTATCTCTCAAGTTACACGACACATGCAAGGTGTTCAACGTTTCAGCTCGCCTTATGGCCACTGTTGGCACTGTCTTGTTGAACTAAAGTTTCAATTTGGGAGACACGATGTTTCTTTCTTATTTTTTATTTTTTTTTTATTTACCTTTTTTAACAAGTTCTCTTGTGTCTCCACTTAATTTTTATTCCATGACTTAATTTTTTACTTCTCCTTTCTTTTCTTCGCTTTTTTTTGTTATTTCATTTTACCTTTCGCAGTGGATCTAATCGGCTATTCTCTCATTGAGGGAATTCGGGCCATTGTTAAAATTGATAATCGGCTAATTGCTCCGCGACTGAACAAAACAAGGGTTGAAGAGGAAGAAAAAAAAAAAAAGAAATCGAAAATTGGTTCTTAAAGCTCTCATTATTTCTAAATCTTTCTTAAGTTTCTCGTTCGGACTCTATACCTTGAGGTCCATATTACTGCATTGAAGACTCGCCCCCGCTGGCGCCGCTTTGAAGAACGCCGACCTGCCGTCTACTCTCTCTTTCTTTCTTTTTACCTCTATCTATCTCTCTTTCTCTTTCTCTCCTTCTCTCTATCTTTATTTCTCTCTTTATGCCGTTCAGAGATCGGCAGCCACGCGGAAGTCAAATTTTCTGATCATATACGACGATAAATCTTCTCCTTAATTTGCAACCACGTTAAAATAACCCACGCGGTAACATCAACAACGTTCACAATAATCCGAGGAGTGATCATCGTCGAGAAACGACTATATATGTATACATACCTTGACCAAAAATAAGAAAAAAGTTGTTTTCGAATTTTTTGCAAAAATAATTAAGAACAGTTCTATAAACATTGATGTTAAAAATCGATTTTGAAATTCTCGTTTACTCGATTCATCAGAAATAACACAAACCCATGCATATAGTTCGTATTCGTATACCTACACATGTCGAAGACAGCTGCTTCGGCTATGAAATCGATTCATAGGTCTAACATCTGCCGTAATTTTGCATCGGTTTCACCCACTAAAATGAGATTAGTAATACGGGTTAAAAAATTTTGTCGGAAAAATAATTAATTTACTTGGAATAAAAATTTTGCAAAAAATGATAAATGAATAGAGTTTTTATGACTGTATTGAAAAAATATAAGAACAAAAAAAAAAAAAAAAAAAAAAAAAAGAAAGAAAAAAAATTAATAATATTCATGATGGAAACGCCGTTTGGAAATAGGAAACCAGAAAGAGTATAAGAAGATGCTGAGTGCGGTATCCACCTCGCGTGGACCGGGAGTCTGTGGTTAGTGGTCAACGCCTCATTCATGAGGAGTCGTCTTCCTGCTTTAGCCTCTGTTACCTACAGCTTGGTGAGATCAGCCGTTCGTTGAAGATCGGAGCCAAGATTTCTGTTCTTCAAACTGCATTTGACTGTTGAACTTGCTACTTGCAGTCATTTCGAAAAAGAGCAAATAATTTATTTCAGCAACGATGTATCATTCGTTTAAGTCCATGATAATCCGATCCCGTATAAAGATGAATGAATATATTAAATGAAAAATGAATTTTAAATCGATATCAAAATGGAAGATTATTTTCCGTCTAATTATACCATTTCAATTCATCACTAATACCCTTGTGCACGTTAAACATAAAGGTTAAGAAAAATAAAGCACAAATATTTGTACCCTCTTGTCATCAGGAACGTGATATCATTCGTTGCAGTGGTAATCTTAGTTTGTCAGTAGGACACCCTTGCTGGTGTAAAAACATATGGAAAGTTAAAAAAAAAAAAAAAAAAAAAAAACGTCGAGGGGTAACTTGCAGGTTATTTTTTTTAGAGGTTCAAAACTAACAGCAACTTGATCCTTTCGAGGAGTTTAGTCCGATCCAGTAGTGTTAATCATTTTACCAGTAACTCCCATGGCGATGTATGAGACCTAGTATAACGTGTAAGATGGTAGGAAAGAGGCCTGTTCAAACACCATATCCGATATTAAGCTAAGAATACATCGCGTCATGGCACACCCAAAATACAACGTTCAGTTCTCATGGGTAATTTCATTAGAATTATAACTTGACAGACGTATGTATGTACGTTGAACGTTTTTAAAATACGTGTAATTACGTAATAAATATTGACAGGATTATTGAGAACGGATTAATAGATCTTCAATAACCGTACAGAAGAACGAATATGGTGAACCTTTAGTTTTTTTTTTTGTTTAGTTATGGTCAAGGTATTGTTTTAGGATGATATTTATCGAGGTTCATAGAACCTATAATTAAAATGAAGTATCTAAAATTAATTTTCTTTATTTTAATAGCGTTCTATTATAGACGTGAGAATCGCCTATGACAGAGGCAAGAAAAATCGTCATCGATCTTTCCACTATAAAATTTTCTCGACGAGTTCATCTCCGGAGTTTAATGCAGCCACGAAATAGACTCAGTCGATTTCCTTGGAACAGGAAATAGCTTGAATATTAAGGAAGAAATTTTTGTTTTTTTTTTGTATTCCAGATTATCAAAATTTTCTTTGCGAATGGACGGAGCTGTGATTATAACTTTCGTTACAATCGAGTAAATAAAGTGGATTGTTTTTTTTTTTTTTTTTTTTTTTATTACAATTATTTTATTCATTTCATATAATACGACGTTGAACATATTTTTTTTGAGTGAAAATTTTTTTGTATATTCTCTAAAACGAAGGAAACAAAAAATGTATCATATCTTAGTTCTATTCGATTGATGATCTCTTCCGTTTTTCCAAAATCAGGAGTTGACTGTTCGTTATTTTCGAGGCGTCAAGACGTCGTCGTCTTACTCTATCAGCTATTAGAGGAGTAAACAAGTCCGGATCTAATTCTGGAGGAGTTTCTTTCGTCAAAAGTCTTAGGAGGTTGCTAACCGCGAGTCCTACGACGACAGACAAAATGAAACCCAATGGCGCATACCACATGTATGAAATTCGGTATAGATAAAATGTCGACGAGTCATCTGTAATTCTGTAAAATAAATAAATCGATCAGCATACCTAAACCAGCGTATTTGAAAAAAGACTGCAGCCGAAAATTGCGTAAAAAACTAAAAAAGAAAGTAGAAAAAAAACTCACACATGTTTAACACCTGACGAATTCGTGGTCAGGGTTGTTGTGTTGCAGCCACTCGTGGACACGGGTAGTGGTACGTTAGATGGTCTTGGCTGACCGAAAGCGGTCCAACAAACAAAGGCGAGACTAGTAAGAGTTCCAATTACAGCTCCTTTCTCATTTGCAGATTCAAAGAACATACCAAGCGTAAATATACCGAGTAATGGTCCACCTATTGCCCCGGTAATACTAAGAGAAACTTGAATAATACTCCCTAAAAATTTAGCAAGAAAAGCCACAACGAGAGCCAACGCCCCGATAATAACGGCGAGTATTTTCCCTATAAGGGTGCTACGATCTTCGGGAAATTCTAAACCGAATTTTACGTAAGCCGGCTTGATGTAATCCTCCAAAGAAACCGCTGCTAGGGAATTCAATATCGCAGATACTGTGCTCAGACCAGCGCTAAATATTCCAGCAATGAACAATCCTGCCAATCCTGGAATGTGACCCATCGTCTGCATCACGAAATATGGCATCAGCATATCGCTTGAAGATATTTTTCCGGCTTTTAGAGGATCGCAGTCTTTATAATAAGCGAACATAGCGAGGCCTGAAAAGCACGTAGAGAGTCCTAAGAATATCAGGAATGGCCAGGTACCCCACATGGCTAGCTGAGCGGATCTCAGCGTCCTAAAAAACACAACGAGATCAAAAAAAAAAATTATCTTTCATCAAAGACTCGTGGATTAAAATCGCTCTTACTTCGAGGTGAGCAGCCGCTGTACTTGAACTTGATTGACCGCAAATAGTGTAAGGAAAGTGAAGAATCCTCCGATCGTAAGGCTCCACCAAGTGTGTCGCATCGTTGGGTCCGGCGAGAAGCTATAATATATATATTTTTTTTTATTATTAATAATTTATCTCGGTTTTAAAGTTACGAATTTTTTACTGACTTGTCGAACTCTATACGATTTCCTTCGACAGCCAGTTTCCAAATTCCCGCGATACCACCCTCGACGTTTAATGCAGCAAATAAAATGACCATGACCACAGCGACCATCATTAAAATACATTGAAAAACGTCTGTAACTACGACAGCCTTCATTCCGCCGATAGTTGAATAGAAAATACAGACAATTCCGATTAGTATTACGCTCAAGTCACCTGATAAGCCAGTCGTTGCTTCCAAGGCTAGAGCTGGAGCATAGAGAACTACTCCGGTCGCAAGTAGTAATTGTAAAGAATTAGCGATACTGGCGATTAGTCGCGCCGTAACGCCAAATCTTTTATACAGAAACTGAAAAATAATTTATTCGAGTAAATAATTTTTTTTGTAAAGGTTTTAAAAACTAATATCGACCTGAAAGAGAAAAAAAAAAAAAAAAAAAAGACAAATATTGGAAATTTGTACATGATTTAATTATTTTACCTCGTAGGCGCTTATCTTCTGCAGTTTAAAAAAGACCGGTAAATATAGATACAGCGTGACTGGTGTAGCCAAAGAGTTTCCTATATACAGTACCATGAATTGCGAACCGTTTGTATAAGTTTCTGCACTTAATCCAAGCAGAGTTACCGCGGATAGAAATGACACTGTTAAAGCCAGTGCGAGTGGTATAACGCTCACCGATCGATCGGCCGAAAAGTATTCCTAAAAAATGAAAAAAAAAAAGAGTGAAAAAAAAAAAAAATATCGTCAAGTATGAATATGAAATTAATATTGTTTAAAATATTTTTAACCTTTGTGGTCTTTTGTCGTCCGCCTGTAAATCTGTAGTATATTCCAATACTTGCACTGATTGAAAGCATCATACCGATCACCACGTAGTCGGCCCATCCTAGAGTTTCGATTTCCGTACTGGGAGACTTTAAAATGATTAAAAAAAATATTTATTGAATATTAATATAATAATGAAAATGAAATTATTGGTTGATTTTAAAAAATACATACCATTGATTATTATAGGTATATGAACACTGGAGGTTTTGGTGTATATCGTTCGTCGTTAGATCTCAAACTCTGAATAAAATCACGGAATCTTGTAGCTCGCTCCTATCGTGAATTTTGATATTTTGTTATCTGGAGACTTGCTAGAGTTGTACGTTAAGCTGTTAACGATTACTTCGTCATCTTTTACTATCTTAAACCATCGTAAAATGGTCGCGATAATTCATTATTTTCATTTTCTTGCAACAAATATTGCAACCGATTTACAAGGTCGCGGTTTTTAAAGCTTCAACTTTTTCAACGTAAACGGAAGGTATCTATTTTAATTATAAATAATACTCTTTTACCCTCTGATCACACAATTGCTACAAATTATCACAATGTACATACATACATATTTATCGACTATATGAATGAATTTTTAAGAATTTACTAACCCAGTCGTCGTCACTATAATCTGCCCTTTCTATTTTTAAGGAGTCCAAAAATGGATAATAATGTTTACTTAATACCGATCGACAATTGTAGAATTTTTATTTTTTGAAAATTTTAGTAAAATTAGCGAACGCTGAAAACTGAAAATCCGATAGAAAGTGTGTTTTCCAGTCCACGTATGCCATGGTTATGCTCAGTCTGGATTACGTTATCGGTACTTCACTAATAATAACTCAGTTTTTGTTTCGCAATATTCAGAGTGAAACAAGTTCAGTAATTATCTAGCACTTAGCTCTTACTATTGTTTTAAAAAATTGCAAAACTAGTAGCTGGGAAATTTTGATTCTGTATGTAATATTACTAGAGGTGGATGGATGCACCTTGGCGAGAATCTACATTAGACCGTACAGACCATGTTGAGAAAAATAATTTTTATTTTCAATTTTTCTTTATTGAGGAAGTATTTTGAGATCGTTTAAAAAAATTGTCAATATCTTAAAAATACTGAACGTGGGTACTTAAAACAAAGAGTGAAAAAAAAAAAACAAAAAAACTAAACAAAATAAAATTAAAATAATTAATAAACTACTCTTGTTGAATTTCGCTCTTTTCCCGTCGTTCTAATGTTAGGATTTGACTGTTAGTCGTTTTCTCAGCATCAAGACGTCGTCTTCGTACTCTGTTTGCTATCGGGGGTGTAAATAGGTCCGGGTCTAGTTCTCGAATATTTTCCTTAGTCACAAATCGGATAAAATTGCTGACCGCAAGACCAATTATTACAGTAACAACGAGACCAAGAGGAGCATACCACATGTAGGAAATCCGATAGAGATAAAAGTCTGATGAATTACCGACGACTCTGTAAATACAAAAGAAAATAAAGAAAATTAATTATTTGATCAAAATTAAATACCAGTGAATGGATAGTTAAGAAACTAAAAAAAATAAACTCACTCTTGTCTTGTGTGTGACAAAACCGTGGTCACAGTCGTGTTACAACCGCTCGTAGATGCGGGTAAAGGAATCTTTGAAGGTCTAGGCTGACCAAAAGCAGTCCAAATAACTAAAGCCAGACTGGTCAGAGTACCTATAACAGCGCCTTTCTCATCTGCAGACTCGAAGAACATACCAAGCGTAAATATACCGAGTAATGGTCCTCCGATTGCTCCAGTTATTGTAAGAGAGGCTTGTACAATACTGCCTAAATATTTAGCTAGGTAAGCCACAAATACGCATAATACACCGATAAGAACTGCGAGGCACTTTCCAACGAGAGTACCATGCTTTGCTGGAAATTCTGAACCCAGTTTAACGTAAACTGGCTTTATGTAGTCCTCGAGAGCAACGGCGGCAAGGGAATTCAACATAGCAGATACTGTACTGAGACCAGCGCTGAATATACCGGCAATGAAAAGACCAGCAAGTCCAGGAATGTGTCCCATAGTTTGCATCACGAAGTAAGGCATCAGCATGTCGGTTGAAGAAATCTTACCAGAAGCCACAGGATCACAATTATAATAATAGGCGTACATAGAGAGACCAGAAAAGGACGTTGACAGACCCAACCAAGTCAGTAATGGCCAATTGCCCCACATGGCCCATTGAGCTTCGCGTAAAGTCCTTAAATGATATAAAAATTAAATGAAAATAATAAACAAAAAAAAAAAAATTTATCAGCATCAATCGTGATCGGAGATCTTACCTAACGGTCAACAATCTCTGTACTTGGACTTGATTAACACCGTATAGTGTGAGGAAGGTGCAAAATCCTCCTATCGATAGGCTCCACCAAGTATGTCGCATAGTTGGATCTGGTGAGAAACTGAAAAATGTTTTTATATTTTATATGAATAAAATTTATGGTAATATCAGTTTTGAATTAGCGAATTTACTCACTTGTCGAATTCCACGCGACCTCCGTCAAGAGCTATTTGCCAAATTCCCGCTATACCACCGTCCACATTTATCGCAGCAAATATAATTACCATAACTACAGCTAGCAGCATCAATACACCCTGAAATACGTCCGTAACCAGGACTGCCTTGATGCCACCAATAGTCGAATAGAAAGTGCATACAATTCCGATAAGGAGAACGCTCAAATCCCCCGATAATCCTGTCGTTGCTTCCAAGGCTAAAGCTGGAGCGTAAAGCACTACTCCGGTGTAAAACAGAAGTTGAATAGAGTTCGCAATGCTGGCAACAAGTCGTGCGATTATACCAAATCTTAGCTCAAGGTACTGCGAAATTATAATAAAGTTATTGGTTTTTTTTATTAATTTAAAAAATTTTTTTAACAAAATTATAAATAATTTAGCGATTTATACCTCATAAGCACTCGTTTTTTGAAGTTTAAAAAAAACCGGTAAATAAAGATAGAGGGATGCTGGTGTGCCGAGAGTATAGCCAAAGTATAGTGCCAAAACTTGGGTACCGTAGTCATAATTTTCGGCGCTAATACCGACCAAGGTTATCGCCGACATAAAAGACACCATCAAAGCCAGTGACAATGGGGCAGCGCTCATCGAACGATCGGCGGAAAAATATTCCTGAATAATTAAACACAAGGTGTATAAATATTTGCCAATTTTTAAATGAGGACATAGGTGCTATGAATTAATAATTTTTAAATAAATTAACATCTGAATTTTGGGGTCGTTTATAAGTTTTACGTTTTTGCAGTGACCATAAAATATTTTATTAAAAAATCATATTAACCGGTTTTAATAATTAATTAACCTCGGTTGTTTTTTGTCTACCACCGCTGAATCTGTAGTAAACACCTATGCCTGCGCTGATGGTTAGCATAATACCGATCACCACGTAATCGGCCCATCCTAAAGTCTCGATTTCGCCAGTGCTGGACTTTGGATTGAAATAAAATTGAAGTGTTAAAATTATATTTTATTCAGGGATCGATAGATCTTGAAATTATGATAAATCTACTCACCATTTGATTTTATTTATATTCCTATTTTTTTGTTAGAATTTCAATACTTCGAAATTTATCATACATAGAAATAACCGATCGTCAACATCATGCTCTTATCCAATTTGCCACTGAATCTGTCTAGTTACGTAGCGATATGTAGGTATACGTCCTATCAGTTTGAGGTAAATCTTTTAATCTTACAAAGGCTTTTGAACGAATATAACGCTATTTGTATGTTTGTGATGATTTAATAACACTTTTTAATAATACAACTGTCTTTACACTCGCGTTAAAATTGCGTAGTTTATAACTCGATTTTTATACAAGGTATGTCTAGTGTATGTTATATATTGTATAAGGTGCTTATTCCATATCCACCTCAAGAAGTAAGACGATAGAGACTGCGTGTGTTTCTGTGTTGGCACAGAACTGATACTTGAAATTTTCCCCACCTTATTTTACCTGAATTAGTTAAGCTGTCTTCGACAATCTGGGTAAACATGTTACAACACTTAAAATGAACGAATTCGTAGTCGTAAGAATTAAGGTTGATTTTTTTATTTTATTTTACTTTTTTTTTTTTTTTTGTTTTTTCATGAATTTTGGTCGCGATTTCAACACTTGTTTTCGCGATGCGAAAGTATGGGATTTTTTTTTTTTTTTTTTTTTTTTTTTTTACGAAATAAATCATTATTATTACAGGTTTTATGATCGCAATCAACTCTCCGAGTGTCGATAGGTATGAAATACTAGTTTGACTAGTATAGGCTGGTTTTAATCGTTACGTAATTGGATGTGATTATCTCGTGAGGAAATTATTGTAGCGAGTTTTCATTGAGAGGCTAATGAGAGTATCCAAATAGAATTTTTCGTTTTTTCTTTTAAAAAACTTTTACAACTTTCTCGGTTATCTTTGAGTTTTATTTTTTTTTTTTGGTTTTTGCATTATCTATACAGGAGATCCGGTTCACTAGCTACACACGTTTAACTTAACTATTAAAATTCTTACCATATCTTATATGAAAAACCTCGTTTACAAACTTTACATTAGTGGGGCAAAGTCAAACAGTGTTTTAGTTAATTAGTTAAAAATTTTAATAAAATAATGCCCTGGTAAAGTTCCCAAAATGAATTGTGGAAATTAGTTAAAAAACCCATTGACTTACGTATTGGATTAATTTTTTTTTTAACAAATATGCAGATGATTATAAAAAATTATCAAAGATTTTAAGTAGAAAAATAATAAGTTAGACATATTACATATATATCTATTATTTTTTCAAATTTATCTTTTATTCCAGACTCTAATGCAAACAACATAAGCGTTGTTAATCTTGTTAAAAATAACAGTGACAATATATACGGATGAAAGATTTGTTCAAAGACCTTGAATGCTGGCTGTCTTTTTATTTTTTTTTTTTTTTACTTTTTCTTCAACGAATTATCACTAATTTTGTTATTTTTTTAAGAATTTACCTTGACGTAGTTTTTTGAATAAATTACACGATTCATGACAAATCTTAATCCTCGTTGTAATGCCTAGAGGTTTTCATGTTCATGACAAGGCACGAAATAACATACATTTTATATTTCTAACCCTAAAGGGGTTTTGAAAACACGTGTAGGAAATCCGGTGAAGATAAAAATAAATCGTTTTTAATAAACGCGGTAAGATACATAAAACAGAAACTGAAGTAATGTAAAACAACAAAAAACAAAAAAAAAAAAATGTAATCAACCAGGTGGCTAAATTTATTATTTTGTTTTTTAACCAAATTTCTGTTTTTGTTTTCGATTTAGTCAATCTTCTGCACAACGAATCTTCCGGAATTTTAATCCCCACAATTTCAGACCACAATTTGTATGATTCCACAGTCTAGACTATAATCTAAATTGATATAAACAACTAGGCAACATTGCAGCGATGTAAAATCGTATTAAGAATTAACAGCTTATCGATTAAGCTATATGTGACATACTTAAGTTCCGATAAAAAATTATTACTTACAATTGTAGGAGTTGATGTATTGTCCAGATGATTGGCTATAAAAATTGTTGGTATTAATTTACGGTTATTGGTTATCAAAATAAAATAAAAAATAAAAACAAAAAAAGTAGAAAATTATATAATTCAAATTATATAGTACAAGCTTCTTTTATAGATAAAAGAAATAATATTATCTATGTCATAATAGTCTGTACAGATTTTTAATTAAGAAAATAATTCTAAAGTAAGAAGAAAAAAGAAAAAAAAAAAAAAGATCGATCAATTAAACACCTCGAGAGGATTTTTTTCTTTTTTTTATTTCATTATTGTTAAAATTTCAATTCGCATATGATCACCGAACTAAAAATTAACATTCGAGTACAGAGGGTCGGGCTAAGTACCGCTTTGCTATACAAGACGGTCATTACATTGCGAACGTAGGTATATGTATTGTACGTATGTATGTGTATACGTATTAATGAACTCTATGCTTCCATACATAGGCGGCAACCTGTTTAATATTAATAGATGTTAACGAGTCCCCTATGGATCTAGGGTAGCCATTGTCAATGAATGCAAATACAGGCAAACTATACGAACTACGAATACCATAATAAATTTACAACAGTACAGTATCTGCAAAGTAATTTTCAAAGAAATATTATTTCATATGTGAGACGTGTGTGAAATTTTATGCGATGTGATTTCACGTCTTACGTATATAAACGTTCAAAATTTAATTTTTGAAAATCAAAGATATAAAAAAATTTATTGATTCGAAGATGGTTTATAATATACACAGTTGTCTATACTTAAAATGATAGATCGTTTAATTTATCGTTGTTAATTACCTTATATCGTATAATATCTATAATAGAAACAATATAAAGATAAGATGATCATTATTTTCGTTGTTAATTGAGATAAGCGTTATTGTTTCATTGGATAGTTGAAACTGTAGATATATCAAACCAATATTCGATAAGTAAAATTCTAGATTTTTTTTTTCTTCTTCTTTTTTCTATCAATTATTATTATAACATATTTGAAAATTAAATAATCAAGAGTGAAAAATAAATTTGCTTGTTTGTTTTTAAAAAAAAATCGTAAATTTCTATACAGTTTTTTGGTGAAATTTAACCCACGTGTATATGTATCCCACATCCCGTAAAAGACAAACAAACAAAACGAAAACCTGTAGCAGTGAGAAAATTTTAATATACAAAATTCCACGGTTTCATCGGTTTATACATTAGAAAAAAAAAAAAATAAATAAATAAATTTACAAAAAAAAACACATCCGGGTTCAAAAATGAAAAAATAAAAAATGGTAAAGACATATTGTTCAAACTCTTTGTACTTCATATAAACGTGATTGGTAAATTCTGAATCACTGATCTACGAACCGCAATTAATCGATATCTATCGGTAGTTATGTAGACTTTAAGAATCTACTATTTATAATCAAATAGATAATCAATGAACGATCGAACAATCGGTCTTTATTTACTCAACGATAGTAATAAACGATCGCCAAAGGCGTATTTCTCTCCGTTACAAATTTACAAGTATATTGTATATGTATATACCTTAACCTACTACATGAAGCTACTTGTACTTTATATATATATATATCTATATATGTATATGTATATCTATACTTTGATAGGTATAACATTTATTCGATTTAACTCCACACTAAAGTTCACAGTATTAATCCTACAGTCGAACTCGAATCTCATATCTCGGTTTAAGAAACAACTTGAGATTGTGTTTCATTATTAAGTACCATCGCGTCATGCAGAGCGATGTATGTACATACATAGATACATACATACGTGCTGTAGGGTTCGCGGTTAAAATCGGCTTGTATTCTTTGATCCTTTAAAATAAATATAAAATTGATAGTGATCATTTGATAGGATAGGATTTTATGTGAGACGTATATATATGAATATAATGCATATGGTTATTATTTTATCATTACTCAAGTTACTCAGAGTTATGAAGATACATATACCTTGCACTGTATGTCAATATATAGAAGAATTCATGCATGGACATATATAGATATATAGTTACATATGTATGTACATACATACATACTGACTTCGGCTTTTTATCTTTGGAGTTATATACGTTATATACCAACCGTGATTTTAATATACATAAAATGAGATTTAAGAGACACGATTATGCGGGGATATTACATAAGAATACAAATATGCAACTACGTTGAGTATGTATATTAAATAAGGAAAGAAAAAACAAAAATAAAGAAAGAATGAAAAAAAAAAAAAAAAAAATAATAAAAAATTGCACTTATTTTTGCAGAGTTTGCCTTATACATGGTTTCACTCTATTCGTAGAATCAGTTTGCTTATAGTTAAAAGACACGTACGCTAAAGATAGTGAAGATTATAATTATTATAGATTCATAAATGTAAAGTTTAAATATGTAAAGGACATTCCATGTCAAGTCATCCTGGTCCTTAGTCTCACTTCAAAGAAGTAGAAAAACATAAAAAATAAAAAATTGTATTTTTTTTTTAATTCCTCCAAACGTGTCGTTCGATATAAAAATTGAATTCGTTGCGATCATCTCTTTGCTGTAATTGTGCATCTCTTTAGCCGGGTATAGATTTTTCTGCATTTTTTTTTTTTTGTTTTTAAGTAAAACGAAAAAATTTTAAAAATAGAAAAACCCGGGCAAATTTACTAGGACAACGGCTAGTAGGTCTTAGATTCTACTGTCAAGATGGCCGGATAAGGTTCACGTGATATGGCGTAGGTGAGAACACGCATTATCGTCGATAAGCCAATGAGATAGGCGTATGAATAATGTCGAGATCGTATCTGTAACCCCGTATATACAAAGAGGGTATACCCGCAATCTTCGCGGTATATGTAGAAATTTTTTATACACATAGATCTATATAAGTATATATGTATATTTTTGGTTTTTCATCTATATACGTATATATTATAAATATATATGTATGTATGTATTTATGTATGTATGTATATGTAAGTACACCGCGGATGGAGAAAGAGATACATCTGTACCCATAATGCAGACTCGTTTTATACTGCATATACTAAATACAGATTTTCTCTATATCCTCTACATCTATATCTTCATCCAATCTCTAATTAGTCTCATTTATTTATTGAATGGTAGTTATATAATATTTCTACATGGAGATAAAATTTAACGGATTATATATATTTAACGTATATGGTATATACTTCTTGGTATATATATATATATACGTCATTTATTACTTGTTATTAAAAATAAAAAAATAAAAATAAAAAAGTATATAAGAATAATGTGATGTAATTTATTTTTTGAAAGACTTAAACTACTTATGTAGGTATGTATGTTACATAATATATATACATACGTCTTTACAGTCCTTGTTCGAAAAAAAAAACGGCAAAAATAAAAAAAAAAATTTTTAAATAAAATGAAAAAAATTGAAAAAATTTTTTTAACGTGTTCTTATATGTATATACTTACGTATATATACCCCTTTAGAAATATAGTAATAAAATAATTAAAAAAAAAAAAAGAAATAAGAAAATGATGTTAATACAGTATATCTCGTACGAGTCTCTATAGTCTGTAGAGCAAACTAAAACCTGTGATATTTATATGGTGTGTTAGGATGAGGCAGCTGGAATTATGACGTTTCTTGGTAAGCCATAAGTCCTATGGTACATACCTACATATATATGTACATGTGTATATATATATAGATAGATGTATATGAACCACGTGTGCAGGTCGATGTCATTTAGTTTTATGACCGTTGGTTCGGTCCTCAACGTTACATACACATACATATATGCATATACCTTTATACCTATCCGGTGCATCACACACTATATGCTGTAAGAATGAGGCAAAGGCGTGATATATTTTAGGGAGTCAAGGATTCGGAGATTTTTTTTATTTCTTTTTTTTTTTTTTGGTCAGTCGAGGGTCAGAAACGTCCTTTTTTTTTATTGAAGTCACATTTTCACATTTCCTAATTGTCATTGGAAAGGGTTAAGCCTGTCATCTAAGTTCTTTGGTTATTTTTTTGTTTTTTCATTTCTTTGCACGTAGTATGAAGAAACCAAAAAACATTAAAATAAAAAACAAAAAGAAAATGAAACGTATGAAACAAAAAAATATATAAAAGAAATAAAGAATAAAGCACGACGCTTATCTTGAAATGCACGGTCGCCCTCCGTATAGACTCGTTTCAAGTGACTTTGAATGATCGCCGAGAGTTTATACATAGGTATATATATATATAGTGTAGTATATATGTATAATATAAATGCAACTGTGTTCACACGTGAGTCATTACTGATGTGCAGTTATGGCTGTAAGGTATGCAGTAAATGAAAATTAATGTATAGTATAACATAAATAAAATTTATATACATATCGGTTTTAAGTAATATTTATAGAATTTCATATGACAAGCAATCGATTTCAGGTAAAATGGTGATAAAAATAAATAAGAAATAGGTAGATCGTAATCCGTATAGTGATCGTCTTATAAATCATTTTTAATACGAACGAACGAGATGTGTGTATGAGTATGTATGCATATGTAAAGAATAAGGACAAGAAGAAGAAGAAGAAAAAGACGAAAAATAATCACAAAATATGAAATATAAAATAAGATAAATAATTTAGGTATTATATATGTATATATATATATATATATACTGATTGGTAATCTCTTTGTTAATTTCGTGACAAAACATATATATATATATATATGGCGATGTATAACAATGATTTAGAAATCAGTATAGGTATAATCGAACGATTTGTTGAAGAGTTTATATGTATTATAGTTGTCATAGATATATATATATATATATACATATAATATACTGTATGTATATATCACACGTATAATATGCGTGGTTCGTTTGAAAGTAGGTAATATGTAAACTAACCGAATATTTTCCTCTGACGGAATAAATTACCATTGGAAAACAAAAAAAAAAACAAAAAAAAAATAAAAATCGACAGGTTTTTGTACATACATGTATATACGTTATAACGTAACGTATTGTATTGTATATATGTATTTACACATATATAGGTATATAACAAATGAATTTGAAAAATGTCTGTGAAGATAATTTTTTTTTCACTTTTATATTATTTTGATTTTTGATTTTTTTTTTTTTTTTTTTGTTATCTTGCAGTCCTTTATCTCAAAACTAAGGGATATGATTTATATACAGTTTAAGTAATAGTGCAGCTTTTAGTAACATCAATCGCAAAATTGTGTTATATATATATATATATATATATATATATATATAGTAAATGATGAACGGAGGACGTGTATATACATACATACATATGTATATTAACGTATATATGAACAGGTTCCTTTTAAACTCGTGGGAGGGATATAAAGCTCAAACATCTCGAGTGTAATGCGCTGCAGGCATAACTTCACAAAGAGAACTCTGTCCCGATGAATTCTCGCAAAAACAAAAAAAGCAAAAAAAACAAAAAAAAATTAACAAAATAAATAGAATAAAAACAAGAATAACAGAGAGAGAGAGAGAGAGTGAGAAAGAAGTAAATAAGAAAAAAGTACTTTTGCGAACGTTGAGCAAATGCATACATAGCTCTTTAGTCTTGGAATCACTTGAACCCCTTCAAAAGCATATTGAACTAACTTCAAGTAGATTTTACACGAAGAGATTCTATTTTTATTCATCTTCTTAATCTTCTTATTCACATTCTTGTTCTTATTAATTAATTATTGTTATTATATAAATAATCGTAATTATTACTGTGCGGGACTAATTTACTCCGTTTTTATATATATATTTATAAATAAACAAGACGATATATGATGAGAAGTTTTTTTTTTTTTTTTAATTAAAATGAATAAATAAATAAATGAAAAAAAAAAACAGCAAGGAGAGGGGAGATCGATAATTAATAACTTTAATAATGATAATTGTCATTGTCGATGAATATACAGTCAGTACAAGCAAAGTATATAGGGATAGCATACATGGCTGTTCATGAATCTCAATAAATAACGTCTATTATCAGTATAATTTATCGTAAGTTGTAATTAATAACGAAATGTTATTTTATATATATATATATACATATATCTATATTCATATAATATGTAGACAGTCAGCAAGTCACAGTCTATCGCGGTTAGTATATACATATTGCATCCATACGATGCAGTAGTTCTCCATTACTCTAACTGCATTTATGGTGCAGCTGTGCCAGTCTATGAGTTGTATGTTGTATTATACAGGGAGGGAAAGAAATTGGGTTAATTATACTAATGCTGAGATATCTTTACATACATATGTATATTATACCACATATCGTATACATAATTATACATATATGTATACTGGGATACTAATAAAACGTTCTTATAATGTATAAACGTAACTCGTATACGTATTTTGGATATTACATATAAGTATATATACATATACCTATATAAATTTCTATTAGTAATCCACTGAGGAACTGTATTTTAACCATTACCCATGGCTAAGCTATGGTATTTGTAATATAACGTGATACGTTTGTACATACGTACGTACGTACGCGCATTTCAGAATTTAAAATACCCATACCTCTGGTTATATCTAGAAAAAAAAAAAAAAATAAAATATAAATATAAATAAAGTAAATAAAAGAAAAACTATTCCCCATAGAAGTATAATGAAAGATACCAGCACGTCTCAATTGCTTCATCGAGCATTGAATTCAGTTGGACATATAACAGGATATATTAATATTCTAAATGCTTAAAATGGTCAAAAGGACCGCTGCTATCGGATCAATGGGATATCTTCGAGATGATTTTCGTTATTTTCTAGAAACAAAAAAAAAAAAAGAAAGAATAAAACTTTGTTACATTTAGGAGATAATCGAATTAATAAAAAAGATATTTATAACAATTAATAAACGTTGTGAAAATTTTGGTTTAATTATTCAATCGCTGAGTTGACGAACGTTTGAATTATTTATAAAATAGAAAAAAAAAAATAAATAAATAAAAAAAGAGCAAAAAACTTGATACGATACGCAATTACGGGGGGTCATTTGCTTCATAAATTGTGTATATGATCAATTTATATTATGGGATTAAATAGAAGAAGGATCAATTAGCTGATTGATGCACTCTATAAGCTGTTGCTGTTGCTACTGCAGTCTCTTTTGTCGTCAAGATTTCATTTCTATTCATGTGTTAAGAATGAAGGGTTTGTTGTAAATACTAGCTTAGAGTTCGATGACCGGAGACCAACGCGATATACACAACTTTTTAACCGTCAACTAACTAAGACAGCTTTTACCTGAGGCATCGAAATATTACCGCATTAGTTTTAGGGTCTTTTAAAAAAGTTTTTGAACTACATATTAGAATGTTTAACTTGAATAATTTATAATTTGAAAATAAACATGTCTGAATAGTTTCGCAAAAAAAAAATTATAGAAGAATAAAAAAATGATCAGATAAATCGAAATAGAATTTAAAAGAAACAAAAAAGGAGTTTTTTTCTTTTTTTTTTTGGAATTTTAAAACTCGGTTCGTTAGGTCGTTGTAATTTTAATAATAAAAACAAAATGAAACCAATAAGTTAAAAATATCGTTACGTTGATTCGATGAAACGTCGACGATTATACATCGTTTACTATAAAAATTGTATATATATATACTATAAAATTTTATGTATACATATGTATATATATATATAAATAAAAATAATTATCAAGATTGGTTAACGCGGTGCTGTCTGTAATAATGATTTCCATATCGTTCGTGCATCGCGTTTTAAATCTTTCTCCCATAAAAAATTGTTACGATTAACTGTACTCTATACAAGCACGCGCCTATGTCCATAAAAATACGACTTTCAAACTTGTTAAACATTTTACCGCGTTTAACAAGCGCTCTGTCATTACCAACAGTAGTTATGATAGTCACTCCCTGCATTTATCGTTCCTAAGGAGTAAATGAATCTAACTTACCGACTCATATTTAGATATAAATCAAAGTAGCGATTTTGGGTATCGAAAGCTTTGAAACAACAAACAAAGATTAATTAAATAATTAACTAGGTTATAACATTCAATCTATTCTTATTTTATTTTAGTTCATTTTATTACTGTTTCAGAGTGAATTCGAACCTCAATGTCACGTTTTTCGTACAAAACAACTCCGCAAGACTCGACCTTGTCATCTTTGCCATCAGCCGGTCATCAAGCAAGCCTCTTGCTGCAGAGGTAAGCTACTCATTCATTCATTGCGTTTATCGCTCACGTCAGTAAAGAAGGATCCTACTGTTTACGCGCTTTTGTTTTAATATACACGTTTCTTTTTTTTTTCAATCGAGTTAGCTGTGACAATGAATTATCCAAAAATTTCTTACTGTGTTTAATTATTTATTTAAGAACGTTTTTCACATCGTTATTCTGTGTCATTAGATAAATAAAATCATCTATTTTTGTATTTCTTTGTTACAGTATGCAAATACACCTGTCACAAAGCTTGCGAAGACAAGGTAAGCGATAAAATAGGTCAAATAAAAAAAAAACAACAACAAACAAAAAGAATCTGATGTATTTAGTTTACAAATATGTTTAACGGATATAAATAGACAATACGATTCATTCAGATCTTATTATTTAGTGTATATAATAGAAAAAAAATTTTCGAACGTTAATACCTGTCGTTGATGAGAAGGGAAAGGGAGAATCTTCCATGTCGACAAGATAGACTAAGTAAAAAAAATAAATAAATAAATAAAACTATCAGAGCGTGAAAATACGATTACAAGATTTATTTATGTATATACGTAACATACATAAAGTATATTATATATGTAATGATTAAATTTAAATGGATTTATTTATTTATTAACATTTTTGCGAAGTATATTACAGTTTTTTTCTTATATCTTCGTATACGAAGAAAAAAAAAATTGAAAATATTATAAAAGAAGTAAATACGAAGTTTTTTTTTTTTTTTTTTGTTATTGCGTCACACGCATCGACGCGTGCTACCGGATTAAACCACACCTTTATTTGAATTCCAATCATTCTTTCTTTCACTCAATCTTATTACACATCCCATATATATATTGTATCCCATTGTTTCATTCAACCGTTACATCGTATGACGAGGGTTCCACTGCAGGGAGCTGGTTGTTTCGTGTTTCGTGTTTCGTGTTTCGGGGCGTTACTATCAGTTTCTATTATACATATCGAACACATGTATTCATGTATCTTCTTTCTTTCCTTTTTGACAATTTTTGAAAATTTTTTATCTATCCTGAAATGTAAAAATTTATCTTTCGTATCAAAGTCAAGTCCGTCTTACTTATACTTATTTATTCGAGTAGCATCGAGCAGGTATCTTATACAAAAAAAAAAAAGAAAAAAAATTGAAAAAAAGAAACTCGCTGACGACAGATGATGTCGCGAGTTCAAGGTAACATCGAGTCAGCTCGTATAATAACGATTTTGAATAAAAGCTATCGCGACATCTCTTCGTCTATTATAGATCCACGAGATATAAGATAGAGCAGAATGTATGTAACTCATTCGTTCGATTTGGAAAAACTTGTGAATTGAATAAAAGAAAAAAAATATTCTACTTTACAGGAGTGTGGAGAAAAATATAGTAAGACCCTTCTAGGTCATGTATAATCCAAGAATAAAATGAGGGAAGATAAAACGCGTTTAAAAGTTATTGAAAACATAATTTTTATTACGTTATTCGTTTTTTTTTTTTTTTTTTTTATTCATAATGAACGACGTCGTCATCATATAGAGTTGCTAAAGATCATCGATAATATCACAGTTTAAATTCAGAATAACCGATCTTTAACACGCCTGCATTGGCACTTCAAACACCTCGACTCTGTATAAATGTAACAAGTTTAATTACATATCTATACGCGAATGATATAGCATCGACGAGAGTTAGTTGATCCGGTAAAATAACTTGCTCCTCGGACGGCCTTCTCGTCATCCTGAGCAACCCAAGGACACAAGACTCTCTGCTCCGTGTCTCGACCGGTGAGTGAACCCACGCCGTATTTGTATCCTGCTTCAGGAACGTAAAGAGAGAGAAAGAGAAATATTTCGCGTTAAGGGTTATCGATTTATTTTATTTATTGTTTTTTTTTTTTATTTTTTTTTTTTTCAAATCGATTACGTATCGATTGATAAATTTTTTAATTTTTTTTTTTTTTTAATTGGGTTAATATCTTATAAATAAAGTTTCTGCAGTCAGTTTATACTGTCCAACTGTTTTCATAGTTGCGTTATAAGATACTATACCTACTGCAGCCATGACGAAAAGGATGAAATCTGACATGTCCTTGTTACTCAACCCTTTATGGTAAAGGGAAACTGGTCTTACGCGGTATATAAAGTGTAAAACCTTATCGTGTTACCATATCGAGTATGGAATACTCCGTCCAGCCTCTCCTTACTTCCAGGATTGTGGGGTATAAACATTCAGCAAGAACCGGAACGACCTCTCTCACGTAACCAGGTGCGTGCCGGGTTTAGGTAGCATGGTCAATCGTGAAGCCCTGACTTCAGCCCCAGGTACATGGTCAAGTCCGAGGTCCACTCATGGTCCGTCTTAATAATTGTAGAAAATTGTCGATATTGAATCATTTTTTATTTTTTATTTTTTTTCGTTTTCTTAGCTTCTTTTTTTTTTTATCAGATTTAATTTCTTTATTATTTCATCGATATTTGTATCGTAATCATGATTTTGAAATACCGTCTCCTGATGGAGTCGTTCAGAGGTCTATACCTAGGGGTCTACTACTAGCCTCACTCAGTTCAGTCTGACAAAGCGGCTGTTCGTTCGGTGTATGTACTTCAGTTCGTCTCGCGCGTTCAGACGCGAAACACCTTGTTGTTTATCGTGGCTCTATATATGTTTTTGTTATTATATATGTATGTATATTATATAGGTATGTACTAAATATCCCTAAACCATGGAAATATGGGTTTATTATAACGTCGAAATACCGGGTTGATTAAATCTACCAATCTTCAAAAAAAAAAAAAAAAAAATGAGCGGGTATGTAAAACTAAAAAAATCAAAAAATTGAAGGAAATAAAATAAAAAATAAAACATTTTAGTGTGAAGTTTTTGTTATTTTATTTTATCACTAAAAAAAAAAAAAAAATTGTGCGTGCGATTTTAATAAATTCATACAATTTTTGTTTGAAAAATAAAATGAAGGTATTTAAAAAATTTTTTGCATTTCATGTAGATACGCGGTGTGAAAATTGATAGTGGTTTCCATTTGGTTATTAAGTTATATATGTTACAGTTAATTAATATGGAATATAGTGTAGAATTTGAGTGAACAAAAAGGAAAATAATAAGAAACATAAAACGAAAAACAAAAAAAAAAAAAAAAAAAATGAATGTCTACAACAACGGCATAAGTTACAAGGTAAATAAGTAATCTTTATATCATAATTTATATATAGCTGTATATATGATCAAAATGAATCTATATACTATATTTCGAAAAACCAAAAAAAATAAAAAATCGAAAAAAATAAATAAATAAATAAAAATCCAGAGTAAAAAATGGAAAATATTTTTAGAGTATATATGTATATACATTTGTTAGCGAAATTTTTTTAGGATTTTCTTATTTCTATTATTTTTTCTTTT
Source organism: Macrophya annulata (assembly GCA_963924015.1). Lineage (NCBI taxonomy): Eukaryota > Metazoa > Arthropoda > Insecta > Hymenoptera > Tenthredinidae > Macrophya > Macrophya annulata. The sequence goes on from OZ001263.1 coordinate 2,295,072, forward strand.
TTTTTTTCTTTGAAATGAAGTCTGACTTTAGGTGAGGTTTGTGTACGAGAGACCCCTGATAAGGAACCTTTATACATGCTTGATAAGATAACGATGGCAGGTGTATATACGTAACATGCAGATATATACGCGCGTATATAAGTATACATATATATATATCTGTATAGTTATGAGAATATAATTTTAGCATTTGTTAAAGTTTGAATATATATACATGACGTATAAGTATAATATTATACTTATATGGTATATGTATAATATACATAATTATATACTTATATAGTATACGAATATATACGTTAATAATAATTTTTATATAAATTTTTTTTTCAATTTTTTATTATATATTCACCGTTACAATTATATTAAGAATTTTTTTTTTCATTTTTTTTTTATTATAAGTATATAATGTATATAATATCCTTCTCATTGTCATATAGTTGTATAATACCTATCCATATAGATGTATTAGATACTAAATACTATCAAACTTCTCGCGATCGGATCGGATCGGATTCTTAATCTAAAATATACGGATCAGTAATAGTGAATGTGTGTGGATAAAATCTCTCCGTACATAAATGAATGATAAAAAAAAAAAAAAAAAAAAAAACATTAAAAGTATAAAATCGAATAACGATGAAAGAAAGAAAGAAAGAAAGAGGGAGAAAGAAAGGATCTGACAGAAAAAGAAAAAGAAAAAAAAAAAAAAAAACTGTAGAAGTGGGGGGAAGAAGATGAATTAAAAAGTCGTCAAGGTAAGGAGATACTTTGGTCTGCTGTGGATATGGGTATAATAACCGCGTGTATATATAAGCTGCCGAAAAACTTTAACTAGATAGGCGTATACATATATATGTGTGTATATTTAAAAGATGAGATGAGCAGAGCATCCTTCTAAGAACAGGTAAAGGTATAACTCATACCTGTATATGTATATACATACATACCTACCATATATACATATATATATATATATATATATTTATCGTTGTATACGAATATTTATATTTGTATATATACATATATGTATGTGTGTATGTTGTACGTGTAACTTGCGAAGGCCTTGTCGTATTTCTACCTCCTCAAAGAATATCTTCCGATTACGTAATAACCGAGGTTAGTATTAAGTATAAAGTACATCTCATGTATGGTGCAGACTTTCAAAATAGCGAAACTTATGCTATACATATTTATAATACTTAAATATACTTATAAACCCCAATTCTATGTATAACGAGGAATCGGAATTGATCCGAATGATAATTACGTTATGTAAATCATATCCTTCAGTTTTTGGAATCCTTCGGATTTTTTGTGGGTGAGAAACTTAAATTTTCAAAAAATAGATGTTTTTTTTTTTGTCGTTTTTTGGTTAATGAGTTAATGGAATATAGGCGTGGCTCAAGAAAAGAAGAAAAACAAACAAAAAAACTAGAGATATAAAAATTCTACTTACTATTTTCTGAGGTCACACGCAACTGCAGAGAATTAGTTAAACCACGTTAATTAATTAAACATCGATGCTTTCCGAAGGGACGTATATTCCTATATAGCGTTTCATCGATTTAATACTAAAGTTCAAGGATGCTAAAAGGCCGGATTGAGGTTCTGAATTTTTTTAATTTTTATACGAACGGTACAAAATTACTTATTTTATATAATTTTTAAAAATTACTTATTATACGAAATTTTGCACGATTTAAAAAATCAAAAACATAAATAAAGACCTTCAAAACGAAAAATACATCATGAAGATTCGTGACTGTTTATTAAATTTTTGGATTCTTTTCGAGTTTTTAATCGTCAAAATTCCCATATTTGCCAATTTTTATATTCTAAACTTTAAACAATACAAATAAAATAAATCCTTAATATATTAGACCGTTTGGAACTTGAAAAAAAATTCATAGATTTTAAATATACAATAAAATAGAAAAAAATATTCAGGAGAAAAAAAAAATTAAATATGAATTGCAGTCTCGTATTTAATCACTAAAAAGGATATACCCATACGTATACATATATACATATATGTATATGTCATATGTTTGCAACGAAAATAATAACTGCTTGTTAAAGTTAAATAAAGGTGCAGCGGTTGGCATCGTTATAGGTACCTATAACATTAACAACGGACTTCAGTAAGTCTCACGGCGTGTGAACTTAGCTTAAGAATAAACAAACTTAACCATATATATATATATATATATATATATGTATATAAAATTATATATGTATGTATACGCACGCATATATATATACGCATATTTATTCCCTTAACTGACTTCTCGAGTGATTCCTCCTCTTCCTCTTAATCTCAATCATAACAGCTTATATATAGCGACCTCTATCGTACATACATACATACAAACATATATAAATAAGTATATGTATGTATATACGCGTATAAATTTTGGTGATGAAAAAATAACCACCGGAGACTAGCAATTATTATTTTGTATATACACATACGAGCATTATATATATATATATATATATATATATATATATATATATATATATATATATATATATATATATATGTATATATAAACCCCGATTGGTCAGTTCAGTAAATTGTTTTGTTGCTTAGTTAGTTGATTGGTCACGTATGTATTATAAATACATACATATACATATATGTATATACCCATATGATTGGTCCTTTGCTGATATAATATAATTCTATATAATACGGTCATTAGCCAGAGGACATCGTTTGTAAATTATTTATTATCATCGATGGTTAAGATTTATATCAAAAAGATTTTTTAATTTTCTGATTTTTGATTTTTGAACCGAGATTGTCGTATAATATTATATATTGAAAAAATTCTTACCTTTTGAAATATCGTATGAGCGTCTACCTGGAAAATAAAAATAAAACAAAAACGAAGAAGAAGAAGAAGAAGAAGAAGAAGAAGAAGAAGAGACATCGTGGGCGTTCTGAGCAAAGCGAAATTCCTGCACTCGCGCTTACTACCCAAGTCAGTTATTATAGTGACTCATGAACCAGACTTTCATGAAGTCAAAGAGTAGAAAAAAAAAAAAAATCATTTGCAAAGAAGAGAAAGAAGAATGAGAAGAAGAAGAAAAAAAAATAGTAAAATTTTTATTAAATAAATAGTTTTTGTCTTTTTGGATTTTTTTGTTTTTGTAGATAATAATCAAAAGGAACGGGTTGTATCTTATTCCATAAATCATTTTTACATCACATTCGGTAAAGTTTTAAATTGATGATCCATTCGTTGTATAAAAATCAACTGTTACAGCTCATTTGAAAAAGTGCAGAAAAGTATATATATATATATATAAATTAATATATACAGTATATATGTATATCGAGTGTCGTTTGCAAAACTAACCGACTCTCCTACCACCTTCTCCTTCTATTTCTCGTTTGAGATAGTGTGTATGTAATAGTTATGGTTGTAAAGCACGTTTGAAACAAGAATACTCGGGGTCATAGTTACTCCGTTACAAAACTGGCCATTGGCCAAGCTCTTATGTATTTTATAAATCTGCAGTAGAATCTCCATATTTATGAAGTAAAAATCATTAATCTATATAGTTCGACAATTTATAAATTAATTACAAAAAATAAATCGTATAGCCTCTGTTTTTTTTTTGCTTTCTAATAAAAATAATGATGTTGAGTACTTATAGAGAGAGAGAGAGAGAGTTTTCCATTGCAGTCTCGTAATGCACTTACCGTGATATAATAACGTAAGTTGACACCTAGTAGATATAAGAGGTAGGTCTCTTTCACCACTGAACTACACTCGTATAAGTCGAGAACTTTAACTTAAAACTTAACTGTGTATACTTGATAGAAACTTTGATGAATAAAAAGAGATAAGTCCGTATTTTGGTTCCTCGTAGTAAGTAAGTAAGTAGAAAATAAAGAAGGATGGATATTGCTCCAAGTAGTAGAAAAAAAAATTAAAAATTTTTTTTTTTTCAATGGTTTAGGACCTGTTGAAGTTTCTTTAAAAAAAAATTCTTTTTCTTTCAATTAATTGAAGAACTCGTTACTGTAGTATCTATTCTTAAAATTTTGAAGTTAGTAATTTTTGCGGACTTTATACAGAAATTAATTTTTTTTTTGGTTCGGTATTATAACGTTTCCGGAAGTTAGAATCTTACGTCGTTATGGCACTTAAACTCGACATCATTTTTTACAATTCTAGTCAATTAAAAAAGAAAATAAATATTTTTTTTTCTAATCTCCTTCGTTAAATGAAAAAAAAATTCACGATTTTTTTTTTTGGTTCTTCTTTTTGGTTCATTTTTACGTTCGATATAAATCGATTTCGTGAACAATAAATCATCACATGACGTATACATATATCAGTGGATATATAAAAATAATAATTAATGCTATTAATTTTTCTAACTCGTTTATTATTAACGAAAGTATTTTTACATTTTTTATTTTTTTTTCTTCGTATAGAGATCGAAAGACATTTTACACATCTAGATATCTATATAATATGTATATGAATATGAGCCAGTTTCAAGAATATAAGAGAAGTCGATTAGAAATCTTAATGGGTTACCGGCTTATACATAGTTATCTAAGTTAAGGTTAGTTTATTAATTATTATTGATCTTTTGTTCGGTTTATGATTGCAATTTTATAGGCCCAGAAATTCGTTGGTTTGATTGAGACGTTCCTTATGTACTAAAACTTATATATCTATATTATTTTCCCATCTCTTCTCATTCTGATTTAAATATTAAAAAATAAAAAAATAAAAATAATTAAAAATGAATGAATTACTTAATTAATTAATTAATTTAAACGTATAAATTCACCCAAAAACCAAAAAAAAAAAAAAAACTTTCTAATATCATATACACGTACGAATGAATATAGTATTTACGAATAATAATGAATGGAATACCCTTTCTGAAATTGAGGCGAGACTCTTATCTTCTCATAGTATACTATACGGGATATATGAGTTTTAGTATTTACTATTACCGGATAAAGAATATCGATAAGGAGACAAACGTTAATACTGTATAATACCGGTCAAACCACCACCACACACATATGTGTGTGTAAAAATATTCGTTTAATAAATTCACGAACTATAAGTTAAGCAAAAAAAAAAAAAAAAAAGAAGAATTTAGAATTTAAAATTCTACTCATCATTATTTCTGTAAGACATATAGTCATTTTTAATTCATTATTCATCACTGGTCTAGCGTAATTATCGTATAGCTGAAGGTCTCTATAACGTAATCGTGAATGACGCGATCATTCTCTACTCTATATGTATACGAGTGTATGTATATACGTTCAAGTATGTACATTATACATATTTATACGAGTATATATATCTATATGTATAGTTTTATACCTAGATTATTTATATTCTATGTGTTTATATATATTATAATTAAAGAATTTCAATTTATTAATATTATTATGTATATATCTATATACCTATAATATGACTAACTATACGGCATGTATACCCGGTTGTTTGACAAGCTAGGAGCAAATGGTTTTGGCACAGTGCCACATCGGATGGATCTCTCGATGTAAAATATAGGAAAGATTTCTTTTTTTTTTTTCTTCTTTAATCAAAGTTAAAAATAAAGTAATAAAAAATTTTTTTTTTGACCTTAGAAAATTAACTTATATATCTAATTTATTTTTATCTATTCTTTTTGCTTTGTTAATTTAATTTTTTTAGTTTTCTTTATCAAGAAATTTAGATTCGTTTATCTCTTTTTCTTCTTCATTTTTTTTGTTTCTTTGTTTGATTTTTTTTTTTATTGATTTCAAATACTTTTACGTCACGTAAAAGCTCGACTATTTCTTCTTCTTCTCTCTCAGTCCTGCATATGTCGTAAACCCATTTTAACGGCTGTTACAATACCGCTGTAACTACGTATATAGATAAAAAAAAATTAAACAAAAAAAAAAAAAGAATAAAAATAAAAAAAACCTAGTATCTATCTATCCAGCAGTATGGTTACTGTGTCAAGATATCGGTGCACTTAAAGATGTACGTTTCATAACATAACTGGGTCAAAGCAAAACGTTATACTACGCTTTGTCAAAGAACCCATCAACGTTTTTTTATTGTTTTTGTCTTTTTTTTTTTTTTTTAGTTTTCTGTCTGAATTAATGGAACAAAAAATGAAAAAAAGAAAACTGGCTAACATAGATCGCGTTTATTAAATGAAATTCCAAAAATCAAACCATTGCAATTTACATTTTCATTGCAGAAAAAAAAAAAAAAAAAAAAAAAATTCTTAAAGAGTAAAAAATCGTTCGTATCAGTTTAGTTGCTATTTCTATTCTTTTATTTTTTCATTCTTGAATTGTTATACAATAAATAAAAAGCGAGTTATGTATATGTACTCGCGTATAAGTGCGTGTGAATAATGTTTATGTAAATTAAGTATTGTGAGTTGAATTTATTTTGCCTTGAAAAATATAGGTATACGCGTAAATACAGAATCGTAAAGACACTTTGCAATTACGTATGCATGTATATACATATATACTCATCAAAATAGTATAATATAACATGTACATACATTGTACATGTTAAATATTTTAAACAATACAATAAGTATATTAGAAATCAAATTTCATATGCAGATGGTAACATCGTATCTGCATTAAAAAATCAATTAACAATAATAAGTTAAGAATTTACTTAACCCTATCTACCTACCATGGGGTACCCATAAATGCATAGAGTAATACTGAAGTATACATCATAAGCTACAGGAACAGCATCAGCAATAGCCGCAACAGCAGCAAGAGATGAAATTAGTCGCGCAAGAGTCGCGGCTTAGCTTCGCTCTCGCGGGTTTTGACGTTGAGGACTACTCCCTTGATACCCTGCAGTACTGCTACTACCGTCGCGGTCGCTGTTGGTTTCTGGTCCCCGTAGCTGTTTCCCCTTGTCTAAAATACACGCTCAGTAATTCACATGTACACGATTTATAAACGAACGCCAACACACTTACGTATATCTCAACTCTTAATAATATCTCTCTCTTTCTCTCTCTCTCTCTCTCTCTCTCTCTCTCTCTCTTTATTCTACAGCAGCACCAGCACCAGCAGCAGCAGCGTCAGTCCCACCAGTGTCAACTCTGATCAGTCGCGTAGCGGTCTGTCATTTGATCAGTTCGCGTATAATAATCTGTATAACTATTTCATAGCTCAAGAGTATATTAATATTTAATATTAATAATATAACGCGAATTTATTGTTTAAACTTTGATTAAATTTCTTACAATATTTTTACACTATATATATATATATATATATATATATACGGACTATTTCCGTTTTTGGATTGAATATTATTATATTTAAATACCGATGGATTATAGGTATAGATTAAAGATTACAAAAGTTATGACCAATAGTGATATATTATAGATTTTGAAAATAAAAGTTTATATTTTTTTATTTTTTTATTTTTTAGAGATTACATTCTCGGATTTAATTACCGGGTAGATAGTATATATAGAAACAATTAGAAAGGCTGACGTAGATAGAAATCAGAGAAGAAGAAAGAAGCAAAAAGAAACAAAAATATATATATATATTCCGTTTCTTCTTACAACGATTAGATAATAAATTGAAAAACAATATATAATAAATAATAATCTTCGTTATGTATTAACGAATGAATTTTTTTGGTTTTTAGATTTTAGGTTCATTAAATAGCTACTTACATACACTCTCTCTCTCTTTCTCTCTCGGAATTGTTACCTATATATACAGTTTGCTTACTTTTACTTGTTAGCCTTTATAATAAATCTACGTGTGGGTGTCATAACCAGTTATGATGAAAAGCTTTCGTGTTATAGACAGTTGTTGGTTTACGAATACGAGATTGAATGAATCTCTTAATATAACCGTGCATCGAAACCAAAAAACGAAAAAAAAAAATTGGTAAAATTTTTTAACTGATTAATAATCGATGGGTTGAAAAAATTCTTTTTTTTTTTACAACTAATTATTTATAAATCGAATAAAATTTTTACACTAAAACATTTAAAAAAAAAATAAAAGAAAACTAAAAAAATTGTTCTTTCGATTTTAAAAATGCGGCGCCATTTAACGACCTTCGAACGATCGTTCGAGCTGCGCAAGTTCCTATTAATAGGTATACATATATACCCAACTTTCTTCAAAAAGTCAGTATAAGGTCCTGATGAAGAATAGGAATAAGTGAAAAATGTCAAAGAGATTATCACCAACTTTTTAACTATACGTGTGTATAAAATAAAGGTCCTTTTTAATCAAGTATATATATATATGTATAATATACCAATACTTATACATGTATAATTCCGTTTTACTTGAACCGTATCCACGGCCCATATGGGTACTTTATTTAAAAAAAAAAAAAGAAAAAAAAAAAACAATTTTTGTTTCATGGTATTCAAACGAAAAATAATATTACCTAAATTATATGACATAATGCGTTAATTTATTGTTAAATTGTAAAAATGAAAAATAAATCGCGACGTATCAAAGGATCGGTAGACGATGATCAGCTTTTCAACGAGGTAAATAATATATTAATTAAATCGTTCGCTGTACAGGTAAATGGTATAAAAATTAAAAACAATAGAATATAATAATAATAATAATAATAATAATGGTACATATATACATGAATCGAAATTAAAATTCGATTCGTTCGAGATAAGGATAAACGTCAAGATAAAAAATCGTAGCTTAGTAAATAAAGTGGTTATAGATACGAATCAATTATCAGCTGGATTAGACTCCATTAAAAAAAATTTTTGTTTTGTTTTATTTTCAATAACGGTTTCTTTCATTATATCCGGATTATTTTCTAATTTTTTTTTTTTTGCCTATTTTTTCTATTTTTAGGGTGCGAGATTCAGGGATACTTCGCAACAAATACACAAACAATGGCAAGCTGATCCAGCTAGAGCTTTTCCAACTGTTGGTAATACGGGAGATGTATCAGCGGGTATTAATTCGACGGAAAATTCAACTGCGGGAACAACACCGAGTCCAAGCCCGACAAATAGTCAACAAAATTCGGTAAGTTATATATATGTAAATAATTATTATTCAATGCGAGAAAATTCTTAAATGATTTTTACTATCAAAAATGAAAAAGAAAAAAAAAAAGAAAGGAATTTGTTTAGGTACATACATAATGACATAATAATTTATATACCTATATATATACATATTTTTGTATCTACAAGGATCGTTAAAATCTCAATTAATTTTCAAACGAAGTTAATAACGGAAGATAAGAAACGATGGTAATTAAGATAGAGACTGGGTACATTATATATATATATATATATATATATATATATATATATATATATATATGTATGTATGTACCTATAGGAAGTAATAAAATAAAAAAATTAAAAAAAAAAAAAAACATCTAATAATTACACATGTCTTGTCCTTCTGATGAGCTACAGTCCTCTCTATTCGCGTTACGATCATATACATACATATAACAATAATTAGAAATACTTTGCGGAAATCGGGTGGGGATAAAACAAAAAAAAAAAGAAATAAAGATAAATACAAATGATAAGAAATATCTTATATACATACATATATATGTATGTATACTTGTTAAAAGTTAATTAGATTCTTCGAACGGTTATATATATATACACCGGTCTCAAAAAATCGATAAACGAAAACGAAGAAAATAAATAAATAAATGATTTGGTATAAAAATTGCGTAAAATTGATAAACTTATTTGACATGTCTTATATAAGGATCTATCGATAGAAAATTTGAAAGTGGATATATATATATATATATATATACAAGTTACAAAAATGAATAACGAAAAAGAAAAATGGAGATTGTTTTTTTTTTTGGAGGGGGGGAGGTGGATTTATTTACGGTGCTGAATATCATCGTTTTGGATTTGATATACCTACCTCTAACCTATCTCTCTACTAGTATGTATTATAGGTATGCATTCAGTTTTTACGGGTGGTCCTCATAGAGTTCATAGGCTCTAGGCCGAGTTTAGCCACGATTTTTTTTTACACCCAAGAAAAATAAACATATACATATAGCTATGTAGTTATCGTTTTTTTTTTTTTTTTTGTTTTTTTTTTTGTATGTTCTATTTTTTTTTCCTCTTCCATCTTTTACAACCCTAACATTTTTCCCCGGATATAAGTTGAGATTTTCCTCCTTTATCCCGTACTGGATCCTCATCCTGTTCTCTATCTTCTCATTCCCTCATAACCGTAGCTAGGAGAGTTTTTATGAACCTACCTACCTACCTACCTACCTCCATGTCGTAAACATGTTAATCCAAAAATCTCATCTTCCTTAGTCGTCGTCGTTGTCGTCGTCGTCATAGTTGTATGCGTATTCGAGATTTACTTAAACACTGTAATATCCTATATATACCAACTATCTACATACATTTACAAATTCACATATAAGAGTATTAAAATACCATGGGACTTGTATTTTACCACAAACAAGTACCGGCATTCTAAAAGCGTAAACAATTTTGTCGAAAAAAATGAAAATAAAAAAAAAAATTCATTCGTTATTTTCCTTCAAATTTCCACAAAAATAAAAAATTCTTTAGGAGATATTTTCTCCTCAGTTTTTGGGAAAAATAAATTTCGTTTCTATGGTATACGTGAAGACTGAAAAAAAGTAATGAAAAAAAAAAAAAAAAAGAAAAGGAAAGGAAAGGCAAAGGAAACGGAACGGAACTCTTTCTTCACCACTTAAGAGTCTCGTGGTGCAGGCACGTGCCATGAACATCTGGTATAAACCCTAGGGAGTTGGACAGGTCCTTGTATTTTTGGGTATATGTGGTGTGGATGTATAAACCAGCTGTCGATTACAGTGTGTAAAGAAAATCAGTGTTGAAAATCATATATATATATGTACAACGTGAGTGAAATTTTTTTAATTATTTATTTTTTTTTTTTTTCAAAATTCTTTATACTACGAACAAGGATGAAATATAAAATAAAATAAAATGAAAAAAAAATAAATCAAAATATAATTTTCCCGTGAGGTCAGCTAGCACGAGGGACTATAAGAAGGATATAAGATTACAGTTCCTTTTCGTTGAGTGACCTGATCGAACCGCGGGATGGGGTGTCTCTTCGATCCGTATCGAGAAAGTAATTTGTCAATATTTATCCAACTAAAATTTGTCACACGCGACGAGCCAGATGATGATAAAAAAATGGGAGTGTGTTGGGATAATTTTGAAAATCGATATAATTTAGGGTATAAAATAAGCCAGAAAATATATTTTCGTTATTATTTTATAACCGTATAAATGAAATAGAATCACAGAAGACAATTTTAGGAAATAAACCACGTCTAAGGGTTGGGCTCTTTTGAGGGTAGGGCTTCTGTTCAATTTCTTAGACACGAACTCCGACTCCCTTGAGGCATCCTTTTAGACTGAATTTCACCAAACCTTAACTAAACACTATGACTAAATTTAAACAGATGTATAAAGTATTTTTATTTTTTTGATTGATGTTTCGGGGTCGAGGTTTCGGATTATTATTTATAGAAAATCACACATATTTTCAGGGACATATAATTTTCGATAATTTATTTCCTATTTTAAGAATTTTTTACAAATTATGATCAATGTAAAAAAATTCTGGGTAACAAATTTCGGGAGTTTTGAATAATAAGATTTACACTAAGATAATTATCGTCAATTTCTTAAAGTTTTGCGTATTAAAATTTTATTAAATAATAATCTTTTATTTAAATTTCGTTAATGTTTTACCGATTTCTATACAGTAAAAAAAAAAAAATATAATGTCATTTAGATTCTCTTAATTTAAAGAAAAAAAAAAAAACGAAAAACAAAAAATTCTCTTAGATGTAAAAGAATACGGGACGTGATGCAAATTGCTGTGACTAATTGGAGAAAAGGGTAGTGTACCTACTCCCAGAAGAAAAAGAAAAAAAATAAGATTACAAGAAGTAGCTACCTAGATAAAACTAAAAGGACTTGAAACTGTCGTCTTGAAGTTAAAACGTAATTTTTATTATTTTTAATTTTTCAAATTTTTTTCTAATTATATTTATTCAGTTCAAAGATTCTGTTTCTTTTCAGATTTTGAACTAAATTTCAAAAAAAACATATCTATGGCTATATAATAATACATAATATAAATTATTAACGTAAATTTTTTTTACTATATACTTTATATAACGTGATTTATATGTACATATATATACTCGATATTTATTATTATTAATATTATTGAATATTATTATTCATCGAATAGGATTAAGCGGTACGTATAAAGATAATATAGCGGGTGTACACGTATATATGAATGACTTGCGCATGCGTAGGCTTTTAACTCTGGATTCTCGTAACGCCCGGCTCCCGAAGTAGCGTTTTGAACTCTGCCCTCTCTGTCAGTCTTTCTACAGCACTCTCCGGACATCGCGTTTAGTAAGGTACCTACACGTATACATATCTATATATACGTATATGGTATACGGTATATATGAATATATATGTATATAGAAAAATGTGTAGAAAAAAAAAACCGGTAAACCTGATATAATAATAATAATAAAAGAAGAGAAAAAAATAAAAAATGTATTGCCCGGATAAAATTATTATATAGTCCTTGGTAGTTAAAAAAACAAAAAAAAAAAAGTAAAATATTTTACGTAAATAAATTGGTAAGAGAATATATTAATGAAAAATAATTTAGTTCAAATCGATAAGAAAAAGAAATAGAGAGAAAGAGAGAGAAAAATTGATTAACCATAAAATTTTAGGGATCTAATATCTGCGAACGATTGAAAATTTTTTTTTTTTTTTTTTTTTCGTTTTTTATTTTAATAAAACTATACCCGCGATATTTACGTGAACAAATTTCGTATTTCTCAACCGATATTAATACATATAGTGCAGCTTTCAAATACCATCAACTGGATATTAAATATGATGTCAACTGTACAGTGTGACGAACGATTTTATAATCCGTATTGCAGATATTTGGTGAGTGTTATTATTTTCGTATAAATATTTATTATTATTATTATTACTATTATTATAAAGATTGTGTTAATTAAATCAGGTTTTTTTTTCTCGATATTTGATTTTTTCTATTTTTTTTTTCTTCTCTTATTTTTTTTAAATTCCAAAATTTTTTTCAATTCATACATTCACGTTCGTCTGTACCATAGAGATGAAAAATTTCAATGATCTTGAGTCAGTATCTATTCTCGTCAATTTTATTATGCTGTAAACAAAAATTTGTGTATATAACGCATATACCGTATAGCACGCATTTATATATGCGATGTTATAGCCTGATCGTTCTCCGTCGATTTAAACGCCCCCGAGGTTTATTAAAGCTTGAGAAAAAATACATATTCAAGATAAAAAAAAAAAAGAATCAAAAAAAGCAATCGTTTTTTTTTTTTTGCAAATATCTTGAGACAAAAAAAAAAATTTGGTATAAGAATCATAATTTCTCAATCATTTTGTTAAATTTTTATTTTAAACAACGCGCAAAGGGATCTAACAATTATCACATACCATACGTATATTATATATTAACTATAAAAGACTATTAACGTACGCGATCAACATCTGGAAAATTTCGCTGTTTATTCTACTGCAGATATCGCGAGAGCTGTCGTATATTGTTAGTGTAATTATATTATTCGTTATATATATATTACCTATTACATACACTATAATGAAAAATATATATATATATATTTTTTTTTTATCGTTAACGTTATAATTTGAGTATACATAATATATATATGTATATTTTTTTTTTTTAACAGCATATTAATTACGGTTTAATTAGTACCACTTATATATGTATAAAAGTGACAAATTTGGAAAGTTTTTTTTTTTTTTATCTTCTTAATTATTATTTTTTATTATTCTCTATATATCTGGTACTAATTGATGACCTAATGATATTTCAAGCATAGAAATATATAAATAAATAGGTATAAGTAATACGTATATATGTGTAGAAAAATAGTACCATGCCATATACACACACACACACACATACACATATGTATATACATACATATATACATACCTAGGCTAACATTCAGAGAATTTTATTGGTGCTAATTAAGTATGAGAGTCGAGAGTGAAACTTGAGACAACATATATATATATATATATATATATATATATATATATATATATATATATATATATATATATATATATATATATATATATATATATATATATATATATATATGTATAATATACGTCACTCCTTGGTATATACATATACATACATATTTACTTTATAAATGATGATATATAGAATAGTCTAGCATCTATCTAAAAGTTTATTATTCACAGTATATATAATATATATTTATATACCTATAATGTAAATAGTGGTTAAATAGAACGATTTTTATCATCCAGCTATAGTATATATATATATATATATATATATATACCTATGTATTATACTATATAAATTGAATTTCGTAAAATTAATTCAAACAAAGATACAGAATTTTCGGGTATTCAGATATTATAAAATTTCGTTTTTAAACGACAAAAATTTTTTGATAATTTTTAATACATATTCTTATCATTAGGTATATACTAATTAGATATATCCACACGTAGATTGTATACATATACATATGTACATCTTTTTCATTCTATACAACGTGGTTTTTTTTTTTTTTCTTCTCTGCAAAGATCGAATAATCGTGTAATAGTTATTAATAAATATTCTCACTTGTTTGCGAGAACTTTTTATAATAATAATTATTGTTATTATTATTATTGTATCAAGTAACGCTAAAACGATATCAAAGATCACGTAATCATTTTACAAGGTCGTATATGTATATATAATTATTTCTTTACTGCGAAATATATCTAGTAACTATATAAGAATAAGTCGATTTCAGAATTTTTATAATCACATATTTATTTAATATACTGTATGTATTAATGTGCATTTGAAATTTGTTAAGGAAAAAATTCAGCACATTCTATAAAATCGTAGAGGCATATAGGTATATAATAATTAGCAACAAATCATTTATATTTCGTTTTTTATTTTTTCTTGCTTACTTTGCAAAATTTATAGTTAATTATATTTTATATCGAGTTCGAGTCATCGTTGTATACCTACGTTAATATTTATGTACACTTTGTATTCTTCATTAGATCGAAAAAACAACGTGAGGTAATACAAAAATCAAAAAATCGAAAAAAAAAAAAAAAAATTGGGTGGATGAGAATTAAAAATTTTTTTTTTGCAAAAACGAAAAAAAATATTAACATCAAAATTATTCCCGGATATATATTTGATCGAGTTTCATCCCCCTTTTGCCTCAGCAGTTAAACCTGACTACCCCAATGAGTATTGGTGTGTCAAGGTCGCGCGCAGGATCTTCCCGTTTGCTGCGTCATATGACGCCACAGCAGTAGGAGCAGCATCCGCGGTCCGGGCATCGTGTGCGGTCCTGGGGTTTTTGCTAGGTATAACGGGTAACGGGGTAACGGTTATACGTATACAACGAGAGACGTCGAGTTTGCGTAGGGATGTTCGACGCCACCGTCGTCGTCATGACGACGTAAAATTTTCCCGGCACACCCTGTCCGCAATCCCCGTATATATCCCCGTATCTCGTAACCCCCCTCCAGTATACGACGAACATCCTTTGCTCCAGGATCATGGATCCTGAATTTTAGATTTTAGATTTTAGATTTTAGATTCTGGGTTATTCCGAGATATGCGACCTAAAAATTCGTCGGGTATTTTTAATCGGGAGGATCCCGCTCGAGGAGATTTAATTCATTTTATCCTTTTTTGAATCCCCCCTCCACCCGTTGAACCCCTTTTTTGTTTTATCTATAAACTGTCAAAAGTATCAGTAAATAAAAAAAATTTACTATATATATCAGAGGATTAAAATTCAGAAAAAAAATTGAAACAAATTTTCTTATTTATTTATAATTTATTTTTTTCTGTAATCAAAGTGAATTTCAATATATAGATATACATACTTGATAAATATTGACAATTAGAAGAACAAAAAAAAAAAAAACTTTGTCATAATATAGTAAACAGTTTTATTTTGTTTTTTCCGTTAACGCTTGTCATAAGTCTTATCCGATATTATCTCCAGCCTAGTATTACGAGTGATTAAGATTACCGTGTAGATTAAAAGGAGTGTTGAGTATAATTCGTACTTTTATTTAACATAAGAATAAAAAAAAAAAAGAAAAATACAAAAATAAAACAAGAAAAAAAAAAAAAAACAAAAATGATATTTGAAAAATTTATCGGTAAAAATTAAAATGTCAAATTCTAATGACAGTTCGTTGTCACGATCGTGGCTTAGAGCACGTTGTTGTCGACACGGTGAAGGTATAGGTTGTTCAAATAATTTGGACGCGTTAAACAACAACAATAACAACGAATGGAATAACGTTGAGGATGAAGGAGATTTGATTGTATTACCTGGTGAAACACAGAGCCTTTTACATCGTATTGCTTTCACCATTTGGCATACGGCTTTGCACATTGAACGAGAGGTTCAAATATTTGATTAAAAAAAAAAATTTTTAATTAAAAAAAAAAAAAAAAAAAAAACAAAATCAAATCTAATGACTAAAAAAATGTAATTTTTTTTTCTCGTTTTATTCTATGTTACAGCATAACAGCAACTACAATGAAACACCGTCTAAAAACGCGAGCAACATATCGAGGACTAAACAGGTAGGAATTAATATTATTTTTTTTTTTTTTCGTTTTTTTTCTTTTATTGTTAGTTTTTTAATAGAAAAATCCCATTTTTGGATACACGGTATAGATGAAACGATCGTTAAATCAAAAAAAAAAAAAAAAAGAAACTTTCCCTGTCTATCTATGATCCCCGGCCATGTATAGAAAACTTAAACTGTTGTATAATTACAATAGCCTTTTGATCTCTTGATAATAAAAAAGTTGACGGTTCAATTACCGGTTACTAACTACTACTAATTCTCGGTTAATTAACTAACGTAATAGATAAAAAAAAAAAAAAAGAATAAAAAGAAAAAGAAAAGAAAAAAAAAAAAAAAAATTCGTTTATTAGTGGTATTGTCTACCAAATAATATTGACCGTGGGCGTACGTATTGCACTGTCCAGTGTGCAGGAGATGTGAAAGACCTAGATGAAAATTAATTGCATTTAATTACACGTGCATTAGTATGTATATGTACATTTAGTAAGATACTAGTGTATTATATAGTTTCCTGAGAAAATAGTTACCGATCATATCGTAATAATTTATCGTGATAATTATTTTTCCTGGGTTCTTAGTTTAAAAAATCTTTGAGTGTGATTAAAAATATATACACATATATATATTAGACCGCTTCAAAAAAATCAACTATTTTAATTTTTAAATAGTAAGTCAAAAATATTGTTCCAAATGACGAAAAAAAAAGGCTGTCAAAGTTTGAGCTCTTAATATTAATATTAAGAGGTGCCGCATAGCGATTTTCTATTTCCCATCTAAATAACATAGGAATTTTTTTTTTTAAACTTTGGAATTTTATAACTCGGCAACGCATCAGTGTACTGATAAGACCAGAACATATTTTTGTAGCGAATTGAACGTTCTACAAAAAAGGTCTCTTGTTTTTTTTCGAAAATCTAGCTATTTCCAAGTTGGTGTATTGGTTATTGATGATAATCAATCATGACTAACTTGGAAACAGTTGGATTCATCGAAAAAGACCAAGAGACCTTTTTTGTAGAACGTTCAATTCGCTACAAAAATATGTTCTGGTCTTATCAGTACACTGATGCGTTGCCGAGTTATAAAATTCCAAAGTTTAAAAAAAAAAATTCCTATGTTATTTAGATGGGAAATAGAAAATCGCTATGCGGCACCTCTTAATATTAATATTAAGAGCTCAAACTTTGACAGCCTTTTTTTTTCGTCATTTGGAACAATATTTTTGACTTACTATTTAAAAATTAAAATAGTTGATTTTTTTGAAGCGGTCTAATATATATAATATTTTATTCTTCTTTTTGTTTTGTATTTTTTTTTTTTATTTTCAAATTTTTTTACGTTGTTTTTTTTCAGGTGACGTCGACTATGACGAGGCCACGAACGCCTGGGGTTGGTGCTGACGCTGTATCAATCGGAGGTTCAGCTAAGGGTGGTAGAGTCAGCGAAGTTATGGAACTAAGCTACGTTACTGAGAGAATAATTGCTCTATGGTACAGAGAAGATGCCCAAGGTATATTGGATCACGCTACAACTCTTCTTAGAGGAAAACATGCGGATAATTACGTGGTAAGTAGTTGAAAGTGTTTTTTTTTTTTTTTTATTTCGTTTCACTTATTATTATTATTCGGGTATGTGAAAGACAGGGGAAAAAATGACAAAAGAATCATTTTTTTTTCATTTGTTTTTTGTTTTTTATTCTTGAAAAAGAGTCAAAGATAAAAACAAAAAATATTATCAAATATTATTTAAATAATTAGGTTAAAATTATTATAGTGAATGGAAAAAATTTTAATTATCATCTCGATTTTTAGATATTCAATCTTTCATCCCCTGGACGTACTACCGAACCAAACACAAGGGAATCAGGATGGCCACAAAATTTAGCACCGAGTTTAGAACGACTTTGCGCTTTATGCAAGGAGTTAGATTCGTGGTTAAACGGTGCGCCAAATAGAGTCGCAGTTCTTCACGCTAGGTAAGTGACATAACGTTTTTGAATTGAAAGAGATAAAAAATAAAAATGAAAAAAAAAAAAAAAAAATTAAAAATAGGAGGTTTTTCGTTTTTTTTTTTTCATTTTCGAATTTTTTTTTACATTTTAGGGGTGGAAAGGAACGTCTCGGTGTTGCGGTATCGGCTTATATGAACTACAGCAGTATTTGTGGTAGCAGAGATCAAGCCTTGGACAGATTTGCTATGCGACGATTTTTGGACGATAAAATCGGCCCGCTTCACGTACCTTCGCATCGTAGGTATGTGTAAAATAAACAACAAAAAAAAACTAAATAAAATATCAAAATAAAAAAAAGTCAATTAATATTTTTCATTTTTTATATATATTTTTTTTTTTTTTTTTTACAGATATGTAGAATATTTCAGCGGACTTTTATCCGGATCTTTAAGGATCAGTCCTTCACCTCTGTATCTTACTCATTTGACGGTTCTTGGAGTACCACAATTCGAACCAACTGGTTGTAGAGCATTTTTAAAAGTTTACGAGGGTCTTACGCCCGTTTACACATCCGATCTTTACTCTGTAACTAACGCAAGAGAGTTTACAGTTAATCTAGGAGGTTTAAGACTCCGTGGTGATATACTGATAAAATGTTATCACAGAGTTTACTCGAAACAAAGTCGCGAAGTGATGTTTTCTTTGCAGGTAAAAATATATTTATATATATATATATATATATATATATATATATATATATATATATATATATATATATATACATATTTTATAATTTTTTGAATATTTTTCTTATTTTACTCATTCTTTTACATCAATTTATAATCTTACAGTTTCACACCTGCGTTATCACCGAAAATGTTGTATCATTTCCTCGATCAGAACTCGACATTGCTTCTGACGATCCTAGATGCCCATCTGACAGTGTAGTCACATTATATTTCGCAAGTGATGCCAGACGTCAAGACGGTATTGCCGGACCTGTACCGGCACCT
This sequence comes from Macrophya annulata, assembly GCA_963924015.1. Classification (NCBI taxonomy): domain Eukaryota; kingdom Metazoa; phylum Arthropoda; class Insecta; order Hymenoptera; family Tenthredinidae; genus Macrophya; species Macrophya annulata. The sequence continues at coordinate 2,314,815 of OZ001263.1, forward strand.
ACTCCTGCAGTTCCTCACGCTTCTGCTCATCACGATCCGATTCTTCACTGGGACAGTTACACGAATTTAGAGATCAGCGATGACGGTGAGTTAATTTTTTCGTTTTTTGTTGTTTTAATGATTTCAGTTCTTGTTTTTTTTTTTTATTTTGACTTTGCGAAATAATAATTGAAAAACTGTCTGTTATAGAATTTTCTTTTTTTTTTGGACTATGTTTATATAACTTGTTGAAATTTTTGGTATTTTATTTATTTTTTTTTTTTATTTTACTTTGGGCGGGGATTTTTGCAAAACAGATTTTATAAAAGTTACACAATTCATTCGTATCATATAAATGCAACGAAACATGTATGTATATATTTCCTACTACTACTTCGTTCTCGCGTTTCGACGCTCGCCAATAAAAGTCTGACCCAAATTGGTCCGGGTTGCTAAATCGATGCTTTCGTCGTTACTCTTTACTATATACCATCTGCAGATAGAACGATACAGTTATATATTGTATATCAAGATTTAGATATATAAAAAGAGAAAAGTGTTTATTTAATATTCCTCCAGATTAATTGATCTCCGATTATTTGTCTAGAATTATAACTCAGAACGATTTTTGGTGACTTTTGATATTTTTCTTTTATTTTTCATTTTATAAATCATATATATATATGTATAAAAATAGAAAAAATATCGTAACATTTTTGGTGAATTTAAATCCATCGAGTTTTGTACGCTGCAGTTTATTTTATTTAAAAAAAAAAATATTTTTAAGTTGAATTTACGCCGTTTTAAAATTCTCAGCTATTGAATTACACATACTGTAAGTATAGTGTTAAATGTTACATGTTACGAGATCAGTTTAGTTTCAATTTTTTTTTTTTTTTTTTTGGCAAATAAATAGACTCCGGGTCCATGACGCATTTTTTCGAATGGTTCTAAAATCGTAAACAACTAAATGTGCCCAGTTATATGTATATATATGTATGTATGTATGTATGTACATACGTACATACGTTTGGGACGAGATTGTAGATACAGCAGTGTATCCAGCAGTGTAACAATAAATTTAATACGGAATTTAAAGCCTATCCAGATATCACGAGAAGAAACTTTCCAGAAACAGAAACAGAAATTCTCTAAATTAAAAAGTCAAGAAAAAATAAAAATAAATAGAGAGAGAGAGAGAGAGAGAGAGAGAGAGAGAGAGAGAGAGAGAGAGAGAGAGAGAGAGAGAGAGAGAGAGAGAGAGAGAGAGAGAGAGAGAGAGAGAGAGAAAGAGAAAAAAAGGGAAAATAGAAATGTAACGCTAATTCTGGAACGCTTCTATAAATATACAATCAAGTCTCGTATACCGTGTATCTATCTCTTCGTATAGAGGAATTTAAAACCTCTTCTTCTTCTTCTTTATCTTCTTTATTTTATATTTATTTATTTTTTTCAATGATAATGATAATGAAAAGTATCGATTATTTATTATTATTCTCAACATGAGATGTTACGGAATTTCAGCGTCTTAATCAATCGTTAAATATGGACTTTGACAATCGTATTAGTATACCAAGTACGTGAGTGTAGATAAATTTGATAAAAGGATATATAACGATCGTGATCTACAAACTACATATGTCCGTTAAGATTTTATTATCTAGATTATCAGTTAGGATATATATCACCGATCTATGAATTTGGCAGTAATCGATATCGATAACCTTGACAGTTTATGGAGATACTACTAGGTCAGGCTTTGAATCACTTGCAGATATACTAAATTACGAGAACGGGATCTTTGCCAAGATTTTAACGATATATATATATATATATATATATATATATATATATATATATATATATATATATATATATATATATATATATATATATATATATATATATATATATATATATATATATATATATATATATATATATATATATATATGTATATGACTTGGCTAAAATTTGAATGTGAAAAGGTTGTCGAGGTGAATATGTATTTACCTACCACAAATAAAATTCTATAAATATTATCAACGATAAATTGAAATAAATTGCAAAATATTAAATAAAATAAAAAAAAAAAATCATTATTATATCATTTCATCAATGCAGTTTATAATTTGTAATAAAAAAAAAAATAAAAAACCCTTTTATAATCCTTAATCATAATTTGTGCGATCTCAGATGGAATGAATAGCTTCTGAATTAGAATTCATTATAGTATATAACGTAGTTGTGTATAGGGTATAGGTATAATAACCCAAGTTAACAGAGCCGTAACAGATTTGATATTCACGGTACGAAAGAGTTTAAGTAGTTTACGAGAAGGAGATGTAAAAAAAAAAAAAAAAAAAATTTCATATGTCACGTGGTAAACCGTTTTAGAGTAATTTAATACCCACGTTAATATACCGCGTATATTGTATATAATAGTGTAATTGATTAATTGAAACGATTATCATTATTGTTAACATTGGAGTTATACTGCAAAAACCTTGGGAAAATAAATATTTCTTTTATGTAAGTATAATTAATTAAGGAACAAAATTAATTATTATTTTTATTTTTTTTTTTATTTTTTTGTTTTATCTCACCAAACTTTGAATCGAATATCCGGTGAGATAATTTAATCAGTTAATTGTTCCTAGCTGGGTGATTTGTTTTTTGAAATTTTTTATTATTAAATCAAAGGAAAGGTGGTGGTCAGTGTGGATTCTGAAAACGTGAGAATTATGGCAAGTTTTAATTTTGTAAATAAAAAATGACAGTTGATTAGATTTTTTTTTTTTCAGAATTATTTATTAAATAATAAATTGATAAATTTTTATTTTTTTATTTTTTTGGGTAAAATTTTAATTTGTATATATATATATATATATATATATATATATATATATATATATATATATATATATATTAGGGTGGTTCAAAAAAAATTTTGAATTTTTTTTTTCAACTCTTACCCTCCCAAATGTTTGTGTCCGATGAGAAAATAATCCTCACGAAAGAGGAGCGCTGTAGCTCAACTCTAAAAGGTCGCTATTTTCATTTTAGTTTCCCATTCATTTAACATGGGAATTTTTGTTTTTTCATTCAAATTGAAATTACACCTAATCATTCGGATTTCTTGCAAATAACCATTGTATATTCAGAAAGCTGACTCTTCGAGCTTTTCAAAACTCTATAATAACGCATTATTATCATCAGTAGAAGACGAGTTACAGCCATCTGAAAATTACTAAATTTCTGACTACGGAGCAATTGTTCATATTAATTTTTTTTTAATCATTTATTATAAGTTTCATCGTAATCAGTAGTTACGAGTACTTTTTAATGATTCAAAAGTTTTCAAAATTGTCGATGAAACATCCTCTAGATGGCAGCATTCATTTTTATTGGAGCAAATGTAAGTCACGTAGTCATTGAATTCAAATTTTTTTTATTTTCAATTAATTTATTTACACATGTCAGAGTTCATATCAATTTGTATTAACAATTATAAAATTAATTATTATTATTTGATTCTTATCAAAGATAACGTCAGTAGTACTGAATAGTACTGAAATTTGAATTCAATGACTACGTGACTTACATTTGCTCCAATAAAAATGAATGCTGCCATCTAGAGGATGTTTCATCGACAATTTTGAAAACTTTTGAATCATTAAAAAGTACTCGTAACTACTGATTACGATGAAACTTATAATAAATGATTAAAAAAAAATTAATATGAACAATTGCTCCGTAGTCAGAAATTTAGTAATTTTCAGATGGCTGTAACTCGTCTTCTACTGATGATAATAATGCGTTATTATAGAGTTTTGAAAAGCTCGAAGAGTCAGCTTTCTGAATATACAATGGTTATTTGCAAAAAATCCGAATGATTAGGTGTAATTTCAATTTGAATGAAAAAACAAAAATTCCCATGTTAAATGAATGGGAAACTAAAATGAAAATAGCGACCTTTTAGAGTTGAGCTACAGCGCTCCTCTTTCGTGAGGATTATTTTCTCATCGGACACAAACATTTGGGAGGGTAAGAGTTGAAAAAAAAAATTCAAAATTTTTTTTGAACCACCCTAATATATATATATATATATATATATATATATATATATATATATATATATATATATATATATATATATATATATATTACGCGATAATATACGAAATAACGCGTGAACTCTCGACGACGGTCATGCTGTAGGGCGATATGTTAGTTTTTTTTTTTTATCTTTTTTTCTTTTTTTTTTTTTTTTTTTTCAATCAAGGAGTGGGGGAAAAACGGTGTAGTTATTCCTGGCGAGGTTTGCGTCCAACGCTTATACTAACGACGACGGGTTTACTTCTATCCAACAGCATCACCTCAGTACGATCCGCGATCCGTTCACTGCAGACGCTTTAATACTTACTCTGCGTATATTTGCCGATCGGGTTTTAAGTTACGTTTTATGCATCTATTTCCATCTACATGGTATACATATATAACGGAAGTTATATAGAACAGGAATAGAGAAAATTTATTTTCGCGATGTAAAGAAAATTATTTAACGAAAATTCAGGAGGTCAAAATATTTTTGTCGATACATCGAGTGAGTATATATACAAACACATATTTATATTTGCAAAAATTTATCGAAAATTCAAATTCTGGATCAATTTTCAAAGAAATATTTTTCTATTTTATTTCAATTGATATATTTCTTTTCTTTTTTTTGATTTGATATTTATTCAAATTCGAATTCATTTTTTCCATACATCTAATTATATCATCACCTTTGTTTGTTTGAAAATTTGTTACCAAAGAAAAAAAAAAAAAAAAACATTCTACATTCAATTAAAAATCCAAATAAAAATCAAAAATCAAAAAAAAAAAAAAAAAATCTGTACTCATGTATATTTAATCACAAATACACACACGTTATCATAGATATATAATAATTTTATGTAAACTTTAGTGCCGAGGAGTACATATGGGTTCGAGAAAGTCAGTATATAGTTACCTAGAAAGTTTCTTCGTCCATATTACGCGACTTTGCAAGAGCCTTAAAAGGATATAAATTCGAATCGCAGGGATGTGATATACGATTTTAATTATATTTTTTCCAATAAAAGAAAATAAAATCAAAAAAAAAAAAAAACGAAAAAACATAGTAATTCAATATAAATTTCTAACATCTCGCTTTTTTTCTATTTTTCAATCAATTTTCTATTTCTTTTTTAATTTTTGTTCATTAGTCTTTAGTCATCTGTATACAATTTTCTCGACTTCTTCGACCTCTGATCGGGGGCGTCCTTGTCCCAGTTAGAATCTGCATCTGTTAGTATTTCCACAGCTCTCTAGTCCATGACTCAGTCGAAAAGCTTCTGTAATATACGATCCGACTATAACCATAACCATGATAGATCATCTAATAGACTTCGATAAAATTCTATCGAAAGTAAATTCGGTCGTGGCTTTAAATAAATAAAAAAAAAAAAAAAAAAAAGAAAAAGAAAAGTGAATCCCTTAATCAAATTCATCTTCGTAATATATCGATTGGTATTCAAAGATCGTTTACTATTACGACTGTCGAATTATAGTCTAAAGGCCCTAAGGCACTATTGTTATTCATATGTGTATAAGAAAATTTATTCAAGACACGTTCTATTTTTCACCATATACAAATCGTATAATACTTATACAAGATAAGATGTTTAGTTAATAGATACTAAACGGCCTTGCTATATACGATGATAATAATAATTAACGAATTAATTAACTGTTAAAAATTTAAAGAATTTATACCTACTTAAAAATAGAAAGAAAGAAAAAAAAATTCAAAATTAAGAAGATCAACGTCCTGAAGCCCCTCGTTAATTAATACCTACTTTTTAATAACTTTAATGATATATCGATACAATTGATGCGGTAAAGTAAAGGCAGTTAGTTTGGTTACCCTAAAAGGTCTGACTGTGGGCGCTTGACGATCAGTTAGTTCAGAAACTGTTGGAGTAGGTAGCTTGCAATAAGACTTAAACTTTAACAGAGAATATTTTTTGTAGTGTGCGGTTGTTGTCTCGTTTGTGATATTAGAGTTTTCTAAATGTAAGTGATAATTGTATTGGTGTTTGTGTATCGGTTGATGTATACATTAATACATTCTCAATAAAACCGCACAGCTTCGCTCCATATATATATATAAGATTACGAGAGAGGAAGAAGGAGGCTGTGTTCTTATGTGTCGCGAGGTTCTCAAGTCAGTTTATATAGTGGTATAAGAGAGTATCAAGGCTTCTTGCGTGCTCGTTTAAAACACACCACAGTACGTACCATACCACTCTCTCGGTTATACATACCTACTTCGTTTCTCTGCCAACTCGTAAGTCGAGAGCTGTTCGCGTAGGAAGTCGAGTGAACCGTGAAGTTAAGTTAAGTTAAGTCAAGTCAAGAGTTTAGTGAAGTGCGCCGTACACTGATCGAACCGAGTCCCTATATCCCTTTTGCGAATTGAACTGGTCTTTAAAAGAAAAGAAAAGAAAAGAAAAAAAAAAACATTTCAATTTTCTTTACTCTTTTACTTTCTCGGACTTTTTCCTTTTTTTTTTTTTTTCTTTTTACATATGTACTTTATTTACTTTCGTAACTCCTCTTTCGTACAGTCTACACGTTATAGCGGTTACCATATCGAGATATCTTCGGTGAAATATCGTGGGAGGATCGGTACAGCCTAGCTGATCAGTTTCGCCAAATTAAAACGGTATAAGAAATATTTTATTCTGTTAATAATTTAATGGAAAACAAGAGAATTTGGGAATACAAAAAACTTGTATTTTGATATATTTATTATTCTTTTAAAATAATATTTTATCAAATATATATCTTCGATTTCATTCATATTCCAAAGTCCCTCAGGGTCTCTATAATAAACCTTATACGAGGTAATATTATTACAGAAAATTGATCGTGGGCGTAGTGCAACATGGGTAAAGTCTTACGGTGATATATAACCCCTGCGAATAATGACTCGATGCTGTATCAAAACCCCTTATTATATTGTCTCTTGTTATCCTCTACGATAAAGAAATCGTCTGATTATATCATACGATAAATTATTTCTATTTATTTTATTTTTTTTTTTCTATTTTCGCACATTCTTGAAGTTTAAAAATTTTTTTTAAATAATTTTCTTCCCCATGTTATTTTTCAAGTCTTAGAATTAGATACACAGAAATTCATCTATAGAGCCAACTTCCGGCGCCAGAAAATCTCTGCACTATGTCTTATGTATTTCTATTAATAGATAACCAAGATCGTCGGAAGTTTTACTTTAGTCTGATAAAATAAACGGTTATTAATATATAAATATATATTTTTTGTTTTCCTTCACAATTTTCTCGACAAATTTTTTTATGTCATAATTTTATGCAAATAATTTAAAAATTTCATATCAGATTCTGCGAAAAATTTTATTACGTTTAATAATACGAGCTAGGTTATACATTGCGGTAAACTATAGACCATAACGGAATGACAAATCGCTATTTTCATTGCTCAATAAATTAGCTTAGCAACTATCGTTCCGTAGCTCTATTATCTTATTAGTAATATAGAAAAATGATGAGATATATTGCGGTCTCGATTTTATTCACTCTTATTACGTGGCATGTATTCGTACATACATACATACATAATATACTATATACCTGTAATAAAATAATTCGTTTTTATAAATCAACGTGGGTGTTCAAGAGATTTTTATTGCCGTTTCGGTACCTACCACTCCTTAAAGTCAGACTGGTATTTGCATACGCGGAAAACAAGTCCGGAGTTCGATCGGCTGCTGTCTGAAAGGGTCAAGGATACGTAATAAGAATCGGGTTATTTTATTTATTTGAAAGAAAAACGAAGAAAGAAAATATAAAGGGGGAGGTTAAAGGGAGGATGAGTATTCAGAAAATGAGAAAATAAACGAAATATAATGACGCATATTTACATCAGCTTATAGTATTCATTGTGAACTGACTATTTATAGAAGTTACGAAACAAATTTGCGGTCAATTTACACCGAAGGATAGAATCAGCGATGTTACGATTCGTAGGATATTATAACAATGAGCTAAGATTAACGGAAATATGTATTAAGTATGTGTATGATGTGTGATTCCCCTTGAAATAATATAAATTCTAGTTTAACCTACCGCAAGTGTAAGAATTACGTCATGAACTTGAATATATATGTGTGTCCATAAATATAGACTATTACAAACTTGTCATAGTGACGTTTAAAACGCGACATTTAGCGCTTACGTAATGGCTAAAATGTGAAAGAAAGAACAAAAAAAAAACAAACATTCTTCATTTCATTTTTCATCCTTTCTTACGATTTTCAGAAGGAAGAGAAACTCCGCTCTCTCCACCACCACCTTCGAATTCTTCTATTCAAACATCACCGAGAGGTTTAGGATACACTTGTGGTCCCATCGATGGCTCTCTTTACGCGGTTGTTAATCCAGGCGGTACTGCAGGGCCTAGGGGATCACCTTTGACTGTGTCGATGGATAGTGGTATAAGCAGTGCACCTCCACAACGTTCTAGTCCTCCAGAAGCTGAGGGTGAATCAGAAAACGATCGTCTTCAAAGTCACGGTGATTTGGACAAGCTTTTACACGACATGATGTTGACCGTTGAGGTAAGTTTTAAAGAATTAATAATAAATTTTATTCATGACTTTGTTTATTTGATTAATTTTATATATATTTTTTTTAATATCTAGTCGATGCCAGATCCACCGTCAGAAAATTACGGATCATCAAAAAGTGGCGTTATGTATATGAAGGATAAAACGAGGGTTGATAATACTTCTAATTATTCAACGATGAAAGATCCTTACAGAAATTATTCGTCTAAAACTGAGAGCAATTATTCAACCCTTAAAAATGATCCTATAACATTACGTAAAGATACTGTTGAAAGACGAGAGGAGATAAGAAGTTTTGATATTAATTTTCGAAGATCACCAGATCGTAAAGAATCATCGTCTAGTGATAGTTACAGAAAAAATACAGAGTCATTTTCTCCGCCTGGTAATATCGACTACATTGACGAAGACATTCCCTATCATGCTAGACAGACTAGTCAACCTTTTACATACGGTGCTACTACCGATATGATAAAACAACAAATTCTATCATCACCTTCTCTCGTTAGAAAGGCATCTGTCAGAGGAACAGCTCCTGTTGTTGATCTCGATGATATTATTGGGGATAATGAGAAGAGAGCCATCAGTCCTAACACCCCAGATCCACCACCAGAATTTGCAAATGGTTCAACGATATCAACGGTCAGGATAACCAACGATTATACTGATGGGTGAGTTGAGAATTATTTTTTACCATTTATCTATGTTTAAAAAAAAAAAAGAAAAAATACAAAGAAAATGAAGAAGAGAAAAGATAGACAAAAATATTTTGACGTTTCTTACACAAAAATTTTTGCACAGAATAATAAATAAATTAAAAATGAACAGAAAGTTTAAGTTAGAAAATAAACGAAATTTTTTTTTTTTTTTTTTTTTTTTAAATAATAGGTAACCACAAAAAAAATGGCCTCGACTATTTTAGACTCTCGCAGCCGCCCTCTGACATAATTTTATATTTAGAAACCGGCGCTCAAGTTGCCACCATTTCAGTACCTACACACACTATAAAGTCGACTTCTTGAACCTCGGCATGGTTGTGTATAAGCACTTTCAAATCTTATCATGTCTCTTATATTATTTTGTTTAAAAAAATCTAAAGATTGGTATCAACGTTTCTACAATTGGCTATATTAACGATCTAGGATATTATAAAACAAAAAAATTTCTTTTTTATTTAAATCGTATATTTTTTGGTTTTCATTTTTGTTTTATAAATAAATTATTATTTCGTGAATGAAAGAAACGTGATTTTATCCTCGTTCTAATAAATATATGTCTTCGAGTTTCTTCTTCTTCTTCTTCTTCAAAAAAAAAAATATATATATATGTATATATATATAATAAAAGTAAAAAAAAAAAAAGAGGAGGTGAAATGCTCGAAGCGATTTTCTCCCCTTGTACGGAATTTAAATTGTTCTGCAAACAACTCTTCGATGCTTGATGCTCGATGTTGGATGCTGGATGCTGGCTATACAGAGAGGCTAAGAGTACGGTTACCAGCGAGAGATTGCGGTACGGGATAGTTGGATCTCCTGAATAGGAAATCCAGGAACTACATACATGCCGTGTTCGCGCGATCCTTCTTATTCAACTTATATATATATATATATATATATATATATATATATATATATGTCTGTTAAAAGGAACGTTAGTTCTATCCGATTTCCCATTACCGATGTCAGATAATTTTCATGTATGTATGTACAATATATATGTTTTGAAATTCCAAAATTCGCGTTAATAATTCTCACAGTGATCTAATTTATCGATTTATTTATTTATTTATTTATCGATTGCGATGTTATCCCGCAGGATCTATAATGTCTGCATATATAATTAGGTACATACATACAATTATAAATATATATATATATATGTATATTTATATCTACATGACAATTACGTAAGCCGCGGTTTACGTTTTAGATAAGAATTAAGAAACACAAACAATTATAAATATACATATTATATATTTATACATACCTATATACCTATACCAGTTTCTCTTTGTATGATAAATTGTAATCATATACAAACCGCGATTAAAATTTTTTTTATAAATATATCCATACGCGAGTACGAATTTATAATGCGGTAGATTCGCGGTTTAGATATTATATATATATATGACCTATAATTATATACTTCGTATGTACCTCGAATAGGTAATAATTAATGTTTTTTTTTTTCCTTATGAAAAATGCCAAGTTTTTTTTTTTTCATATTCGCTAATAATGGAAAAATCAAAAAAAAAAAATAAAAATTGATAAAAATATTTTATCACATATTTTATATACATATATATGTATACATAGGTATAATATATCAGAGTCGCGAAAATTTCTCTGTGTAGTTTTAGCTTCGATATTTAGGTACAGCAAAGTAAGTATAAGTATGTATGTACATTGTACATACATACCTACAGTACATACATATTTACTCTTCGTAGTTGTGAGTAAGATGAACCGGTATATAAGGAATAGCACGATTCGAAGCGTCCGTGTCCGCGTCCGCGTCGCGTCGCATCGTGGCAACTGAACCACATTCTTCGTCCGCGATGTGGGTATATCTTAGATCTACACTTTTGTACACTCTGATCCCACACGGTGGTCAGTATCCATACCATATATACACAGTTCAATGTATTGTATTTATATACATATATATATATATATTATCGTATAATCAGTTAATAATTATAATATATAAACGATATCCATACATAGTGGTGATACCTGTACGACATATACCTATATGTTAAATAGATACTTTATAGTTACTTATAGAAAACCGCTTATCTCACATTTCGACCGCCTAAACCACAAAGATAAACAATATCAGCTTTACTGTTTGTAGATAATTTTAATTCTCTTCTTCTTTTGTTCCTTATTAATTTTCTTAAAAATCCAAAAAAAAAAAAAAATTTTTTTTAATTTGCGAGAATAATTATCGGCCTACGGAATATAAGCACAAGGTCATTTTATAACCCACGACTATAATGCATCGTGTTCAGATTCGTTAAAGTCGACAGCTTGTACCGCGTTATAATTATCAAAAGTTTCTCTAATTGCTCGCCGTTTATCAGGTTGGTCGTTATAGCTCTCGTCCAATCATTTTTTTTTTTTTTGTCTTTTCTCTCTCTCTTTTTCTCGCTCTCTTTTTTTGATTGTGAGAAACTTGAGATGAATTACGTCAGCGGTATAATTATTATTATTATCTATATACTCACTTATATATCAACAAGTGAGTGTAAAGAATAGGAGCTGGATATCGAATAAAAAATAGTTTGTACCATCGCGGTACCATAAAACGAAAAGAAATAATAAAATTTGTGGTTTTTTTGCTCTTTATCTTCTTATTCTTCTTCTTTATATTCTTTTTGCTTTATTTATTCATTTTATTTTATTTTATCTTATTTATTTATTTTTTGTTTTTTTTTTGTTTTTTTTTTGAGGGGGTAATTCAATTATTTTCTAATTTTTATTATATCGATTAAGTATATAATACGGGGAATAGAATTTCCTAACGCTATATTATATACCAGAATAATGATGCGTAAGATCGTAAGAAGCGATGGTCCATTGCTCAGGCCCAATGGCCCACGACGACCTCGTCAATCAATAGATAATTACTTCTATCTTATTATTATACCGCGTTCAGAGTCAGGCTCTGAGTTACTATTTTATCAGTTATATAGATATACATTTTTTAACCACGGACATATGTATATTCAGTTTTAAATAATAATAAAATTAAAAAAAAAACAAAAAAATAAAAAAATCGATTTCTATGAAATCGGTGAAATATTGTTCAGAATTGTTTAATTCATAGCCGTTTTATCAATTTTATTTTTTTTTTTTTATACATTGCAGACTCTCCTGGCTTAGACAACAGCAATTAAAACTTGCTGCTCGACGGGATGAAAGAAGTCCAAGTAAACAGTGGCGTCAAGAATCGGGAAATCGAGTTATCGGCGAATTAAGAACCGTGCAACGCGGACGGATCAGACAGGATGGATACGCTAGCGATTCGGCGGTTTTAGACGGTGACGACGATAACTGGACAATAAATTCCACGGTTCAGGTATTTTACAATGAAAAAAAAAAAAAAATTTTTATTCCTTTTTTTAATCAACAGATTTTTTTACTTTGGGATTCGATTTTCTAATCAATTAATTATCTCGTTTTTTTATTTTATTTATTTTTTTATTTCGTTCTTCTCAGCCTCAAATACGATCAGCTACTTACACATCGGCTCCTGCAAGTCCTTTGCTTCCCCAGAGATCGAGTAGCCGTAAGTACAATGGTACAATGAGCGGAGGTCGTCAAAGAGCAGAAAGTTTTAACGAACGTCCATTCGTGAGCGTAAAACGAGGCTACGAACTGAGATCTAAGAAGAGCGAAACTCAGGTAAGAATATAAGTAAAAAAAAAAAAAAAAAGAACAAATTTGTAAAAAATAAGAAGGAAGAAGAAAAAACAAAAAAATGAACAGAAATGATTAGTAAATTTATTACGTAGATGATATGATGATATAGGTATATTTATTTTTATTCTATATAATCCACTGCAAAATAATTAGACGGCACTAATAGATTGTGTATACTTATATAGATTGAAAAATTAATTAGCTACAATAAACTAATAATACTCTAATTCAGTTTTGCTGGCTGCTAGTTGCTGTTAATGATTATTATTATTATTCATGCAAATAATAGAAAAACGAAGAAAAAAATGGCAAATCATTTTTAATTAAACGTAGTTATTGTTATATATGTATAATAGCTTGTTTGCTCACATTCACATAGTTTTAAAATTAACGTATGAATTTTTTAGCCCACTCCAAAATCCTTTTGATTGAAAATTGTAATAAGCAAAAAAAAAAAACAAAAATTATTTTAATATTAAAAACATTAAAATCAAAAATTAATCCTAGCATGTTGGCTGAAAAATAGCAAAATATTGGCTTGCGCATTACAGAGTCCCCCGATGTCCCCAAGGTCAGCAATAGCAGCTGTACCTTTAGGATATGCCTTCCAGGATACATTGATTAGAAATTATCATCATAACGAAAGAAAAGATGAAGATGATCGTGAATTATATTCAAACGGAACTGATAATTTTGATAGAAAAAATTATCAATCTGTACTACAACAAGTTATACTACCTCCCCAACCGGAATCTAGAAGCGATAGTTACGCTAGGACAGAATCTCTATTGAATCAACATCATCATCGCGGTTTTACCGGAATTGGTTCTACTACTGGTACATCTACATCGAATACGAATACTACTACATCATCGACGTCGAATTATTCATATGAAAATCCAAATACTAGGAGTAATTTTAATTACTCTGTGAAAATTTCTAACGATATCGATGTAAACGAGTCTGGATTATTGAAAACTGTTAATTATCATGGGAATAGAAACGACGAACATCTGAATTCTACTAATGGAACGAATAACGCCGATCCACTCGTGAGCCTTTTTCAATCATTGGCAGAAATCTCAAACGTCAGAAATTCTTCCTCGTCATCTACTAATAAGAATTCCGAACATCTTAGCGCCACATCTGCTAATTCAAACACAACTAACAGTTCCCCTAATCAATCGCCAAAAGCATGGCAAAGCACACAGGTTTGTTTGTTGCTATTATCCAGCTTCGCTATATATATCCTAAAAATTTTATTAATATATATATATATTACACAAGTTTATCACATATTTAATAGCCCACCTATTTTTTTTTCCCTGCAAAACATCGCTTGATACCATTTTCAATCATTTTTTCATAATGAAAAATTTAATTTCTTCTGTAAAATATGTATATTCTGATTCAATCAGATACATAGATAGATTCTTCTTTTATTTTTCATCACTTCGAAAAACTCTAATTTAAACTATTTGCTTCTATGATCATCAAAGAATATATTCTTTACATAATTTACAGTATTTTTTTTTGGTAATAAATTGGGTTTTCAAAGCTGATGAAAAGTAGAATGAAAATAGAAAAGCACAAAAATGGTAATAAAAATTTTTAATATAATTTTGAAAAGTGAACAAAAAAAGTAAAATAAAAAAAGGATTTTTATTTTTACAAAGGACCCCGTATATCTGTACTTATGTAAAAACGGTTTCAGTCAAATTTCATGAAACTTGAGTATGAATTGCATTTCAAACTATGGTGATTAAAAGTCTCCATGGGCCAAACTCCCTAAAGTTAATTAGACTTTCCTAAAGTAGGCTTTTAATCAGTATAGCTTGAACTGGAATATACTACAGTTTCATGGAATTTGACTGAACCCATTTTTACATAAGGACAGATACAGGGCCCAATCTTGTCTTGTATAGTTGGATGTTAATTTTATTTTATCAATTATTTCACAGTCCCAAAATGACTCAGTGTCATCATGGACAGAGAGGAGCGTAAGTCCGGCTAGTGCGGGTCCACCTGTAGGAGCCGTATCTCGTCCTCAGACACCAGCGTTTCCTGTTCATCCGAGAACACCATACGTTAACAACGCATCGCCAACAGTGACTTTTGCTAGCGATAGTAGAATATACGCTACGTCAAATAACGTTGGTGGTAACGTTATCAACAACAACAACAATATATTAAACAATAATAATCATAATAACAATAATCAACAAAATAATAATAATAACAATAATAATGGATTGGAAGACTCAAGAAATTACAACGGAAATGGAAACAATTATGGAAATTATTCTAATGAAAGAGTTTACACTGTTGTTGATGAACGAAGAGATATATCTAGGGAGACCGGGTTACCACCCAAGAGTCCGACGACCCAGCGGTAAGAATTCAATGATATATTAATTTTTTTTAAGTTATTTATTCATTAAAAAGAAAATTAGAAAAAAAAAAAAATTGAAATTTAGGTTCTTCGTTAGTTTTGTTACATCTGAAATAGTTGTTCGATGAAATTTTATTAATTGTTTTTATTTTCCTCTTTGGTTCTTATCATTTTATAGAATGATTTCATATGGTCAGTCTGGATTTAGTTTATAAACAGAAAATTACTGTAATCGATAGAAAATTTTCATTTATATTGACGTGACCTTTCGATATACTCATACGTAGGTATATGATGATATTAAAATGTGATTGACTAACGCGGCTTCCGTTAGTATAAATCATTCATGTTCACTACTCCACCCATATACCTATACCTAATCGAGTTCTCGCCTATATAGGTATAGCAATAGCCTAGGTATACCAATCGATGAATGAATTAGCATACAAAGTACTGATCTGGCTATACAAATACGTTTATATGTAATATAATGTAACAGAATTCTTCAGACAGTATGATGATAATGATTATGATTAATAAATAAGATGAAGGAGAGCTTAGAGAAATATGTATAAACAGATATGGTAAAACGAAAAAAAATAATTGAAATAATTATAATAATAATAAGAAATTAGTATATTTCATATACTATGTTGATTATTTTTTGACGCTGGAAATCTTGATTATTTTTTAATAATGACGGGGTTGACAATATATTATCTTCGATGATTTTAGACGCTTGAGTTTCCCAGCAAGCGGATCGCTAAAGCAAACGCATAACAAACGATGGCCGCTCACTAACCAGTCGGCGTCTTTCGATTATAGGTAATTAATAAATGAAAAAATGAAAGGAAAAAAAAATATAAAAAAATTCACCTTCTACTGCAACAACAACTTATACAATGGGACGGAGTCTGGAGCTTCGATTGTTGTACAGCAAAAAAAAAAAAAAAAAAAAATTCGATTATATGAAAAATTAATTATTAAGCGTTTTTTCCCCCTTCTTCTTCTTCTCACATTTTTCTGATTACATTTTCACTAATCTTATCGTATACTGATTGTCCTAATCTGAACCGCAAGCTTGACAATCATATTAATTATCTGAATCAAAATCTTGAAGCAAAGTACAAAAAGAAAAAACTTTTAGAAAAGAATGAATGAACGAATCAATAGATAATCGGTTGATTAAGGCAAAGATTTTGGTACAGATAAAAAGAGAGAATGATTTGCGTGATACTAACTAAGTATAACTACTATAGCTGTAAAAAAACGAAATTTTGCTAATCAAAACAAAGATCCTCGATTATACTTCATTGAAATGGTCTTTTTTTATCAATATATTATTGCCTTGTTATTAAATAAAAATCTCTTGTCTCTCCTTATACATATACATAAATATCTTTCTCTGGAGCTTTTTGCATCGTGTGAAAAATAAGAAAATTTCTTTGACAAATACATTGCACAAACATACTCGCAAGTGTTTTATACTAAACCCAATTACAGTTTCTTTTTCGTCTTTGTGTATATTTTTTTCTTGTTTTGATTCATGTACATACATTCGTACAATACAATATGTATATTGCACGATAATTTATATATTGCACATATAACATATGTGAAAACACGGAATGACCTTATGAATCAGCACAGTGGATTTTTTATTTTTATTTTTATTTGTTCTCAATATGATTAAATTTTGTAATTCACTTCTACATTTTTATACAAATAATTACAGCAAGGATCGACCTGTCTCTCCTGGAGGAGAGTACGCCAGTCATTCTCAAATGACAATTAATCAAAGCTCTGGTACAACAACGCAAATCGAATACGCCCAGAGCCCAAAGGTAAAACTATAATTATCAAACAGAGCTAATTAATAATAATAAAGATATAGGTATATAAAATAAAAAACTACAAATAAAAATCCTAACTTCTTCAACTGATATTTTCCAGAGTGCTATCTCATACTCCTCGATAAACAGCGGGGGACAATCTTCACCTAAAGTTTCTTACGGTTCGAGGAGATCCAGCGTTCATTCAAACACCGAACCTCAAGAAGTGGCTGACGCTAATGTCAAATTTGTCAGAGACACCAGTCGAATTTGGTACAAGCCAAACATATCCAGAGAACAAGGTACATACATATATACAAATTCTTTACTTTATTTTTATATAAAATTTTTTTTGTATTAATTGATTACAATTTTTATTTTTATTTTTTCTCTTTTTTCGCAGCCATCTCAATGCTGAAAGACGCGACTCCTGGAATGTTCGTTGTACGTGATAGTAATTCTTTTCCCGGTGCTTTTGGGCTTGCTTTGAAAGTGGCAACTCCGCCTCCAGGAGCCCCAAGTAGTCCTCGTGATCCGGCGAGTGAATTAGTCAGACATTTTCTTATTGAACCAACGTCGAGGGGTGTTCGTCTAAAAGGATGTGCTAATGAACCAGTATTCAGTTCACTTTCTGCACTGGTTTATCAGCACAGTTTAATGGCCATGGCTTTACCCTGTCAGCTTCTTCTTCCTGAACCAGAAGCTGCTGCAAGAGCACTTGACTCTCCTGGAACGAGCAGCGCGCAACAACTCCTTGCCCAAGGAGCCGGTAAGTTTCGAAAGAGGATGAAAAATTTAACGACACTTAAATAAAAAAAAAACGAATAAACTAAAAAAATATGTGAAACGTTTATTAATCTTATAAAAATTAATAAAACTGTGTATATTTTAGCCTGCAACGTACTCTACCTCTTCACAATCGATACAGAATCGCTAACCGGACCACAAGCGATAAAGAAAACAATAACTACGCTCTTTGATCAACGACCCTTACCCACAGCCACGATTGTCCATTTCAAAGTATCGGCTCAGGGTATAACTTTGACGGATAATGGAAGAAAATTATTCTTCAGGCGGCATTATCCGACAAATAATATAAGCTACTGTGGCCTAGATACTGATGAAAGAACTTGGAATTTAACATCAGAAGAAAACGGCCAGAGTCAAAGTGCACAGTAAGTTAATTTAATTTTTGATAGATTGTTCATTTTTTATTCTTAGTCTTACATTGTTATTATTAAAACAGAAAAAGTTAGATCCCGTTTTCTGTCTTATCTCATAATTTTATTCATTCCACTTGCTTAGTAGGAAAGAAATGTCTATGCGTGTATACAAATGGACAAAATTATGTATCTCTTTATTATAATATATGCTTGTACGTGACCGGTAGCTGCTTTTGTTAGAAACGCGTTTAACTAAAGGGCAAGATCGTACATCTGATTATTGTACTTGTTTTGATAATAATTCAAGTCACGTATATAGTATAAACTCGTAGCTAGTTCTCAGCTGTGACCTGGTAGAAATATAATATACCTATAGTTATGGGTGTATCCTAGATCGTATATATTATCGTATATATATGTATATATTTGCTAGTAGAAAAGCAGCTTGTTCTAGATACTGTACTGCAGTCTAATGTACATACAATTAAAGTGCCACTCCTTCATAACTTATTTTATAATAGGCGAAGATGTAAAGAATAAAAGTATTATCGACGGGAAGTATACTAGAAATTTATATGATTACTTGTATAAAAGATAAATGAGAAAAAAGAAATAGAAACTCTTAACTGCAAACACACTGTGTTGTGCTAATTAAAAGAAACGCAAAAAAATTTATAATTTATTTTTTTATCACTATTTCTTATTCTAATTTTGTCTTTTTTTTTCTGTTTTCTTTTCAGCAACTGCTTCGGTTTCGTGGCACGAAAACCTGCTCATAAGTCAGACAACCAGTGTCATATATTTGCAGAACTTGAACCAGGACAACCGGCAACAGCGATAGTGAATTTCGTGAATAAAGTAATGATGGGTAACGCACAGGTGAAAGCAAACATCGTATGATTTGATGAAAAGTGAATAATAATAATAATAATAATAATAATAATGGTAAAACAAAATATATTTCTATTAATAATAATAATAATAATAATAATAATAATAATAATAATAATTGTGTAATGTAATATATTTTATTTTTTGAAATAATTATTAGATATTTGATCCAGTACACATACACACATATGTTATTATACAATATATTATACATATAGACTTCACACTTGAATCCGAGGCCTTTTCTTCTGTAGGATTTTTTTTTCTGTTAGATATTAAAGAGTTTAATTGATTAAAAAAATAATTTCAGGGTGAGAAAGAAAACCGAAAAATTACAAAAATTACAAAAATGAGATATGAAAAAATAAAGTATAAGAACAATTACGAGAGGTGAATAAAAAATAAATTGAAATTGAAAATGGAAAAAGCAATTATATCAAAGTTATATTAATAGTAATAATATAATTAATATATCTGTAGTGGTATATGATCATGAAATATATACGATAATTACGTTATTATAGTTTATTAAAATATTTGAATAAAAAATGAAAGAATTAATAAAAAGAAAAAAATAATAATAATAATAATAATGATCCATGATTAAAATATAGGTTCATATAATTATAATCATGGATAATATATTATAATTACCTGTCTCATGGGTGTATGCGTACAACTGCCAGGATTCGAAAACTGGGTAGCCTTAATAAGTTAAATATTGAAATATTGAGAATAATATCTACGAAATTCATATAATAGATATATGTATAATATATAGAGAGTTTCATGGTAATAATAATAATAATAATCATTATCAAGTTCACTGTTCGAAAATTATAATCAACGAATAATACAAAACTATAAAAAATAAAAAAAACTGTTATATAGTATACCTATAGGTATTAACAGTAGACAGAATTTTATCGAATCGATCACATTACATATAATATTATAATATATTATTATATATATATATATATAATATAATATATCTATTACTTAAACGTAGATATATACGCATACATATATTAGTAGTTTATAAATCTGTAAATATTAATATACATTACATTATATATATATATATATATATATATATATATATACATATAAAATATAAATTAATAAATATATACGGTGGTAAACAAAATATAAAAAATTATATAGAATCTTGATCGAAATTATTAATTAATTAACTATCTAATTATGAAGAAACTAAATAAGATCTATAATCAAATAGAATTACACTTAAAACTGCAGGTTAATAATTAATATTATACAATTATTAATAAAGAAAATATAGTAATATAAAAATTACGATATAGTTAAGTATATATACCTACTACGCGTACACCTATAATATATCTTAACTTAATATAACATTATATATACCTATATTGAATGAAATATTGTAAAACAAAAAAAAAAAAAAAAAGTCACAAATAATTTAAATATTGTGTGATTTTAAAACTCTTGCCATTATAAAAAGATCAGTTGAAAACATATAAACGTAATAATATACCCATACAATATAGGTATATAGGTATACTATTTGTTTTTCCTATTTCAATTATTATTATCACCTCTGTTATATACCTTTTATCGATTATTATTTCCTCAGCATAATAATAATAATAATAATAATAATAATCATAATATTTAAATGAATAAATTCAGAAATTATCTACTATTTTCGAATATGTAATAATTTAAACTGATTTCTTAACATCCAAAAATTAATATTTCATGAATCATATTTTTCCGGTTTCAAAATAACGATCATTTTACTTATACTGCTGATGCTATACCATGCTATGGTGTGCCGAAAAAAAAAAAAATTGGATTACTATATATAACAACGTAATTAGTGTATCAGTTATTCGAAAGTTTACTTTCGATAAAGAAATTTACCGAAAAATTACTTATGCGATATTAGTTATACTTATGTATACTAATTATCGTGATAAGGAAATATATAAGAATGAGGTGGGTAAAAATATTCACACGACTAACGGCGAATTTACTGACCTACTATAACTATATCGAGTCACTCTGCGAGACTGAGCTAAGAACCAGCGGTGACATATAGGAATTTATATATTATATATATATGTATATATGATTTAAACCAGGACATCAACTTAATAATATAATTTCATTGTTTATTTATTTATTTATATATTTTATTAAATTATACAATTTTTTAAACAAAATATCGAAACTATGTCATATTTCAAAGATAAAAAAGTAAACGCTAATGAGTATCTACCTGAGATTAGAAAAAGTTCAAAATTTTAATGAACAAATAACAAAAAAAAAAAAAAAAAAGAAAAAGTGATGTGAGTATCCGTAACTTTTATGATATTTACCGCATTGAAATTTCTCATTTTCTATTTTATCTTTTTTTCATATCTGATAGATCAGGGAAAATCGGTAACTAGCTCCATAAAAGTGACCTGGATCCTTGGTATCTCTTGAACATGACGCTATACACGCCTAGTAGTTAGAGTACTAAACTATCGTTTTTCGCTCACCTGTCGTTTGACTGGGAAGTAAACGAGTTCTTGTTGCCAGTATGCGAGGAACCTTCGCCCGGTTAAGTCATAAAATTTCGAGAGTCAGTCTGAGCGGTTATTTCCATGTATAAATAGAATTTCCGAAGAAAAGACAAAGAAAGAAAAAAAAAAGAAAAAACAAGTAACTTAGTAAAATGAGTTTTTTCGCAGTTTATTTCACCACAATTTGCGGTTCGTTGCTCATAGCGATTCTAGTCAATGGCGATCCGGTGATTGAGGTAAAAAAATCGACAATTTATTCGGGTTTTGGTGTTAGTGATGAAAGGATCGGTACTTCTGCGGTTATCAACGCTTCAAGGTCAGATTTTCTCCGTTACAATTCTGACGTTTATAATTTCAATTTGATTTTATCTAAGCTGATAAATAAATAAATAAATAAATAAATAAATAAATAAATGAATAATAATATCTGTTACATTATATTAACGGATATAAATAATTTCCCCATTAGGTACGAAATTTCAAGAAAGAAATTTTTCCCGCCTAGAAGACGCAGAGCGGAAATCGATAATATTGTTGCGGTAAAATCCGGCCGTCAATTAATTAAGGATAAAAATTTAGCCGATAATTATTTCGGTATTATATCGAGGAGAGAAAATCGGCGCCATAACGATCGAGCGAGATACGGAAATTCAAAGTTTTTAAGGATCGACGATCCCAGAGTTTCAAAGAAGTCTGAAGAAGCTGAAAAATTGGGAACCTGGCTAACGGAATTTCGTGGATTTTCAATAGCCGGATTTGTAGAATCGATTTTCACCCTTGTTACAAACGGGATTAGTTCTATAGTAAATAACATCGTCGGTAGCGAATCTAAGAGCAGTAAACCTCGAATAAATCGAGTGAGCTACAAGGGTCATCAGCTTTTAAGAATAACACCGATATCCGATAGCCAAGTAACAGAATTACAAGAAATGATGGACTCAAACGATGACGGAGTTAAGTTTTGGACATTACCGGCAAAGAACAGGTAATAGGAAATGTATTCGTCGAAATTGCATAAATACATTTGTTTTTTTTTTTTTTTATTATATATATATATATATATATATTTTTATTTTTCTTAACGGCGATTAGTACCAAACGCGCGAGAAACAAGAACGAGTAACGGATCTTTTGGGTTTTTACTTTTTTATTCGATTCAATGAAGCCGATCTTATTTAACTACAGCTGTTATATTTTTAAAAGCGAGTTTTTTTCAAACGGTATACATAATTTTTAAAAATAATACAATTTTTAAAACACCAGATCCACTGACGTCGTTGTCGCACCGGATATGCTTAGCGAAATAAAAGACTTTCTGAGGGAACAAAAATACGGATTTAGCGTACTGATTAATGATTTACAGGTAAATATTATATACTAATCATATTCAGTGAATGAAAATACTTTCTTGTTATAAATTAATTGGCATTATAATAAAGAGATAATAACCGTTTAATCACGTGTTGGATGTGCAGCGCGAGGGTCACAAGAACGAGTAACTGTATATGAAAAGGTGTTGGGTTTATGTGACTGAAACTATATGTGCGAATGCTAGTGTAATGAAATAAAAATAACGAATATATATACTCGTATATAGTATGTATCAGGAAATGTTATTGAACGTATGTGTAACGAGAACACGGAGTAAAAAATAAGTAAAACGCGATAACGAATCGTTCTGAGTAATATGTGGAAAACGAGTTCTTCGCGAAAAGAAATTCTTCAATGCTTTCTAGTCATACCGCAATACATCCTTTAGCTGCCATTCTGATCTAATCCATATTGCTATTATCCCTCTTTGCATCGACGTATGACTTGGTGATAAAATTTATATAAAATTAATTAAATCGTGCAGAAGACCATCTCTTATCAAAATCCAAAAATGTCTAAGGAACAAAGAGAGGATTTAGTCACAAGTCAGGGTCACTCCATGACGTGGAAACGGTACCATAGATATGCAGGTAATTATTTTTTAACCACTTGTTCACACCAGAAATTCTCATTTTATATATACAATTTCATCTCTCATTCGCAGATATAATAAGGTACTTAGAATACCTGGCCTTTACTTACCCAAGCCTAGTTGAGTTGGTAACAATTGGTCACAGTTATGAAGGACAGCCCTTAAAACTAGCCAAAGTATCAACTGGACCGACTAAAGAGGGCGAGAGCAAACCAGTAGTTTGGATTGACGGTGGTTAGTGATTTGATCGATTATGAATTTTTTTTTCTTTTCTTTTCTCTTATTAATTCCTTCTTGTTTTTGATCCAATTACATTGTAACGTGCTACTTATATGTAGTTTATGAATTTTTATTTTTATACGATATAAAGGATGAGCTTGAGGCTATGTGTCAGCGATAGACATACATAGATATATGTATGTAGCGGATTTCAATCCGACCTTTAATATTGCACGTAAAATTTATGACGTGTGAAGAAGAAGAAAAAAAAAAGAGAAGACTTTTATATATAATTTTTTTTTATTTTATTTATTTATTTTTTTTCATATCTAACAATTGTGCTAAAAGTATTGCCAATATATTTTATGATATAGCAACTATAATATCAGTTGTCTAAAATTATCAGATATCATATCTAACTTGAGAAGCCTCATTCTTTTTATTATTATGACAGTTAAATACCGGAACGTCATTTAAAATCTTACATACAAACCTGACGTTCTTCGTGTGTGAACGTTGTTAATTTTTATATTTTTCATTTTTAGAACGATGGTTATCTAGTTGTTACTACATACGTTAACATGTTTAATTTTTTTTTTTTTGTCGAATTCTGACCTACTATGTGTAACAGTTATTTTATAATTCAATAATTATGCTTCTTTAGTCTAGTGATATTATAGAATAATACGAATTTCTAATTATCTAAATTATCTTTAAATTCATATTTTGTCTGTATAGGAATGCACGCTAGGGAATGGATCGGTCCGGCAGTAGCAACTTACATACTTAATCAATTGGTTGAAAAAAATTCAACTTATACAAAGCTATTGGATACATCAGACTGGATGATTTTACCTGTCTCGAATCCTGACGGTTATGAATTTAGCCATACTGCTGATCGCCTATGGCGTAAAACACGTAGCAATCACGCTTCTTCAGACACGGACAATGAGGCCAGGTAATAAATACCTTTAAGAGATATTATATCGTGTTATTGGTTGATTATACGATACAGGAATAAATTTTCTATAGTATTTAAAGCCGGATTGGTCACTCAGTCGGCATTATTGAATTGTAAAAATGATGAAATAAATTAAAGACAACCGTTATAGAAGTTGCTAAAGATATATTTTTATCCATGATCCAATTAATTTGGAATTATATTCTCTTTCCGTAGATGAGATAGAGAAAATAAAAAGAAAACGTTTTTTTAGTTATTGATAAACAAATTAATTTACTTTAAACATTTTAATCAGATCAGGTCCTCTGGGACTGTTTCACTTGGTGTCTCATTACACTCGGTGGTTGTTTTATCGCTGTGAGGGTGTGGATCCTAATAGAAATTTTGGTTATCATTGGGGCGAAGAAGCCAGCAGTGCAACGAGCACTGATCCTTGTCATGAGACGTATGCAGGACCGAAAGCATTTTCTGAACCAGAAACTCGGGCCATTGCTGACTACATTTTGAACAATCGTCAGAGCATCAGGTACCGGAATAATATTTACATTAATTTTTGGTACAAAATTAGTTTCATAAATTTTCTTTATCATTACTATTATCTTTTTTGATAAGGATGTATCTCACCCTTCACGCATATTCACAAATGTGGCTCGTACCTTGGGGCTATACCAAAACAAGACCAACGGATTTTGAAGAGCTCGTTAACGTTGCGAGAAAGGCAACAAGTGCAATTCACAAAGTACATGGTACTCAGTATCAAGTTGGAGCGTCTCCAGAGTTGCTTTACCCTACCTCAGGTATAGTTATTTTTTTTTTTTTTAAGTTTCAATTCGTCAATTGAATCCCATGATGAAAATTCAGTCAATTTTTTTACTTCAATCTGATTCTTTTATCTGTATATTTTTTTTTTTTTTTTTTGATTAGGCGGTTCTGACGACTGGGCCAAGGGGGTTGCGGGTATAAAATACTCCTACACATTAGAACTGAGGGATCGAGGGACCTACGGTTTTCTTTTACCTGCTACTCAGATAGTGCCAACAGCTCGAGAAACTTGGGCTGGTATCAGAGCGATAACTCGTCTAGTTACGTGCAATACTTGAGCTATACTTCAATGAAGTATAAAATAAAGTATACAAGCATCAAAATAAAGCATCGATATCCTCGCTGACTAATTCCAATAATTTGTGAATTAATTGTAAATAATATGAATATAGGACCGAGGTCCTTATAAGCTTCATAAATCGTCATGTGACTAGAATTTTTATTTATCTTTTTTTTAATATTGAGCAAATCAAAGATGACGCGTTGAATTAAAATAAATTATTATATATTGTATAATCAGACTTGAAAATTCAGTGCGGAGACGAAGACGAATTTCTTCGATTATATAGTTTTATTTTTTTTTTTGTAACTATAATGCGACGCTGTTTTAGTTTAGGTTGTGGAATATGAGAGAAATAATTTAACTCGCTATAAGACCCAGGGCATGAAATTACTCTTAGACAGTTTTAATCTTCTTCATTTTTTAACTGTCAATCATTCTTAAGTTTACTGCGAGAGTTAAAGTAAAACGTAGATACGAAAGATTGTTGACCGCAAAATTTGACGATTCAACGTGGATGTCTTTTGTACAGTTAATTGTCTGTGTCATGTCTCCTGTCACGATGAATTGTAGTTATTCTGTAGTCTGTAGAGAATAAGGGAGTGAGGAGGTCCGAATAATTAGGAAATTAAATACGCATTTAATTATTTATTTATTTATTTATTTATTTGTTTATTAAGTTGTCGCTTTGATTAATGCAATAAGTTGATTAGAAATATTATAAGAAACAGACCTAGTAGATTATAACTTGTATAAAATTAGAAATAAATTACCAACACGCGTAGACATATAAATAAAATAATCCTTGGCTCGTATTAAAATATAATGAAATTGTTTATTAAAAATAATAATAATCTTTAATTAATGTGTATATTTCCGTTTATATTTTTAACGAAAAAATACAAATGTTTCCTGCAAACAACAACAAAAATTATATTAATGTTCAGTGTAGAGTTTTCAGAAATAATCGAAATTTTTCGACTTACAGACATTTTTAATCAAATATTGTTTGTATTATGAATTATAACGCAGCTACAACACATGTGACGATATAACTTCGATTTCTATATTTAATCATGCCTGCTGCTCCATCTACGGATCAGACTTTGGAGTAGAAAGAAAGGTTACTGGCTGGCAATGATCATAAACGTCGTTCAGTTTTCTATAAGCAGTGTTTATAAGTAAACGTTGATCAAGAGTGGGGGAACTGGGGTTCGAGAGTATGTTAGCTGCCAGTCGTTCATCAGCGTTGCAGCGTGTAGCACCACGTCTATCGTCAGAGAATTATAACGCAGCTACGGACACATGTGATATAGCAGTCGCGCCAGATACCGCTCTTACCAGCAAAAGAGTAGTTTGTCACTTTGATCGGGAGATGGCTATACTATCTCATTCATAATTCTGTCGTTTGTTTCAGACCCCGTTGGCGAGGAGAGCAACGACATTGAACTTGAATAGCGGCACCTGCTTTCACGGGGTCAGTGGCCCTCGTGGCGTCAAAGAGTTCGCATGGGGGCCTGTTAACGACTTCAATATGAATACTCTGAACAGATATTGATATTATAACACTCGTTCTTCTGTTACAGATGAATCAACTTCAATCCAGAGTCCGACATATTCGTCCGGTACGGATTGAAATTCCCGTTGCAACGAACCAGTGCATATTGAACTTAGTCTTTGTAAGATTAGTTGTATTAGGTATATTAGCGTAGTAAAAATGTAGTTTATAGATATATTAAGATACTTGTATGTCAAGAAGCAAATAAAGAAACTCTATCAATTGCAATGGGTACATATTTATTTTTAACGAACAATTACAAGTTACCTTATTTCAAACTGTCCCCAGTCCCTGCAATAAATACATATACGTCTGTACAATTGCATGCCTGTAACGTACAAGTTTTTCCCGCCAAAAATTTCAGCACACCTCCTCGGGTCAGATGTTCTCCTGATACCAGGAGCGATTTTCGACTTGAAATTTCAAAAACTCTGAAAATTTCTAGTATACGTAGACTTGGCTGAAAAATTTTCCCGCCAAAAATTTCGGCACACCTCCTCGGGTCAGATGTTCTCCTGATACCAGGAGCGATTTTCGACTTAAAATTTCAAAAATTCCAATTTTTGTAAGCGAATGAGACATACAGAGAGACACACATCTATGCGAATGCATGGCTGCTTAGACATACGCTCCTGATTTTTCCCGCCAAAAATTTCAGCACACCTCCTCGGGTGAGATGTTCTCCTGATACCAGGAACGATTTTCGACTTAAAATTTCAAAAACTCTGAAAATTTCTAGTATTCATAGACTTAGCTGAAAAATTTTCCCGCCAAAAATTTCGGCACACCTCCTCGGGTCAGATGTTCTCCTGATACCAGGAGCGATTTTCGACTTAAAATTTCAAAAACTCTGAAAATTTCTAGTATACGTAGACTTGGCTGAAAAATTTTCCCGCCAAAAATTTCGGCACACCTCCTCGGGTCAGATGTTCTCCTGATACCAGGAGCAATTTTCGACATAAAATTTCAAAAATTCCAATTTTTGTAAGCGAATGAGACATGCAGAGAGACACACATCTATACGAATGCATGCCTGCTTAGACACATGCTCCTGATTTTTCCCGCCAAAAATTTCAGCACACCTCCTCGGGTCAGATGTTCTCCTGATACCAGGAGCGATTTTCGACTTAAAATTTCAAAAACTCTGAAAATTTCTAGTATACGTAGACTTGGCTGAAAAATTTTCCCGCCAAAAATTTCGGCACACCTCCTCGGGTCAGATGTTCTCCTGATACCAGGAGCAATTTTCGACATAAAATTTCAAAAATTCCAATTTTTGTAAGCGAATGAGACATGCAGAGAGACACACATCTATACGAATGCATGCCTGCTTAGACACATGCTCCTGATTTTTCCCGCCAAAAATTTCAGCACACCTCCTCGGGTGAGATGTTCTCCTGATACCAGGAGCGATTTTCGACTTAAAATTTCAAAAATTCCAATTTTTGTAAGCGAATGAGACATGCAGAGAGACACACATCTATGCGAATGCATGGCTGCTTAGACACATGCTCCTGATTTTTCCCGCCAAAAATTTCAGCACACCTCCTCGGGTCAGATGTTCTCCTGATACCAGGAGCGATTTTCGACTTAAAATTTCAAAAACTCTGAAAATTTCTGGGATACGTAGACTTAGCTGAAAAATTTTCCGCCAAAAATTTCGGCACACCTCCTCGGCTCAGATGTTCTCCTGATACCAGGAGCGATTTCCGACTTAAAATTTCAAAAACTCTGAAAATTTCTAGGATACTTAGACTTAGCTGAAAAATTTTCCCGCCAAAAATTTCGGCACACCTCCTCGGGTCAGATGTTCT
Source organism: Macrophya annulata (assembly GCA_963924015.1). NCBI lineage: Eukaryota > Metazoa > Arthropoda > Insecta > Hymenoptera > Tenthredinidae > Macrophya > Macrophya annulata. The sequence goes on from OZ001263.1 coordinate 2,344,372, forward strand.
CCTGATACCAGGAGCGATTTTCGACTTAAGATTTCAAAAACTCTGAAAATTTCTAGTATACATAGACTTAGCTGAAAAATTTTCCCGCCAAAAATTTCGGCACACCTCCTCGGGTGAGATGTTCTCCTGATACCAGGAGCGATTTTCGACGTAAAATTTCAAAAACTCTGAAAATTTCTAGTATTCATAGACTTAGCTGAAAAATTTTCCCGCCAAAAATTTCGGCACACCTCCTTAGGTGAGATGTTCTCCTGATACCAGGAGCAATTTTTTGATTTAAAATTCACTTACCTTATTCAATACCTGAAATAAAGAGTGGTGGGAAGGGAAGAGTGGAAAATAACGAAGTAATTCATTATAGGTGTATCTGGGAATTTATTAGTACAGCATTGATACAATATTTCTCATTGTCAATGTTATTGTACATACATACATACGAAATGTAGTTATTTCTTATAAGTAAATATATATGGGTATACGCACCGTAAATTATCGAGTCTATTCTTATTTGCTTACTGCAATACAAGTTCTTATAATATATAAAAAACATTGTGTCGGACAGATTTTTCTCTTGATTGATCTTTGTCTCGCAGTCACGTCAGTGGTTCGATTGCCAGACAAAAATAACCCAATTGTGAGAATTCACATACTGCTTATTTGACAATCTATGCGACAACTTTTCCGCGTTTGGAATATTCCTAATGAAATGTCTGTCAAAGTCGTCATAGAGCTCCCATGTGAACTCGTTGACGCCACGAGACTGTGTTACCACGCATCAAGTTTTAATACTATTTTAGAGACAGTGTTTGTCTGTAAATGCTGATCTTATCGACAGTGTGTGTCTGTGTTTGTTAATCTTACCGACAGTGTATGTCTGTAAATGCCGATTTTATCGACAGTATATGTCTGTATTTGTTAATTATACCGACAGTGTTTGTCTGTAAATGCCGATTTTATCGACAGTATATGTCTGTATTTGTTAATTATACCGACAGTGTTTGTCTGTAAATGCCGATCTTATCGACTGACATAGTATGTCTGTGGTTGGCATAACCGGGTTTCCGTAGGTTCGCGGTCAATGCGAGTGTTGTATGTATATTTCGAGCTGTCATAATCAGCTGTTGCACTCGTAAGAAATATTAATTTGACAAAGCTCTTGAAGTGTGATAATTATTAATCTCGACAACATACATATATCTAGTGATTATTCTTTAACGACTTTTAAAAATGACATTCCAAATAATAGATAAACTATACATTTAAAAAGAAAAAGAACGAACCTCCAATGTTTATACCCTGACGATGTTGTATTTCAATAACATCGTAAGATATAGAAAATGGAAATTATTTTTAATTCTTGGTTTATTTTCCTTAGCCCTAGGTTTAAAAGTAGTTTTAAAAACGTTACGTTTAACAACAGCACAACTAACAGACTTACAAAAATGTCCCGCATGTTTTGGCGTGTCAATATGCGAGGCTATTTTCAATGAAAAAATAATAATCAAGCACAGAAACGTCTACGCAACATTTTCCAATTTGTTTGGTACAAAAAACGTATTCTACGGTAATTACGAAAAAGATAAAATAGTGATTAAAAAACTAGCTTCAACTTCAGAACTTGACGCTTTCGACAAAATGCTTTGTACTGACAAAAAGCTAGCCGAATTATGTCAAATAAATAAAAAAAACAAAAAAATTACGTCCTTCTCTATTGATTTTTACTCAAGAATTACTCAAGAACTAATATCTGAATTTGATACCGAAAATATAAGCAGTCTAAGGCTATGCCCAAACACTGATCATATAGACGATCTGTTTTATAACGTTTATGCCAACGCTGGTAATAAAAATAAACAAATATCACATGCCTACCTTTGGACAATGGTTAAAATAAATCCAGAACCTCTAATGTTGCAGGTGGTTTTCCTCATCCTTTACATTATTTAACTTTAAATATTTAATAATATTTCATTATTCAATTTTAAATATTTAACAATATTTCATTAATTTAAAATCACTTATGATAACGTTAATTGAAAGGGCTATTTTCAAACAGATATTAACAGCAGAAGAGGGATGGCCTGTACCAAAATATTATGGCGCATGTGGTAGGCTTGTAGTAGAAGAATACATAGGTCCTACATTATCAAACTATTATAAAGAACCTTGGATAAGACGGGCTAAAATAGCTTCAAGTCTTTTGGAAGCTGCTCAAATGTTCACATATCGTAATCCATATTTTGGTTTTTATCTTACCGATGTATCGCCAGATAATATAGCCGTCGATAAACATGATAACGTTAAATTTATTGATATGGAAAACGTTATTGTAGTGGATAAAAGAATATCAGAGAAAAGTAATATAATTTTTGATGAAAAAGATATTTTCATTCATATTTATCGATTAATATTTAATATATAATCATGTTATTGTTTTCAGACAAAACTTTAGAATGGGATAATTTAGAAGTTAACAAAGCTGATATTAGCTGTAGAAATTGTTTAGCTTTTTCACCTGAAGATATATGCAATCATCGCCACAGTGATCACAATTATTATGCAGTATGCCAGGTAAATTTTAAACGTTTTTTTTTTTTTTTTTTCTTCAAAAATTATATTTAAATTTATTTATATTCATTTAAAACGAGATTTTAAACTGTTTTACAGCATCTCTTGGCAAGGACTACAAGTTCGAGTTCAATACCTGGTGGTCTTTTGCACGATATACCAAAAGATATTATAAATGAACATAAAAATCTCCCCATACTTTTAGAACAATGCGCTAAACCTAGCGCTGCATATACAAGAATAATTGTTGGAGATCTATTGAGAAAAATTTTAAACGATATTTTACAAAATAATATACTACCAATAATCAGACACTGATAATAATCATTGTGGTATAATAAAAATAGGCAGGAATATTTTTCCTTATAAATCACTGTATTAAATGTGTTTAGAATTGAAATTTTATTTTTTCATCATTATTTGTTAATTAATTTTTAAGTTGTTCCGTTTTTTTTTTTTTTTTCATTTTTTTATTCAAAACAAAACTATAAATTAATAACGATTAACATCGATTTAATTATTATCGATGTCTTATCTGTACAATTTTAATAATTATAAACGTGTAAATCTAATTACGTTTATTACCTATTTAACGTTTTCGATAAACACTATGAATTATCTTATACTCTCAGGCATATCGTAAGTAACATGGAATAAAGACTAGTTAAAGAAAATGGTAGAAGCTTTGTTTAATTATTTTTTAAAACATCGCTAACTATTTTCAATTAATTTTTTCAGTCTTGCTATTTCAGCTTCTTGCTCATCTAATTTACTCTGTTGTCTTTTTATTATTATAGTTTTTTCGTTGTTGTCATTACGAAGTTTGGCTATTACCAGATCTTTGTCTTCGCTCAATTCTTGTAAAAGTTGTTTTGTTGAAGGACGTGCGTTAGGATCTGTTTGTACCAGTTGACCCAATATAAAAGCCTGAATAAATTAAAGAAATAAAATAAATACAAATATGAAATGAATATTGAATTATATTTAAATTAATCAGATCTTAAGATTGTATGTAAATTTAACGAAAAGATCCGCAAAAAATATAAGATTATTGAATGAAAAAGTATTTTTTGTTATTCACCCAAGAATCCTTGAAATAATTAAACAAGATATTTCATTACTAAATATGAGCAAAAAAAGTTCATATTTTATAAAATACATCCAACATACCCATTTAGGATGATTTGTTTTCAGAGTATCTGGGATCTGTCCAGTCTGTAGATCTGCAATGATTTTACTGCGTTCCATTCTCGTTTTCATCAGCATTAAAAGTTCTAGAAGAACTATACCCAAGCTGTACATATCGCTCTGAAAATTCAAATTGTAAGCTATTAAATTCTGAATTCTTAATTTACGAATCACTGTGTGCAGATTTTTAATGAAGACTGAAAATTTCATAAAAAAAGTTTGAAGTTTGATAAGAAATGATCTACCTTAGGATTGCATTTTCCTCTTAATTGTTCCGGTGCCGCATACATGTGTGTTCCGAATACAGATTGATGATTTTCTCTCTGCAGAGCACAAGCCAAACCAAAATCCCCAAGTTGTATTGTTAGATGATCGTTATGTGATATAAAAATGTTGCTTGGCTGGAAGAAAAATCGACAAAGCACATTGAATCAAAGGATTCTTTCTAATTCATGTTAGAATGAAATATGAGATCAATAATCGTCAAATATTACCTTGATATCGTGATGCACTACACCTTGAGAGTGTATATAATCTAATCCGGAAAGAATCTGTGTTAGAATAACAGTAACGATAGGCTGAGACACCGGTTCAACTCTATCGTCCAGCCATTCTCGCAACGTTCGTTCACATAGGGCCATTTGAATGTATAATGTGTAAAGATTGTTGTTCTGTAATATGAAATTCAATTTATTTATCATCAAGTAAAATAAAGTTTAAAAGTTTGAAGAACCATAGAGTTCCCTAAATTTTCATTCTTACTTTATTACTTGAAACGTCTTATTTTCTGTAAAATCGATATAAATACTCAATTTACAAACCATTTTAGAATTATACTGGCAGATCTGTTTCCCATTAATAGATTCGTCGCAACATTCGCTGTCCTCTGTATCATCGATAGAATTACTATCAGTTGTGAGGCTTTTTTCGCTTTCTTTATCGCAACTTTTTTCACTACTTTCATAATCACCTCTAAATGAAACAACGCTAGAGTAGGATTTCTCTGATATACAAGCGTCGATTTCTTTCTCCAATATCTTAATATCGATATTATTTGTCAGGGAATTGGAAAAATTTTTAAATCTCGATCCCACTTGGCTCTCACTGCTTTTATCCAGGTTAATTTTCTTCTCTGAATGTGAGGCGGAATTTGTACGCCGATTTTTACGAGATTTACGAGTTTTAGTACTCGATAATTTTTCGGATATATGAAAACCGGATTTTTCAGTACAAGGTGGCGGCGATAAACTCTGGACGAATGTTGTCAGGAGAGTCGGCTCGATCCAAGCTCCTTTGTAAGGCACAATATTAGGGTGATTCAACGCAGCAAGTGTCTTAACTTCTTCAAGATACTGCATTATATTCTGTACTCTGCGAGATGGTACAACAACTTTTTTTATCGCATATTGAGTACCGTCCAATCGATGCAGAGCCTTAAAAACGTTCCCAAATCCACCCTTGGATATAAAATCTATTTCCTCAAACTCGTTTCTGTATCGAGACCATTCGCTCATCAAAGACCTGAAATAGAACAAGAATTTGTTTGTTAATAAATAAAATAAAATATTTTAAAATTTATTTGAGTTTTAAAGTAAAGGAAATGAAAAGTGAAAATGAATTTTTCTGACTTTCAGAGGCTTGAAATAAATAAATTGCAATTTTATCTTCATTTCTTATACAATTATCATCAAATATCATTGAAATTGAATGCCTAACAATAATATTAAAAATTTTCTACACTTTTTTCGGATAACTATGACTAAGTTATACTCATTTCAATAATTCCTTCATACTTTGGAATCTGCAAAGCACTTTCAGAGCCTGTTGAAGCCCGTGCTACTGTAACTAAATGCAGAAGTGCTCTTTGATATTGGCTTCTGACTAGTTCAAGTTCCCTCATGTTATAAGAACCGTCTATCAACTTCATTTCATGTAATTTGTCGCAAATAGCTGTGAAAAAATGTCAAAATAACATAAAGCATAAGCCATATTTATTTAAATATGACAAAAGATTGATATAGGATCTCCGATCATTACCGTAATATAGTTTATTCCTGCGTGCAGCATCTCCTTCAAATAATGTACAAAGTTGTTGTATTAGAGCTTCTATAAGAAGGCTAGTAGACGGAGATACTCTGCCGACAACTTTACCACCAGTTTGTACCTCTTTACAATCATCCATTCGGCAAGTAGACCACGAATCATTACCTGGAGTATAAAATATAAAAAAAAAAAAAAAACTAATAAAAGATATTTATAAAACAGTGAAATCAAAAGATTTCTAATAATAAAACCTATTCTTATATTAATTATTACTGCAAAACTTGGATGAAAGTATTTGCCAAAATATTTTCATAACGTATTGTTGTTGATTGATATAAAAATATTCGAATGAAAAAAAAAAACAATTTACATAACGTCGTTTAAAATATTGAAAAAACTAACCTCGGTCAAAAGTTGTAACAGTTGATAAGTTAGACCAAGGATTATTATCGGAAGATATACTGTCATCCATGTTTGTTCATATAGATGTTTAATAATATTCACATTTTAAAGTTAATTTCAATTTATATTATCCATCGCGTATTTAATTTTTGGTTTATTTCAAACCCGTGTAAAGAACCATATTGTGGTTATGTATGTATTCACACACTACTGCGCGTAGATCGTACGTGTTTACGCTTCCGACCGCACTTCGGCAATGAATGTTGACTTGGTGTGAAAGCCCTGAAGTAAGCCGTTCATAACAACCACGCTCTAGAATATTCTATGGTTACTTTGTTGTCACTATCAAGGTTTCAAAAACTAATAACACGAACCGAAAGACGTTCGGCATGTGGATTTAATTAAGCTTTACTACGAATATCTGTCTTTCAATATATCAGTACAATAACTTTTATTTTCAGTATAAATAAAAGATTACTTTTTTAAACATACGCCAGTTGATTATCGATCTTTTGTATGCTGTTCGATTGACAGTTTTGACCAACTTCAGGCAACTAGTCGTAAAGATGAAAAATGAATACATGTAAGAATTGAATATTAGCTGACAACTTGCTTTTCAAATAGATTCTTTTTCGTAACACTGATGAAACTTGTGTTGAAGTTAAATTGAACTCTATTTAAAATATGGCGAGAAAACAAGGCCGCGAATTAGCGCTTTCAATGCTACGAGTACTGCCTCGAATATGCCTATCGAATATCCGTGACAATCCCGGCTCGAGACAAAAAGTAAGTCTAGACCTTTTTTAATTTAGAATATTAAATTCGAATCAATTTAACGATCCGTTTATTTACTTTAAATATTTTTAAATCATCGCTCACGTATGGCGTTAATTTTTCCTCCAAATTTTTATATTTATATTCGAATTTTTAGGTTAGTTTGATTTAGGTTAGGTAACCGTAGATTAATTTTACGAATTAATTAAAAACGGCGTCTCTGAATTCGCTGAATTGAATAAAAATAAAAATACAAAAAACAACGATAAATAGAATTTTGAAACAAAAAAAAATTCACTTTGTTTAGACCAAAAGAGGCAGAGCTCAGCACGGAGGTGATAATCACGGTGCAGGAAACAAGGGTTCAGGTCAACGGCAAAATTTTATGCGTCTAGGATACGAGACTGGAAATACACCATTTTACATGAGATTTGGTAAAGAGATGTATTACAAAGGGCATCAGTAAGTGTTCCTATTAATTTAAAGCTTCAACGGTTCTTCTTTGCAATTCTCTTCTGTCTCTTGCTAATTATTTCATATCTGAATTTATTTTTTCGTTTTCAGTTTGAGAAGAGAGTATCCGCCACTATCTTTGCAACAACTTCAACTGTACATCGATACTAACAGATTAGATGCATCCAAGCCTATCGATCTTACAGCCCTTTCAAATACCGGACTTTATCGAATTACTCCGTACATGAGACATGCGGGAGTTCAGTTGACCGATGATGTAAATAAAATAGGTATATTGTATTAATCGTTTTTAAATAAAACTTCCTTAATTTTATCTAGGGAGCAGATATTTTTCGAGCCAAAGTAAACATAGAAGTTCAATGGGCGACCGAACCCGTAATAGCAGCTATTGAAAGAAATGGAGGAGTAATTACTACCAGTTACTACGACCCGCACAGCTTGTATGCAGTTATTAATCCAAGAAAGTTTTTCGAAAAAGGTAATATTCCATTCTTCAAACAAATCTAAACTCATATTTAAATACGTTTGAAGTTTCTAGTAAAAAAAAAAATCATTTCTGTATGTCATAAATCCTGAATAGATTTTTAAAAACTTATTTTTTTAAAGTAATAATTTTTCTAATTTGTAAAAATAATTTATTACCTAGGTGAAGCTATTCCTAGAAGAATGTTACCGCCTATGGATTGTTTGGATTATTATTCAAGCGCTGAATTTCGTGGATATTTAGCAGATCCGGAAAAGGTATCTGAAGAGAGATTGGTTTTGTCACAAAAGTATGGTTACAATTTACCAAAAATTGAGGAAGATCCTCAATTCGATATGCTGATTGAACGTAAAGATCCTCGTCAAATATTTTACGGTTTAGAACCAGGCTGGGTAATAAGTCTGAGGGATAAGGCGATATTGAAACCAAAAGCAGAATATTTGAAAGAATTTTATAAGAATTAATATACTTATACCTCTGTATTACCTAATAGTTCGTTAAATAAAAAATTTTATGTACAGTAGAACCGTAAATGCATTCAATTCATATGATTGATTCCCAAACCCCGTAATAAGAAAAATTAAAAAAAAAAAATAAAATATTAAGAAATTACTTAATCAGTTGTGGCTTTTCATTATCTGCTAAATGATAGCCAAGTTTTTCTTTCCCAAATACATTCAGCAGCATTTCTTCGCTGAGATTCCATAACTTTTCAGCCAAAACAGGATTTTGAGCAGCAGTCGAAGGTTCACATCGGTAACAATTATTAAAATAAATTCCTGTCGCTCCTTCTAGCTCAGGTGCAACAGCACAGAATACAGATGTGCTCGCAGCTTGTTGCTAAATTTAAACAAGAGATGAAAATAAAAGTATTAGATTATCTTACAGATTCTTAAATTAAAAGAGATTTTTATGCGAGAATTATTCATCAATCTTACCAAAGATTTTGTAAACGGGCGCATCAGAGCAAACAGTAATGTCCAAAACCACCAGTTTTTAGATATGCCAGAGGAAATCATATTTCCAGGATGTACAGAAAACACGGCTACTGTTGGCCAACGTTTAGCCAATTCAACGGTAAACAATATGTTGCAAAGTTTAGAATCGTTGTAAGCTCCCATTGACCAAAAGCTATTTGGAGGCGGTGATAAAACTGACGGATGAATGTCGTCCGGAGATTTTATGAAAGAGAATCTGGAATTTAAATCATCAGATTAGATTAATTTTCAATGTATTTTATTAACGATAGTAGTTTTAGTTTTACTTTATGAGTCAATTTTACCTATGCGATTCACTGGACAGTACAACAACTCTGGAATTATTTGTATTACGTAAAAGAGGACCAAGTAACATTGTGAAATAAAATTGTCCCAAATGATTCGTCTGGAAGGTCGATTCATAACCATCTGTAGTTAGTGAATGTGGCATTCCAAAAATTCCAGCATTCAATATGAGAATATCGAGATTTCTGAAAATAGAATGTAAGATTAAGGAAGTTGTAGGATACAGCAAAGCTGGGGAAACATCAGAATTCGAGAAAGAATCGAAAAACGTAAAAAAAATTCGGTTTTTTTTTACATTTCAATCAGATTTTGTTGACTTCTATGTTAGGAAATTGTTGTTCTAACTATATTCAGCCCATAAAAGTATGCTAAGTTTAATTCACGTTCAAGAATCGAAATTTTAGGCATTGAAATATATGAAAATAATTTAAAACGAATGAATCCAAAGAATTCAAACCCTGGATAGAATGTTGCAATTTATTTTCCGCCGTTTACCCATATTCAAGCTTTAGCTTAGAAGCAGCTTGTGCGACGCTTTCCAAAGAACACAAGTCCAAGATTAATAATTCGCATTCAATATTATCCTTCTCGCTCATTATCCTGTTCACAGCTTCGTTTCCCTTTTCCAAATTTCGACATGCTAAAATTACTTTGCAGCCATGTAGAGCCAACGATCTTGCAGTTTCAAATCCTGTAAAAACGAAAAATTAACAAGATTAAGACAATAATCGATCTATATTAAGCCTCGGAGCATCTGAAACTGCTCCTATTATATTTCATAATAAATTACCTATGCCAATATTAGCTCCCGTTACAACTGCCACTTTGCCCTTAAGATCCCTCCCATGTAGGACAGCCAAAGCCGTACTACTAGCGTCAAATCTCTGTCTAATTGGTTGCGACATTTCTCTATACTCCGTGGCAAAGGCTAAACGAGGATCTGTGTACGTTGTGGTTCGATTTACGTGATCGACAAATAGGACTTTGCCGTCGTCAGATATACACTTTTCCCAGCCAGTAGGTAGCTCTTTAAGATTAATGTGATAATAATAAATGTTCAAGGTATTTAGAATGATGCTAAAAAAGAATTTTGTAAAGAAAAAAAAGAATGTTAGCATTTTTACGGATTAAATACCTCCTTCAACGATTTTCTTTCGTCCTGTACGAGGATGCGTCCACTGAGTACCCTTGGTATAGTGACTATTGAAAAACGATAATAATATAATGCGCAATTAGTAATAGTGCATAATTGCATAATTACATTTTTATTCTATCACAGGATTACTTGTTTTACAATTAAACTTTAACCCAACCTAGCATAACGCGACACGTAATCACGTTTTTATTCTATCACAGGATTACTAGTCTGACAAGTAAACTTTAACCCAACCTAGCATAACCTAAACCTAAACTGATTCTAACCTAAAATGTAAAACAACTTTGCGGAAATGGTGAGTATGTATTTTTTTGTTTTTCTATATATCAGTAATGATAATAACAGTTTTTTAAAAGAAAACTTACTAACTTTACGTAGTAGACGTTGCCGTCTAAAGTAGCCCGTTCCTCCCATCCGGGTGGTAATTCATCCTCGCTGTCCGATTCCGACAAGACGCCCACCATCTTGTATTCAACTGATAAGAGTGAAGTTGGTAACGAGTGATGATCGAGCTGTCAGTTTCGGAGATTATAAGAGCGGTAATTTCGAACCGCATAATCGTGAGATTTAGATCATTGTTTAAATAAGACAGATTAATGAATGAGACAAACTAAGACCAAGGACATGTATCGAATTTTAATAATCTAATGACACATACGCGGTATAATATATCAGCGTAAATTAACAATTATTTATTCAAATCGAAACCGGTGATAGAGATAGGCTACGTTAGTTTCAAATCGTAATGAAGTGAGTCACGAACCGCGCCCGGAGTAGTAACACAAGAGATCGATAATGTTAAAATCGAGGTAGCATTTCTTCCTGTCAAATGTATGATGGCAGCGACGGTTGTTAAAATGATGTCGCAGAGCAATGGATTTCAGTCAAAAAAGAAAGAAGACGGTGATAATAAAGACAACTTATGGTAGGTCAATAGAAACCGTGAACAAATTAATTCAACTCTTCATAGTGGCGTGTGTGTGTAAAAAAAAAAAAAAAAAAACCAAAAAGTGAATAGAACCAAAAAAATAATTTAGTGATAATAATAATAGAAATAAAATGAAAGAGAAAAAAAATGAGAAGAACTTGGAAAAAAAAAACATTCCTTTTTCGATCACTATAACTTTACACCCACGTATTTAGTTCTTTCCTTACATACTTTTTTTTCTCTCACCTCCCCCTCCTCTCTCTGTACATAATAGACCCACTCACACGCACTTTACTCTATATCTTCTTATTATCCGCTACATAGTACACTGTAATACTTCACTTTATTCACATTACAGGTCCTCTATTTTAGCCGAGGTTCAAAATAGCGGGAACAACAAGCTGCCTTCGTACAAAAATGTCTTGGTCTTAGGTAAGGTGAAAAAAAGTTGAATGAAAAAAAATTAAATTATATTAAATTACGAGAAAAAAAAAAAAAATAATTAAAATAACAATTTTTTTAAACTTATAAAATAATTTATCTGATGAAATTGCGTTGAGAATTTTAATCAGTAACAGTTAATTGTAAGCACCTCTATGTATACATATGGCATTGTCTCAGACATTGGTATATTGAGGTGTAACAGAACATGTGTGAGAAATATTCTCGCATGACATCATTCATTACTCATCAGGCTACCTTTTTTTTCTTCATTTATTTATTTATTTATATCTTTATTTATCTATCTCTATATCTACTAATTTTTACATTGATATTCGCAGGTGATAACGAAAGTGGTAAAACCACGCTAATAGCAAAACTCCAGGGTGTTGAGGACCCCAAAAAAGGTTCTGGTCTAGAGTTTGCTTACATCGATGTTCGCGACGATTACAGAGATGGTAAAGATTCAAATATCAATAAAGAAAGCAAGAAAAATCTAATTTTGATTCTATTTTCTCAGCAAAATTCATTAAAACTTGATATTTCTTATCTAATAATCAACCTATAGATCTAAAAAGAAATACAGAAAGCATAAAAGCCTCATTTTGGGACTATTTACTCAGAAAAATTCGTTAAAAATTTATATTTTCTATCCAAACATCAACAAGACGTTAATATTTCAATTTTTTTTCAATTAATTAATCAATTTCTTGTCTCAAAACTTCAAACAGATCAAACGAGGCTATCGGTATGGGTTTTGGACGGAGATCCAGGTCACACAAATCTGTTAAGATTTGCATTGAGCGCTGATAGATTTCCGCACACTTTAATAATGCTTGTAGCAGCAATGACTAGCCCGTGGGCTATTCTGGAACAGCTACAATCGTGGGCTGCAATACTTGGCGATCACGTTGATAAATTATCACTGGATAACGATACTAGGCAGCATTGTAGACAACTGAGTAAGATTTTTTTAACTTTACAGATTGAGAGAATAAGATTAAAGCAATTTTTATCAACCGCATTGCTTTATTATTCATTATCTACGATTTTCAGACGTTAAAAAGTGGCAGGAGTATACTGAACCTGGTGATGAATTGGACCCTGGTAGTCCGTTGAGACGCACAAGCCGAAATCTTGACGAAGAAACAGTCGACGGACTCCCCTTGCCTGAAGGAGTATTGACTACTAATTTGGGTCTAGATGTAGTCGTCGTAATAACGAAAACAGACTATATGACAACTCTGGAGAAAGAACACGATTATAAGTAATGTTTAAATAGATGTTACAGAGTTTTTGACTATTCAGATTTGAAAAATATTGAAGATTAGTAATTTTGAATACGATTTTAACGCCCTTTTTTATTCACTTTTTTTTTATTTCATCAGGGACGAACATTTCGACTTTATGCAGCAATGGGTGAGACGATTCTGCTTGCAGTATGGAGCAGGATTATTCTACACATCTGCTAAAGAAGACAAAAACTGTGATTTGCTCTATAAATATCTAACGCATAGAATTTATAGTCTACCTTTTAGAACGCCGGCTTTAGTTGTTGAAAAGGACGCTGTACTTATGTGAGTATCTGCTGAATCCATTTGTGAATTGAGTTCTCCAATTACATGAGAGATATTCATTTTATTATATGTTTTCAGTCCTGCTGGATGGGATAATATGAAGAAGATCAGTATTCTACATGAGAATTTGCAGACAATGAAGCCGGACAGTTATTACCGCGATATTATAGCCCAGCCTCAAGTAAATCGCAAGGTAAAACGACGTTTCATTATTAATAACGAAATATAACATGTGTATTAAATATTAATGAAATAAATCTAATTACCTTTATTTATAATAATTCGTACAGGCTGTGGCACGAGAAGTAGAAGTTCAAGCTGAAGAGGAACAAGCCTTCCTTGCTAAACAACAAGCAGCTTTAACTGGCCTTAAAGATCCTACACGATCTCCGACGACCCGTAACCAGGCAAGCACTGGTCCCGTGATACAGGTCATACCGATTACCATTAGAGCATGCTGTTGATTTTCGTTACAAGTAACTAACACCGAGGTTCTGTGAAGGCCAATCAACTAATTAAATCGTATAATTGATGTGTAATAATGCTTTTCGTTTAATCGATTTTTTAATACCTCATTTTGATACTAAAATTCATTGTCTTTAATATCACCAAAAACTTTTATCTGATTCTCTATTCATCAAATAATAAAGAGTTTTTCACAATTTTAAGTAATTTAGAAAGTATTAATCAAATTTTAATACGTTTCACTTCACATTTCAACAGATAAAACTCACAATATCATCGTTTAACATTTCAAACCCATCGGTGTAGCATGCTCTAATATGTTTGTGGTATGAACTGGTGTTTAATGTTCATGTGAGGTAATAATACCTAATCAGCAGCTAATGTTTATATTATTGATCAAATCCCAGGTCGCATCGCCGAACAAAAAATTGGATCCAAAAGGGGCGGGAGGTACACCTGGAGGAGAAGGTGTATTAGCTAATTTCTTTAATTCTTTACTTTACAAAAAATCAGGAGCATCTCCTGGATCCCCGGGTACACCGGGCAGCGTTGTTCAAACTCAAGCAAAAACTGGTAATTTTTTAATGAAAATTTGTATAACTGTAAGATTGAAGAATGAAAATATTTACCAGTTTTACATAATTAAATATTTTACGATACTTTTTACACAGAAATAACGAGCCCAGATGCTGGACCGGTAGACAAAGCGGCGATGCGTAACGACGCTGCTGCTGAATTGGACCGGTTAACACGTATGAAAAAAATTCCACCACCTGATTTGAACTCTTCATCCGAATGTTAGACTAATATCGAGCTAACTTTGCGACCCATAATTTACAGCGGTTTTGAACTTGCTAGTGAAGGTGGAATTTTGGTACTACGATGTGAAACGACCAGTTAACGAATTTGAAGAGCTTAAAATTTACTGGCTTTTTAAAAGATATTGATATTCTTTTTATTGCCATTGTTTTACTGGTATTTTGATTCATTAATTTCACTCGTTGTGCTTATAAACCGAAACAATTATAGATCGTGCAGTTTTATGGTCTCTGTATTTAAAATTTTTTAGATACAGATATTTTGGCACGATTTTTGGTTTTTAAGTACCTTGGTTTAAAACTTAGGGCTTGTAATTATATTTGGCTGACTAAATACTAAATAATGTAAAATATACAATAGTACTAAATACTTTGATTTATAATTGCCTGGATTATTTATTTCATTGAAGAAAGAAAGAAAAAAAGATAAAAGAAATTATGATATTTATATTTGGCACGAAATATTTAAATATGATTTGATATTTAGATGAGTTTAGAGCAACTCGTGTTTTTAAAGACCGTTTAGATTGATGATGATTTAGTCTGATTAGAGGTGGTTAATACTAACATGATATGAAATTTGAAAATGGTACGAAGGGAGCAATTTTTCATAATTAATGAACGTGCAATATCATTATGGGACTTTCTGCCTGTTAATTACAAAGGGATTTTGAGCGTACTATAACAATTATTAACAATTAACCAAATGAAAAATGGGCCGCAAAGGCTTAGGATTGAAATATAACAGATTTTTCTTTTCTTTTTCTTAAAAAAAAGTGAAATTAAAAAAAAAAAAAAAAAAAACACGTTTTGAAACCAATGAAAATTATAATATGCCACAGCAGCTAAACAACAACAGCCTTAATTGTTGTACTTTGAAATATAAAGAAAAAACTAAGAAATAAAAAACAAAAAAAAACATATATAGGTATACACAATATGAAGTATAAAGAATAGAAAAACCCTTGGAGTTTAAATGTAATAAGATATTTATAATATAATAATAAACTTCAATAATGCTTACGCACATGCCCTTGCGTCTCGTAATAAATATAGTAAGTTATTTAGTAAAGCGTTTGCAATGGATCCGTTTTACATTATTCAAAAGCAAGAAAAATTTTTTTTTTTTCATATACATTTACCGATTGATGAATTATTATTATTTGTTTTTTTGTAGATAATTAATTTTTTTTATTCGACGTTATACCACACAACTTTAATATTCAAAATATACTTTTCGAATTTCTTGTTTCAAAAAATTTCATTGAACTGAATTAAATTGAATAGCGATCGGTCTAATTAAGATTATATAGACGAAGGAGTAAACGAGTTTGCACTAGTTTGTGTAAGATAAGAAAAAGTATGCAAGAAAATATATAAAAAAAAAAAAGAAAAAAATAAATAAAAAAAAAAAAGAGAAGGAAAAGGCGAAGATTTTTCTAAGAGCTGTATATTTTGATGAGATTCAGTTTTCGTAGGTTTAGATGATAACAATATATTGCTTTTACATAAAAAAAAAATTAATAAGAAAAAAAAATTTGAAAAAAAAAATCAATAAAAAAATTAAAAAATAAATCATCATTATGATATTTCTCTATCGTTATTCATTCATCACTGTTTTGCACCTTATTATTCTATCCTCTCTTTATCTTCTCTCTGTTACTCTCTCGTTAATTTAAACCCTTGTACTATTGTAATCATATATGAGTTTTCTATAAGTAAATTAATTAAAGCCTTCATGCATCCAAACTAAAAGTGTAATATCATCGTCAAGACTATATTAATTATCAAAAATAAATAATTAATTTTTCATACAGACCTTGTCGTTTTATTTCATCAATTATCACCCTTAGTATTAAGCCCTTAAATTATTAATTTTAAATTTATTATAAAAGAATTAAAATGTTCAAAAGCACAAAAAAAAAGTAAATAATCAGTTGTATTATTTATTCAACATATATCTCATAGTCAAATATTTTTAAACTATGAGTCCCATAGTTAAGTTTATTCTTTAATTTGTAATAACGAACGGGCCATACGTTTAGATAAGCTCAATACTATTAAATTTACATATTTTTTGTTGTTATAGTATACGTAGCAGTACCTACTGCTGTTAGAAGTTTTTTTTTCTTTTTTTTTTTTTTTTTATTGATTTATTGCCGCTGATAATTAATTATAGTCTTCACTAGTGAATATATTTTTCACGATGTAACATTAACGTACATACTACAAAACATTCATATATAAAAGATGCAAATTTGTTTAACTCTAATTATTCCTTGTGGTGTTATTTTCATTTCTTATCCTTTTTAATTAAACCCACGAGGCTAATAATATCTCAACAATTTAAACTAATTCTTTATAGTATATTTATTATAAATCGTCTAATCAGCAACGAAAATTCAAACTCTTTATATAATGTTTGAAAATCAAGAAAAATACTTGTTTAACAAAACAAAGTACCCAGCTATATTGAACACAAGATATTTGGAGCAAGTTGATTAATTTTATCTATCAGAAGGAATATTATATTATCTTATAATAATTGGTAAATTTCACTTTTATTTCCTATTAATCTTAATGAAAATCTTAATCTTTTGGTTCTCTATTCAATTTAATTAATATTCTATGTAGATATAATATATGTAAGTATTATATTTGCCAAAAAAAGATTACATGTATAGATTTAAAAAAAAAAAATAAAATAAATATAAAAAAATAATAAAAAATTAGGCCCGTCACCCGCAAGATATTATAGTATGAATATATACAGTTATTGGATAGTAATTTACCTACATCGGATAAAATATTTATTATTTATATATAGCTGAATAATTGATTTTCATTAAAGGATGTATATATAACTTAAATATCAACTTTTTTTAGATATTTACCATTATTATTATGATTATTATTATTATTATTATTATTATTATTATTATTGTTATTATTATTATCACTTAGTAATATTTTCTTCATCAGATTCAATAAATTTACAAATAATTGTCTTTAAAGTAATATCTCTATGTAGGTATGTTTATAACAAATATCGGTGTTTGACCGATGGTTGAAATTTATAAATGCATTAGAAAAAAAAGCAACAAAAACAATTTGCAGTATCTGTTTATATCCTCAACAAATACTGTTCAATGTATAATTCATACTTATGTGTGTATATATATATATGCATATATAATAATAATAATTCATCATTAATTAATTAATTTTAAATAGGCCAACCAGCTAGAAGAAACAATTTATAATATTATTACGGTTTGGAAAAATTTCTCTTTTGATATATGATGTTTTGACAATGAATAATAAAAAAAAAAAAAAAAAAAAAACGAAAAAATGAAGGGATGAGTGAAGAAACTATGATAAAATATGGGATCGTGATAAACTTGTTTGGTAATACATACATATATCAATGGAAAAAAAATCAAAAAAATTGTCAATTTTTTAAATTCTATGATTAGACATTATATCTATATAAAAAAATATTAAAATCTAAAAATTTATAAGAATTTTGTTAACAACTGTTTATATCCACTGGTGTAAATCCTACAATATACATATATGTATATATACATACTCACTAAATGCATGCATTATCGATAATAAGTTAACCCTTGATGGGTCTTAAAGTCAACGAAATTATTTTTTACCGTTTAAGGTAAAAATCAAACAAAAAAAAAAATAATCTTTCTTATTCAAAATACTATAACAAGATTATTGGCCAATGAGATGATATATACTGTATAAAATCAAGTTTCAAAATTATGTATAACAAATCTCTGTGCGCAGTTTAAAAAAAAAAAAAAAAAAAAAAAAAAAAAATAGGGCTTTACAAAACTTTACGCATATACATACTGTGGGTTATATAGGTATGATATAGACTGTCTATAGGCATATATAGGTATATATGTATGTATACTGTGTGTATATGTAATTAAATCGATGAAATTATTTTTACTTTTATTAATAATAGTATGTATGTATACCTATGTAATATGGTATATATATATATATTGTAATTGGCTGAAATTTGAAAATTATTGCTACTATATTAATATTTATATGCGATTACCACAATAAATGTGCAATACCTGAGTTTCTAGTAAAGCAATATACGTTTGTCAACTGCCTTACGGCATATAGGACATTCGGACATTCGATCTCCGCACATCTGGCAGGTCCCATGTCCGCAAAGGAAGATCATGTTCTTTAAACGGTCTAAACAGACCGGGCACATTGTCTGTAAATATATTTGAAAAAAAAAAAAAATATAAAAAAGAACCATAAAAATAAATAAGTAATTATGAAAAATTGAATCAAAAATTAGAAACAAATAGAAGAAGAAAATAAAAAAAAAGAATCGAACTATGTTTAAAGATATCGAGAAGATGATTACAATCCAGGAGTTAAAGTCCTTCGATTATTTAATAATTGATTAATCAAAATAGAAACTAGTTTTTTTTTTTTTTTTTTTTACCTGTTCTTTTATGTCTTGCAATTGCTGCTGAAGTTTTTGTATATCGCTATGCGACGTGTCTCTACTTCCGTTATTCATTAGGGCAGCTTCTCCTTCGTTTGGTATCGGGGGTACCGGTTCCTCTTCGGGATCAGCTTTTACTTCAGAAATTGTACCTGGTAAATATATGTAATATAAAAATTTTCTTGACAAAAACTAAAAAGCTAAATAAAAAATGATGACAAAATAATGATGATTTTGATAAGAATAAAAACACATCCGTATACTAAAACAAGTATGATTACCTCCTCCTCCACAACATATGGAGAGTGGTACCATGTGTTGTATTTGGGCTCTGCATTGTACGCATTTTTTCATCAAAGAGGCACAACTTTCGCAAGCACACATGTGACCGCATGGACGAAATAGTACTCCAGCTTTACGATCGGAACACACGACACATTCCTCGATCTGAAAATACGAGAATCGGAGTGAAAATTTTTTTTTTTAACTTTATTATTAACCTAAGATAGAAATTAAATTCAAAATTAGATAGAAAATATTTTCTGTAAAAAAAAAAAAAAAAAAAAAAAAAATTTATGACTTAAGGAACATTCACGAGAATTTTTATCAATAAATATCGAATTTACTGTACCTTGACTCTTGAGAGAACGTTTTCTCTGCATATTAGGCACTTTTTTACCCTAGGTGCACAAACGTTGCAGCAAGCAACGTGTCCGCAAGGATTAAAAAGCGTTTCTCTTTTCCCGTCTGAACAAACTAAACATTCGTCGATAGCTGCGGATGGAACAGCAGCCTCGATGTCGTGGCTAATGAAAGGAATAAGAAGAAGAAGAAGAAGAAGAAGAAAGATCAATGAATGAATAATCACTTAAAAAATATCAAAAAAATTCGATAAAACACGTACGAGTCTTTGTCCTTATGACACTTGGTTAAAGTTTTGCACAAATTTGGATCCGGGCATAGGTCAAGTGGCGTTTGTCCCTTTTTATTTTTTAATGTAAGATCAGCCCCATGAGCAGCAAGAAAGCAAGCTATAGAAGCGCTGCTTTTTTTGTCCTGACCCTGGGCCCCAAGTCCCATTAAAAGTCTACCGACGTCTTGAACGTCCTGTAGTTGTCGAAGTTGAGAAAGGGTGTGATGTCTAAGAGCTTCGTGGAGCGGTGTATCTCCGTCTTTATCAGCGACATTTAAATTCGCACCTTCCCTAACTAGTAGCTAAATAAAAATAAAATATCGTTGCGATAATCAGTAAAAAATTTCGCTCGAATGAAATTATATTTCTTACCCTCACTATCTGCGTGTGTTGTCTTTCTACTGCCAAATGGAGGGCCGTTTGCAAATTAACATTTTGGAGATCTAAGTCCGCTTTACCAGCTTGGGCTAATTGCTCGGCTACTTCTACGTGGTTGTTCAATGCTGCTAGATGAAGGGCCGTATATCCATCGTCCTTTTTCTCATCCACTATCCAAGGTCTGGGTAATTTACATAGGAGAACTCTCATCGCGCTGAAAATGAAAATAAATTAATAAATAAATGAAAAAAAAAAAAAAAAAACAATTGAAAGAATTAGAATTTTATTGTAGAAAAATACATAGATAATTTTTTAAACGTATATATAGAGAATTTTTAATAATTTTATATTTTTTCATCGATTTTATTCTGTACTATATACTATATGTATACATATGTATGTATATATAAACCGTTGGTAAAACGTTTTAAATTATTCATTTCATGAACTTTGGTAAAGTTTTGGGAATATTACGTTCGTAATCTGCATCCAATTTGCAAACCGAAAGTTTCATTCAAATTTTACTCACCGTGACTGGCAATAATATATAAAAAAAAAAACCAATAAAAAATTATTAAAAAGAAAAAGAAAAAAAAAGGTAATAAAATTTCGAACTTATTTTTTTTCCTCGGTTTATAGATTTATAGATTTATATATATATATATACATCTACAGGGAAACGAATAATTATTTTCAAGATTTTTACAAATATTTTCATACACCTATGTAGGATATGATTTTGTAAAATTTAAATACGCCGTAGGTACATACGTATGTATGTACATACATCCCGGACTAAATGGTCTGCGATATAAAGTCAGATATTTTTACGATCTAAGTTTCTTTCCTATTTTATTCAGTAGTCACAGTGAATATCGTTAGAAAAATAGTATTTCGAATTTTTCCTGTATATAAAATTGAAAACTTTCAAGTTCGATAGCTCGTTTCCTGTTTCCTGAAATACTGAATGTGAAGTGCGGATTCGTTCAATCGAGAGAAAATTATCGTAGAAGAAAAAAAAAAAATAAAAAAAACGAATTTATCTCCATATCGTATATCGTATACCTTCTGATGTATGTATTTATGTATGTATACATGAAATTATTTTTCGTGGGGTTTAATATTACATTAAAATATTATCCCCGACCCTGTATAAACTGAAGCTATGTATATATGTATAACAAAAATCTACGCGTATGATGCATAGCCGGTGCCTAGCACATGTGCAGAGAGTCTGGTGCATTCGCTCCCTATTTTCCCGTCTCGAGTCTACCCAGCTTTTGTAGGAATAACGACGTATAGTAGACCGGGAGGCCAGTTTCTTTGCCTCAATACCTCGAGGAGGCCTAACTGCAACTAGCTACATCCAATACTATTTTACAACAGCTGTTAACTTCGGCCTCGTAGTGGTCCTCGAAACTATATCACATATATATATATATACCTACATTCAATATACATGTAACAAACTCAATCCGTGGGTCTGTCGCGTCGTCGTGATGTCAAAGAAAAATCACAATCCCTTTATACGATTAAAAATTTTATTTTATTTTTTTGTTTTCGAACTCGTTTTTATTATTTTTTATTTTTTTCGTAGGGGAGAAATAATTTATACGATTATCGAAGAAGGCAATCGTTGATATTGGTAATTGATTTGTGCCACTATACGGTAACCATGAATCATTTATACTCTTACGAATTGGAGGTATGTGTGTATATGTATACAAAAACTGAAATCTCGCTTACGAGTTATATTCAACGGGGGTTGTTATTCTGTTAAGAAACTTTAGTCGTATATATGATTTACAGTGATGTTGACGATAAAGAGAATCGCAGTTTATTTTCACAGTCGACTGCCAAAGTACCGAGCATTAAAGTATATATGTACATACGTACGTACAGTTAGAAAATCAAGAATAAAAACAATACATAATTTACGATATCGCGAAATGTAGTACCTACCGTTTTAATTTATGTTTTTGATTAAACAAATTTTGATAAATTTCAAGGGCGCCGATATCAAAATAAATGAACAAAAAGACAAAATGGAAAATAAAAAAATGGAGATAAAAATATTTTACTAATTAGGTTTAATCTTTGCTATTTCTAAATTTGTAATAAAAGGGGTATGTAACGGGGGTTAAATATTATAGAGATAGAAAATCGCGAGTGAGTTGAAACGGCGTTGGTACAGCTTTCGCGCGTTTCGTACGTCGGTCGCATCGTTCCGACTGTGTTTAATAATTAATAAATTTAATTATCTCACTGGCACAGCTGTGGAAGAGCGTAATAATTATGACGTACATACATACATACATACATACCTATGCTGTGATAATCTACCTATATCCTATTCCCACCTACGGCGTAATATTATTGTGGTAATTGGTTTAATAGCACCAATCTTAATTACGATTTAGAACGTAGTTTGTTCTCTGTATTATAGGATATGTATGTATGTTGGCTTTACATACGACTGTTTATACTTCCTAAACCACGAAATGTATGCTATACACAACCAATACAACCTGTACCTACCACCTATACGATATTCTTGCTAATTTACAAAATCAAATTATTCTATTTAGCCGAATATTTGATGCATTTATATCCAATTTCTGTGCAGTAGGTACTAAACTGAACGAAATAAATTTCATAATCAGCCCTTCCAATTGCTGCAGTGGAGGGAAATTTAATGCGTTGATGCGTTAATTTGTTAAAGAATTTTTTTTTTTTTGCATATTGCGATTTGTGATTTAAAAAAAATACGAAAAAAAAGAAAGAATGAAAGAAAAAAAAAAAAAAAATTGCGCGCGAAAACGAGAACGATATACTAGATATAGGTAAGTGGGGAAGTGAAATTTAGGTACAGAAAATACAGGCTAGCCGCTAGTCAGTTACCATTCAAACGTCCAGCTAGTTAAAAGCTCGGTTTAGTAAAGCGTGTAATAAAATGGTATTACAAGGCTGCAGTGGGTTGAGTGTATTTAATTAGTTAGTTTAAACGGAGTGAACGAATTGAAGTTTTTTTTTTTTTTTTAAACTGAGAAACGATTTTGCGAATATATTTTAGAGTAAGATTAACATCGAATAGAAATTAATATAATACAGGATA
Source organism: Macrophya annulata (assembly GCA_963924015.1). Taxonomy (NCBI): domain Eukaryota; kingdom Metazoa; phylum Arthropoda; class Insecta; order Hymenoptera; family Tenthredinidae; genus Macrophya; species Macrophya annulata. Next base: position 2,367,874 of record OZ001263.1, read on the forward strand.
TTTGGTGATTGATGCATAAACAATTTTTATTTATTTTTATTTTTTTTATTTTAGAAATTAGGTATAATCCCAGCGGAAAAAAAAAAAATCGAGAACGAAAAATACCGGCTGATTATCTTGAAGACTTTAAATGTGATTTAGATTTTTCGTTTTGTATCTGTCTATCCGAATTTTTTTATCTCCGGTTATTTTTATGTATATATAATTCCCGCAGGCTGTCTTCTGTACGGTGAAATTCGCATCAAGGAAATATCTTCAATTTTCTCTTTCTTATTTTACTCTCTTTACCATTTTTTTTTTCTTTTTCTTTTCTTTTATTTTTACATTTCCATCCCCACCATTTGAACTGCCTTTATAAACCCCCTGTCCAATATTGTTTCCCTCACTACCCCTGCACGACCGTTTAGCAAGAAAGAAAATTCTATTTATCTTCCCTCAATTGCACTGCAGGTTGTTCGCCTTATTCCCTTTCCCTTATTCTCTTTCTCTACTTATATAGAACTTTTTTAGATTGTTATAAAGTTCAATTTTCTATCAGTCATTCGCGTCAGGTGTACCTCTTTCTATTTTCTTCTTTTCTTTTCTCTTTCTCTTTCTCTTTCTCTTTCTCTTTTTTTTTCTCTTTCTCTTTCTCTTGCCTCCCACAACGAGAAGAATCCAATTCTATAAAACTTGAAGTATAATAAATAAAGCCTCGATTTTACCCCTCACTTTACTTTACTACTGTCAATCATATTCCAGATTTCCATATTCGTATATATCACTGTGCATACCCACTGCGAGAAACGAAAATTTCTGTTGCAAATTCTGAATAAGAAGAAGAAGAAAAAAAAAAAAAAAAAAAAAATGAATATATATATAACGCAACAAAAAAAAGTGTATATTATAACAGAATCCGCGAAGTAGGTGGCTAGTGTTTAACTCTGACGTAACGTCCGGTCAAATTGACGCTCCCAAATGAAACGACGCGCCCATAGGTATGAAAAACCGTATCAAATGAAATAGGTAATTTTAAACGTGATTTGAGTGTAAGAAAAAAAAACAAAAAATGTTAAAGACACAAATTTTTGTGAATAAAAAAAAAAAAAAAAAAAAACGAAAAAAGAAAAAAAAAAGTCGATAAAATTTAAGTAAAATAAATGAAAAATAAAGAGGTGATCGGTATTCCTGAAGGAATAGAGGTATATCCCCTGTGTCCCGGGCCCCATTATTCCTTCAGCGGTAATAAGTTGCGGTCGATCCCGTAAGGAACGGGACAGGTTCGCGTAATTTATGCGTTCAATACGTTCCGGGCACCGCGCCTTATGCTGTCATCTCTCGATTCTCTCTGCAGCTTCTCATCGCGTTTTGCGGTATAAAGTCACAGATGAGGTAAAGGTAGGTTTATATATATATATGTGTGTACTCAGTCCCGGATTTCTTCGGTTACAGGTACCGGGAATGAGAGTTAAAGGTATAGGTAGGTGGGAGTCGAGACGTGGGAAGGATTGGTAAAAAAAAAAAATAAAAAAATAAATACATATATATTAATTCCTCGCTTCCTTTAAAAAAGTTATTCAAAAAAGACGGATTCCTCTTCTCTCCTTACCCTTACCTATGTACCGATCTTATATATCGCCTATATACCTTATCACAAACGTAGACGTATACTATCCTCGGAGATATGGTATATATATATATATATATATATATATATATATATATATATATATATATATATATATATATATATATATATATATATATATATATATATATATATATATATATATATATATATACATATAGAGTATATATAAAACTTTTTTCGCACCGATGGAAATCATCTCAATAAAATATGACGATCGTCGCACTCCCGGGAAAGCAAGAAAAAAAATGAAAAAAAATAAAATAAAATAAAATAAAATAAAAAAATGGGAGAGAAAATATAGAAAGAGAGATAAAGAAAGAGAGAGAGAGAGAGGGGGGGGGGGGATAAGGAAAGAAACGAGAAGGAAGAGTCAGAGAGAGAACCGCTTTCAACCGCAGCCAAAGTGCTTTTATAATACGAAAAAGTTGTGCGGCTAAGGCGTCGCCAGATATATTATATATATACCAATATATATATATATATATATATATATATATATATATATATAGATATAAGAAATTGTACGCGAATTGCAGTTTCGTAAAATTAAATTAAAAGAAAAAAAAAGATTTTAGAGGGGCTGTGGTTGAGGTTCGAAATTTTTTTTATGAAATTTTTGGAAGTTCCTGCAAAGAAACAAAATTCCGAATTTTAATATCACCAAGTTACAATTTTTGAAAAGAATATTTTCCCGGGAATTTGTATAGTCGATTTAAATAAAAATTTCAAATCAAAAAAACATCGAGGATTTAAAATTTCAAACTTTAAAGATTCCGAGTTTTTATACCTGTCCAAATTTCGATCTTTCCCAATTTTGATATTCTCATTTTATTTTTTTTTTTTCACGTTTCTGAAAATTTGAAATCGTCTAAAATTAATCCGTAATATTGAACTTCCGAAATTCGGGATTTCAATCCGAACCTTTCATAGTATACTGATTTTAAAATATATGTGAATTATATTATCTACAGAGTAGGTATCTGTATCGAGATACGTGAAATAAAGAAGGAAACGAAATGATATTTGCAAACAAATTTTCCAACGATTGCGAAAAATAAAATATAAAAATAAATAAATAAATAAAATAAATAAGCACGTGGTTTGGAGCACCACGTGGGCCATGTGGTGAGAGATGCGATTCGTTTCTGAAAAGTTTTTCCCATTTTACCGAGAAAGAAAAAGAGAGATAGAGAGAGAGAGAGAGAGAGAGAGAGAGAGAGAGAGAGAGAGAGAGAGAGAGAGAGAGAGAGAGAGAGAGAGAGAGAGAGAGAGAGAGAGAGGGCGAGAAAGAGATGGAGAGTTAAGCGTGTTTGGGGAATCTGATAGGTTCTCAAAATATCGGAAGTATCTTGCGGAAACGGAGAGGCCCACGATAAAGATGGGTATATTTCAACTCTGGAGTGAAAAGAGGATATAGATAGCTATACACTTTGGCTTTGGCTACAACGTTTCGGTATATAGGGTAAGTTTCTGCACATGGTTAGGTATACGATATAGTAACTGAAAAATATTTCACCAAGACTAAGAAATTGTAAAAATACACCATACATACACACCCATGGATCAAGACGAAATAGAGATAAAGATATAAAGGTAGCGGGTATCTCCATCCACCCCCTTCCCTCTTCATACGCACACAGAAAATTTCTTTTCGTATTTTCCGAGTGCTTCTTTACAGTCGGAGTGGATTGGCTTGGACTAAAGTAGTAGGCAATTGATCGGATAATAGGAAAAGATGCTATATTTTCTCGATCCCTATAACCCCTGTATCTAAATTTTCTTTACTTTTATTTTTCTGTTTCTTTTTCTTTCCTCTCTCTCTCTCTTTTTCTTGCGTTATACGAATCGCGAAATCACATAGAGACACCAACATTAGCAGGATATCTGTATACGGAGTTTCTCCTTCGACCAAATTGGACAAAATTGTTTTTGCAGTGAGAGCACTTCCGAGGTTAGTCGTGCGAACGAATGATATCATACCTAGCACACGTAGGAAATATTAAATTTCTCACTACCAAACTTGCAACCCCTCTCGCGATTTTTTTCTAATTCGTAAATTTTTTTTTCTGTTTTAAACTTTTATTTCACTTATATATCTCATCACTTTGAAATTTCTGTGTTATAATTAGTTGAAAAAGCCCGGTAAGTAAGTAAAGAAAAAAAAAAACAAAAAAAATCTAACGAGAACTACGACGAGATCCTTACTGTAAAGATTTTAAATAGTTAATATTTCTTGACAGAGCAAAAGACAAAGGATAATTATAACGATAATGAATATTTCTTCTCTGGTACCATTCTATTAAATTTTGAAAAAAAAAAGATAAAGAAAAAGAAAAAAAAAATTACTGCCTCTACTACCTTGGCTTCTGATTCCGTGAGGTTTATAAATGAAATATGATGTCTACCGGGCATAGATGAAGATAATGGAGAATCTCGTTTGTTATTAAACTGCCAAACTTTTCTCTAACGCCAATGTTTCCTCCCTTATATAGGTATATATCAAATTTTCCTTACCAGTTAACGACTTTGGTAATAATAATAGTCTGTGTAGATTTAGAGAGTTTTTCGTGGTAATATCTGCCCAGGGTAAGTATAAATGAACGATATTTCTTATAATATGAAACGGGTTACGTAAACTCGAATAAAATTCTTTAGTTTTTGATCTCCTGTGTCTGTCAAGGGGTCCAGGCATTATATACATATGTAACAATAATATATTTACGGTATAGGATATACTGTCGACAAATTTCTCTCGTAAAGACGATTTACAAACTCCAAGTCAGTTCCTAGCCCTCTTGAGCTTCAATCCCAAAATTTTGTCCTCTGTATACTAAAGCTGGATTTTACTGTACGAGGGTAGATAGAGGTATGTATGTACCTTGAAACAGGCTTCATCGTGTCAAGTCTATATCTCGCTTTCCGTGTTACACCGTATTTACGTTGACGGACAGTCCCGGGGTTACGTTCACGTTCACCACCTGGTGCTCATGGTTCACGAAAGATGAAGAAGAAGAAGAAGTGAAGAAGAAGAAGAAGAAGAAAGAAGAGGGTGACACTTGAATATCGAAAAAAGTCGTTCATTTTTTACGTCCCATTTTTCATACGTATCAAATGAAAAAATTTTTCGTTTTCTTTTTATTATTTCATTTCATGTGAAAGTAATTTACTCCACTTGTTCTTTCAAAACAACGTTATATATGTTCTCTTCTTCACTCCCCATACAACGATCGTATAAGTTATATTACATACTCAAGAAAAGAATCCGGCTATTTTACTCTTTGGCATATTCGCTGTATGTCCGAGTAGTAAACAAGTCGTTTACTCACCGTCCGAATACTCGAATGAAGAGGATTTAGAGCTTCAAATATCAGAATGAAATTCCGTAGGATCAGGAATACATCCAAAAAAATGATATTACGCAATATGAATGTATGCATACATAAATACGGAAAAAATATCTTAGATGTTTTAAAAAACTGACCAAAAAATCATTCAGAACTTAAATTTTTTATTTTCTTAAACATTTTTTTTATGGTTTTCTCATCTGGAATGAAAAAAATATTGTAAAATACGTGAGGAAGGGGGGGGGGGGTCAGGCTGCTGCAACGTCGGTCGACGGCCCATCGTTGGGGTTTTTAAAAATAGCGTTTCTCTGGTACAACGTATCGCGTGCACATTGCAGTTTAGTTACTTAGTAAGTGAACAACTCGGTTGCCAATACGAGTAATAAAATCTGAATATAATAATAAACGAATTTTGGTATTTGGTGAAAAATTTTACTGTACATAAAACAAAAAGTAAGATTAAGCTGACGAATTTGGTTGAAGCGATAGCTGCCCCCTCTCCTCGAGAAACAAAATTGAGTGTTTCAACTGTCGAAAACTTGTATAAAAATAAAAAAAATAAATAAAAATTTAGAAATGGTACGACGATCCCACTATGAGGAATAATAGCATCGGTGTCTAAAAACCCGAAGCACTAACCGTCTCGGCGTTAGTTAAGTTCGTGTCGTCCAGGAATAGTCGCCATGTGGCGGAGGAGGCAAACCGTCCATGGCAAACCTATTTTTGGGTAAAGACAAATTTGGACCGAGGGCTGCTGGTGCCGAGCCATGCCGCGGTCGAGCGTTCGCTCGTCAAGTGTAGGTTTACATGCTGCGGGGGCCCAGAAAATGAGGGGGGACTTTTAGGGGGGAAGAGGGGTAAGGGAAGAGAGAAGAAATTCGTTGGTGTTGGGTGTGACAGGGAGGCCAATGGGATTTCTGCAGCCATTTTTAGAGGGCTTGTTCAAGGAGCTCAAGCAAACTGATGTGGCATTCAGTCCGAGGCAGTCTAACCGACAAGGAGGGCACTTGATCGCTCAACTTGAATTAAAACCATCAAGAAGTTTCCATTATAACGTGGTTTTAAATACCGAGAAAGATTATACCGATCGAAAGACGAGACAGACGAAACTTATATACACGGACTGTAGTCATTGGTTCATGGTATAACATAGACCTTCGCAAAATCTTCGCTAAACTCTTCGGAAAGTGAAACAAGAAAATGGGAGACGCGCCATGATCCATTAAAAAAAAAAAAAAAAAAAAAAAAAAACAAATTATAGATCCGTCGATTGTCTAATTGTGAAACCGATTATCTGTAACCAGTTTAATCGGTATAAGATCGAACGGGGGATGATATCGGTAAGGAGTTTAAAAATCTAGCCGAACAACTGTTCCGTACTTCCTTACTTCCCATAGTGAAACCGACTTATGGAATGTAAAGAAGTATGGAGCCGGGTTGTGGCCTTTCGACCATACACCCCATGAAGAGGAGTGGTTCATCATATTACGATCGTCAGTTAATCGTTTTGTTAAAGTGCAACGTACGTAAACCAAAAAAAGAAAAAAAAAAAAAAAAATAAGAGAAAAATTTTAAGATGATGATGGTGATTTTTGAAAACGGTAATAACCTAAGAACCAAAAAAAAAAGAGTAAGAAAATTTGAGGTAACTATAGTACGTATGTATAGTTCCGAATTTCGTGGTGGTTAAACGTTTATAAATAGCGATCGAGGGGAAGAGGGGGTTATTTTATTTTATTTTATTTTTTTTACTTCTTCTTCATCTTCGTGGGGGCACCGAGACGCATACGCGGACGTAGACTCTACGGGCGTCGCGTCGCGTCGCGGCGGGTATAGACGGTTCGAAAATAGAATCTCCGCGCTTTAGCGTTCGGCCATATTTCCAGAAATAAGTTCTCCGATTTCAGGATCTATTTCCGGCTATACACCCGGCGCGATACTCCACGGTTGCTGCAGTAAGACCGCCGTATAAGGACTGAGAGTGCAATGCCATTTGAGCTATAGACAATTGAGAAGAATCTTTTCGCATATATGAGATAAAAATATTTATATAAAACAAAATAAAGAAACTGGGAATGGGATTTTTCAACCTATATATGTATACATATATATATATATATATATATATATATATATATATATATATATATATATATATATATATATATATATATATATATATATATATATATATATATATATATATATATATATATATATATATATATATATATATATATATATATATATATATATATATATATATATATATATATATATATATATATATATATATATATATATATATATATATATATATATATATATATATATATATATATATATATATATATATATATATATATATATATATATATATATATATATATATATATATATATATATATATATATATATATATATATATATATATATATATATATATATATATATATATATACTTATAAAGTTACTTATGACCAATATATTTTCACCCTACTACTACAGGGTCGCAATTAAAGGACTAAACATTTAACGTCAACGCGAATTTTAGTCTGCAGCTATACCTTCGACCATTCCCATTCCCATTCCCATTCCCATTCCCATTCTCTGGAAAACTCACCCTACTTATTTCCCCTCACTCTACTCGACCAACTATGGTGCGATTTATGCTTCATTTGCATTTCGGTGATTCCGCGAGAGCTGCGCCGAGACCCAACCAGTGTTACACGCGAGAGGGATGAAATTTATATACCTAGGTTTTAAGGGAGAAAGAGAAAGAGAAAGAGAATGGAGAGGAAAATTGCAAGGTATGGTGGGGTGTACCTAACTTTACCCTAACTCTACCATGATGTAAAAGAGACACGGGATTTTCACGTTGGTATGCGAACGTTGTGCTTCCTCGCTTATTATCGTACGGAATTGGAATTAATAGGTTATATACTTAACGCGGGTTTTTATTTTTTCCTTTTTTTTTCGACAAAAAATAAAGAAGAAAATCAGTTAATTTACTGAATCGAAAATTTTCGTATAATTATTGTAATAAATGTAAAATATTATTTTCTCCACAATTAGTGTTCAGTCATTTATCAATGAATTGAAATAATTTTTTCTCTTTCTTTTTGAAAATTTCACACATTGATAATAAGTGTAATACAAATTAGTCCGATATATTATTCCGGTTAAAATAATATTAATAATAATAATAATAATAATATTGATTTATAATAATAATCACCTCGCCATTCGAGGTATAGTAATGTCGTTATTTGCATTAATTATGGGGGGGGGGGGGGGATTGGGTGTAATTGACGGCGTATACATGCCTGCGTGCCCATATTTAACCAGTTTCTGTTGTTTCGTACGTTAATAATTTATCTCCGACGGTTTTACATGATTTAAATAACGGAAAAAAAAACAGTAAAAGAAAAGAGAGAAAAATAAAAGTAACAAAAAATTATATAAATCAGAGTATACTTGGGGTGAAATTTAGTAGAAATAAATTTCACCACTCATTGTGGTATGTATGTACATACATACGTACGTTGATTACGTACGTGACGAGAAATGAGAATAAAAATGAAAAGTTAAAAAAATAAAAAAAAATAAAAAAAAAAAAAAACACTCCCACATCGTAGATCAATGTTTTAAAATTTTTAGACTGTAATTTTAATATCTCATTCATATTTAATGTCTGAAAGAAAAAAAGAAATAAAAGAAAAATTAAACCAAAAATTTGAAAAAATTATTGTAATTTCTTCATTATAGTAAATTCATTTATTATAACAGTTACGAAGTTCGTTAGTCACAGACATTCTAATTGCCATACGAATTCTCGAGCATGTGGCACCCTGCTGTTGCACCAGTTTTTTTTTTTTGTATTCATTTTTACTTATTTATTAAATTTTTTTTTTTTACCCAGCATGGAAAGCAAAAGGATCTGATCCCGCGGGAATCAGATATGATGCAAATCTCTCTTTCTCGTCGATCGATTGGCAATATATAAATATTTTAGATTCTAATACATATCGCGATATGAATCGATGCTTGATTTTTTAAAAATATTTTTACTCACTTATTTCCCCATTTAGAGTAATTCTTTTTTTTTATTTTTGGTTTTTTTTTACACCTGTAGTTTTTCAATCTAAGCCAACGACGAGAATGAAAACTTGCTTTTCAAATCAACAGCTTCTAATCAGATGGTATAACAATTAAATTCCAAATTATGTAATTCCTGTCGAATATATTCAAAGCCCGATGAATAACGTCGGTGTACATACATACAACTTCAGAAACGCATCATTGGCATTTGCTAATTACAAAGCAGTAATTGCTTGACACCATACGTTGTAACACGTACACTAACGTAGCCTCTAAAATAGATAACTACGTCCGCGAATGTCTGACGATATTAATTACCCGGACCAACGATTCTAATCAAAGTTCCTAGCGACACGTACCTACATTCTTCACAGAAATATCACCATACACCAACAGGTAGTATTATTGTATAATCAGAACAAGGAATTTGTTAATTAATCAGATTCGATAATGAATCGATGGGGGTTTTATTTTATCTGAAGAAAATATTCTTCAGTAATAAATTTAATTATTTTATAGGATTAAATATTTTCCCACATATGTTCGTGTGTTAACCTTCTCGTGATGCAAACGACGGAGAAGTTTCTCAGCTGATGACGTAATGGTAAAAACATAGATTCGACACTCGCGTGACTTGGCAGACTTAATTAGCCCAGCCGAGTATCTGTATAGAAAAACTAAAAAAAATTGGCATAAATATATTTCGTAAAGATGTCTGGTTTTAAAAATAGAAAAGTCTTTCAATCCAGATTTCTCGAGAAAATTTCTACTCTAATGTTTTTTTCTTTTTATTTTTTAGTTCAAACATTTTTTGAAAACAGGAGGAATGCTTTGAGGAATAATAATAACTTAACTTCCGGTTAAAATATTGGAGCGAAGGTCTGCTTGATTCTGGTTTACCCAGAATACCTCTTCTGGTCGCTTGGCTTTTGTACAGACGAAAGATGCGCGCTGGATAGATAGATAGATGGATAGGTATAGGTATAGGTATAGGTACGTGGTTTACATTTCCAAACGACCGAACGCAGTGCAACATCGTTCTGCAACGGACGATGGCAAAGCCTTTTTACATACCCATACCAAGTACATGTACTGTACTGTACTGTACTGTACTGTGCCCAGGTTTCTTTTATCCTACAAAGATTCCTTCTTGGTTTTCCGATTCCTTCCACCACTATACTGGGTAGCGTAGTTGTAGAAGAGATACAATTTAAATACTTTCCAGACAATTTTTATCCAGAATTGAGGACGAATGCCTGTAGCCTTTAAGGACAAAGATCTACTCTTAGATATTTATTTTTGAGATCGGAAACACTCGATTGTATCAAAGAAGTGAACAAAAAATTTTATTTTTCATATTCATTGGTGATAGATAAAAAATTGAAAAGAGAGATAGATGATGATGATTAAACGCGATGTGCTAGAGATTAGAAATATAAAGGTATGAGAATGAGGATAAAAAAAGGAGTTAGTCGCATTGAGGCACTACGTGCTGGACATTCGATCTGGCTGGTTAAATTTCCAATCTTTTCAATGGACCCGTTGATAACCACCTCGAGATAAATCCGTCTACGTACTGCAGACACGGTAGATCCTTGCTTGCCAGTTTTCGCACGTAAGTGAATCGTCAGCGTGTCGAGGAGCTAGCCGTAGTCTGCAGGAGTTTCTCAGTCCTCATCCTTCTCGGTTTATTCAAGTCCCTCTTTCTACCAGCCAGTCAGCCAGCCAGCCAGCCAGCCAGTCCTCATCTCGTCCAGTCTCCTTCTTCTTCTTCTTCTTCATCATCTTCTTCTTCTTCTTCTTCTTCGTCTTCTTCTTTTAGCTAGCACCGATTGGAACTGGGCCCAGCAGAAAAAAGGTGTCGAGTGCATTCCGAGGCGCATGACATGAATGGCTATCCTCAAATCCACGTTTGAAGTTTCAAAATAAGAACAAAGCCGTTGCAATTTATAAGATGGTCACGTGCAACCGTCGTCCAACTTTCCCAGCTAATCAGAAAAATCCACCCCCGCTACCAACTACCATCGACTTCAGAGGTGGAGGTGGAGGTGGAGGTTCCAACCTCGACGGGGCAAAGGGGGTTTTATTGAATTGTTCCTCCACCCTTCCGATGTGCTCTGACGGCCAGTACCAAGCCTCATCTCACCTCACCGACTTCTACAGAGGATCCAGTCAACCATGAAGAGGCCTTTCTCTTCTGCACCTTACTCTGCTCGCCGCTCAATCAAGACTCTGATGTTTTAAGATTTTTTATCTTGGCGTCAGACAGTGGAAAACTCTTCGATTTGAATAGTTTAACAAGAAATTTTTTTTTATTCTTCTCATCATGAATTCATAGTCATTCGATAACTTCACCAGTTTTTTTTTTTTTTTTTTTTTTTTTTTTCGAAAAACACATGAGATGAGAATAAATAAAAAAACGAAAAACGTTGTTACTTCTTCTTTTATTTTCTTCTTCTTCTTCTTCTTTTATTAGTGATAAGGGAATGAAATAAAGGTGGTGGATCCTCTATCCTTTATTTTTGGCCCCTTCGGGGGATAAAATGAGGGAATTAAATTACCGAAAAGATTAGTTTTTCTATCGTGGAGGGTAGGGTTCAGAGAGGAAAATGGTGTATAGAGTATAAGTCGAGGTGAGTCGCGGGTTGGTTTTCGTATCACATACCTACACCGACATGAACGTACCTTATACCCATACCCATACCCATACCCATACCCATACCCTGGAACTAGTAGGGCACCAGCGGTAGTAGCATGCCTCGTGAGATGGGAAAAGGGGGTTTTCTCATCCTGTGTAGCCCTCTTGCTGCCAGGCGTTTTTCGACTCCCAAACCCCAACGAGAGAAGAGACTGGGGGTCCACGGTATGTGTGTCACGTACGAGCTGCCAGTTCCTCCCACTCCCACTCTCATTCTCCCTCTTTTCATCCACCCTTCCGTTTCTCTAGAAAGATGGTGGAGGAACCACCACGACCATCCACGGGGTGGGATGGTCACGAGTACAAGCTCGACTTCTCGACGAACGGAAGAAGAAGAAGAAGATGAAGAAAAAGAAGAAGGTAAAGAAGAAGGTAAAGAAGAAGAAGAAGAAGAAGAAGAAGGGTTTGGAGGGGCACCGATTCGTGAACGGCATACCTAACCCTAATATAATACCATAGCCCTTTTCCTCCCTTCTGATAAACACTGTCAATACGACAATTGCCAACGCGTAAAAGAGCCCCGTAGTTTTATAGCTGATAAAAGGTCTAAGGTATATATAGAATATCATTGATTACTCATTAAAGTCTGATGATTTAAAAAATGAAGACCTTACGAGTAGATACAGAAGAAATTTGTTTTTCTCAAGTTACCTGAATGACCCCGAGAAACTGAAGGAATCGATTTGCAAACGATAAACTTTTTTTCTTCGATATATTTTAAGGAATCTATCACTACCCTGTCAGACGATAAGTGGACGGATAAATCTTTGTCAATATTTTTGGGGACGGAAACCTGCCGGCAGGATTAATAAATCCGTCGATAACGAAGAATGAAAAAAAAAAAAAAAATAAAAAAATAAAAGATAGGAAAAAACAAATTTTTAAGATTGAGTAGAGTATTGTATGTGCCAAACCGCGATGCCGAGAGTCTAAAAGTATCTCGTTAGGTTATTGGATAGTAAAAAAAGTCTAAAAAATCAATAAAATAAAATAAAATAAAATATTAAAGGTAAAAGGATTATTAATATTACAGATCGAGTCATCGATGCGAGCCAACTGAGCAGTAAGCGAAGTCTCAGTTTGATATAAAGTTTCGTAGTTTCGTTGAAATTTTTTTATAAGCAGCGATTTCTTAGGGTTATAAAAAGTGACTGTAAGCTTAGGCTGAAAGTGGAATAAGCGAGAAAAGGAGACTGGGCTTGGGTTTTGGAACCTCAGCTCGACTGGGCTGCAGGACGATGGAAAACGACGCGCTATCCACCGAGTGCCTCGCTCTATTACCATAGCAATAGCGGCAAATCAAATTGAATAGAAATTTATGTATCAGAAGGGTAGTAAAAGCGAATAGATTTGGGACAGAATGGGGCCGAACGGGGCCGAATCCATCAACCAGGATTTCGATAAAAGAGGATCGTCCTGCAGGTCTCCGTCCTACGTAGCCTATACCCATAACCACCCATCTTTTCCTATATCCTTTCGTTTCGATAATATTATAGAAAGTCCAATCAATTTATTGTCGTAAATTTTACTCAAGTATATATCTACTAATTTTTATAATTTATCTCTATAATCAGTATCGCTTATTTGTCTTATTTCATTTTATGATTTTCTATCACGTCCTAAAACTTCGATTCACTAAACTCTCAACTTTGAAAGATATTTAGGAAATCCTGCAGCAAGCTCTACCCTCTACTTCTGCTTCTTATCCTTCTCAAAGGCCGTAGCCACTAGATTTTACGATTGACCCAACGGGAAGAGAGGGAGGGAGGGGATATACCCGTTCATCGGCAAAGCTGCGATCTTATCGAAGTCAAGTCGTTTTATCGCAAGCCATTGAGTAACCTATCCGGTTTGTACAGGATGTTCCACGTCACGTTTTACTACCCCTCAATTCGTCAAGGTAAAGTAGAAAGAAAACAAACAAAAGAATACAGAAAAAAAAAAAACTAAAAAGAAGGCTTAGAAAATAAATTGAAAACAAAAAATAAAAAAAAAGATACAATTTTTTAAGAATTTATTTGAAAGAGGGTATAGATGTATAAATTTATCTTGTAGAAATAAGGTGAGCGATTGAATTTAATTTAGTAAATGTAATTATGCTAAGTCTGTATTATTGAGGGAGAAGAATATAGAAAAAAAAAGGAAAAATTCGGAATAAAAGGTGAAGGAAATGCGCCAATGCATTTTAAACAGCGAAACTGAGTTGGTATTCGTAAATTTGAGTACCACAAGCGTCAAGGAGTTTGGGTGGTTGGGGTATGGGTATATTTCGATAGCAGTTTCGTTCCTGCGCGGAAGGCCAATTTAAAACCGGATTGCGTCACATCCGATCTGTCGAATTTCGACTTTCGAGTTTCTACTACTCGATTTCGGAGTCTGCCTCACTACCCTCTTCTTTCTTTCCTTTTCCCTCTTTTACACTACCTCCATCCCTTAACGCCCAGAAGACCAATTCGCAATCAGCTATTTCACCCGGATGACGGGGGGCCATGGCAACGCGCCCCATTCGTTCCACGTCAAAGAACTTTGAACCAACAATAAGTCCTCTCAAAAATTTTCTATTTCATTGCTAAGGTCCGCATCAAAAAAAATCACCGAATTTTGAATGAGAGAAAAAAAAAAAAAAAAAAAAAAATCAATTATTTTATAACGCGAAAAATAGTTTTGATAAAAAAGAAAAAAAGAATAATATAGTTTCGTTACGAAGGTGATTTTTTTTCGAGGACGTTTAGTCCTGTGATAAAAATTATTAATATAGTTACAAAAAAAAAAAAAAAGATCCGGCTTATAAAAATCTCCATATTTTGTATAATAAGTATTTTTTTACGAGAACTAATCAGGGGCGGAGATATATTCGAGAGAAACTAATCTGCATATTTGAATATCAAACGCTTTTCAAATTCATGAATTTACCAGTTTTCTTTTTATTTTATTTTAATTTTATTTTCATTACCTTTTTATACTCGTTAATGGGGTTTAGATCAATCTAAATTTAATGAAAATCGGTTCTGTTTTAAATTAGCCAGTTGCTACGGATCTACTCGTGGATTTTGGTGCAGCATGAGGAATAGCCGCAGCAGCAGCAGCAGTGGAGCTGTGGCGTCAGCCGTGCTGTTAACTCGGTTACCGTTATCGGGGTAATCATATTTGTCCGTACAAGACCAACGTCCCGAATCAAATTACGTCGTAAAATAAAAAAGTAAAAAAGAAAAAAAAAAAATACAGAAAAGCAAAAAACCCGACGCATCCCTAGGGCGAGGTTTCCCCCATTTGCATATGGTCGAAACGCGACGATTTTACAATACCGAAATATTCCCTCCCTTGTATAACAACGCTCTCGAGAGCCATGTCGAGTTGTCGCCAGGCCGATAGTTAAACACAAATAATTATTTGATTCGAAGCCAAAAATAAATAAAAAAATAAAAAAAATTAAAAAATAAAAGAAACAAAAATCCTTCACAAACATGATAAAGGAAATAAATAAATGAACAAATTTTTTTCACCTTTTTTATATTGCGGTTCTCAATTCACGGATTATTATACCTTATCCTAAATAAATTAAACCGTTTATACATACAGTACGCTCTAAGTTAGTCTTTCCATACGGCAGTCACGTGTCTCTGGTTGCAGTTAGTCAGGCGTTTATTAAATCACGATTGTTATATTAACCCCAAAAATAAAAATTCATAGTATATTCGATTATCTTATCAATATTGGATATATTTTCAATTTTTGTTCAATATCCCTCAATATATTTTTTATTTATTTATTAATTTTTGTTTTCTATAAATTTCTTTTAATTTCTTTCTTTCTTTCTTTCTTTTTTTTTTTTTTTTAATTTCTTTTCTCTTTCTTTCTCTGCATAAAATTAAGTCAGTATAATTGTCGTGCGTAACAGGGAGTAGGGGGTTTGGGGGGTTGGTTTGGGGGAAACCCCGCATTCTTAGTTAAGGGGATTTAAAGCCTCCATTAAAATACGAAACGACCTCTCTTTGTTTTCGAGTCTGAAGAAGAAAAAACAAAATAACAGAAAAAAAAACAAATATACATAAAAAAAAAAAATAAAAAAAGAACCGATATCTATCATCGTGGCAGATAAAAGAAGCGCGTGGAGGTACGAAAGGGGAGAGGGAGGGGACTTGGGCAATACTTTTACGCGTATCTGTAACGATTATTGAATCAATGAAAAGAAGAAGAAGAACAAGAAGAAGAGAAATAAAAAAACGAACAAAATTTATAAATAAATAAATAAAAAAAAAAAAAAACGTTAAGAAGAAGAAATCCTTCTAGCGAAGCGGGAGACCCCCCCCCCCCCCCCTCCCCGTCCCCCTTTTCATCCCTCGACACGTTCATTGGAAAAGTTTTACCAACGGTAGCGGAGTAGAAAGGCCGAGGAACTTGCACCCCGGGCGAAGGCGCGTTGAGAGAATAAAACTTCTAATAAATAAAATATGAATACAAACTCAAACGGGCCAAACCGTTCGGTACCCACCATATATACATATAGTACCTACATTTACCCTACAAACTCTCTCTCTCTCTCTCTCTCTCTGGGGCAGTATTATTATAAGTTTGTAATCCTTTTTAGGAATGAATTTTTCAACAGATATATTAAGCCCTTTTTTTTTTTTTTTTTTGCCCACGTTTACATCCGAGTTTTACATGGATGTTGAATTTCATTTGTTTTTGATTTTTTTTTTTTTGTATTCAGTCGTTTTTTGAAAAATACTTTTCTCGATTTATTATTATTATTTTTTTTATTTTTCCACGGAATTATTTTCACCTTCGCGCCGGGACGGGGGGAGGGAGGAAACCCTGACAAATGTTCATATTATAGGTATAGGGTATTATACGCGAGTGACGAGAGCATGTATAGGTAGGTAGGTATATCGCGTACAGCAGGAAGGATTATTAATAATCTAGAGCATAGCCAAATTTGCTAAAACCGAGATAGATCCATTGATATAGTGCATAGATTATTATCGGCCAATCGACGATAACTCGCATCGGTGTAAATCGATCAATTTATACAAATACATAATGTATGTATGTATAGCGTTTAGTTCTGTACCTATATCTATCATTATATGGTATATAGGTATTCGCGTATTTGATAAATAACAATTTATACGAACGATTGAACGAATTATTTAACCGTTTGGAAAATTTATCAGTAATACACGTGCGCGCCCACACACACACACGAATACATAAGCGAAATATATATAGATATGTGATTACATCCTCAATAAAATCAAAAGAAGAAAAAAAAAATAAATAAAAAGGGAGAGATAAAATTGAAAAAAAAAAAAAAAAAAAAAAGAAAGAAGTAGAAGAGAAAATCGGTGAAATTTTTCGAGATAGACAACAAAAAAAAAAAGAGAGCAAAAGAAGAAGAAAAAAAAAAAAAAAAAGTAAAGTGGAAAAATAAAAAAATAAAATAAAATAAAGAAGAAGAAGAAGAGAAATTGATGACGCGGCGGATACGTTTGACGAGTACGAATTGACGAACGTTGGGGTATGAGCACGAGGATGAGGATGAGGATGAGGGCGAAGGCGACGGTAAACGTCGCGTCGTATGGAAGTCCGGGTGAATTTGCACGTACGTAGATATCAGCGATTTGACAACCACTGAAACGTAATGGAAATGGAAATGGAAATGGAAATGGTGGGAAACGCTTATGCATTCCGGTGGCATTCGACCATACTTCTGCCGTGGTTCTGATACGCCCATCCAACCAGATATCCGACTATCCCATATCACACACGAGGGGAAAAACAAATTGGCAAATAAATAACGTTATTTATGATTCCAGGCTTCTCGCCCCTTTTCTCCCTCTCTTAGTCTCGAGGTTAGTTTAAACGCCTTTGTTTTTACTATTTTTCTTCTAAAAACAGCTCATTTGATATTTAAAAAATTTCAAACTGTCAAAATCACGGATCAATTATAAAGACGATTTATTTTTCAATTAGGGATATTATTCAACCGTTTCCAACTTTGAAAAATCGGAAATTCCCCCTCCCTAATCCCATCCATGTGATCAAAAATCTGTATGTATTGTACATACATAAATAAATAAACACCCACGAGATTCAAAATACATACAAATTATAATACATAATAATTTCTATGTAGCTATACGGATACTTTTAGTGGTATTTAAATACATACTGCATACTTCGCATCGTTCACCAAAAGGGGCGACGAATTTAAGCTGAATTTGAATAATTAAAATTGCTTTGCCCCAAATAGGAATAGTTTTGTTTCGAGGTGGGTGGTTCGAGGAGGAGAAGAACGAGGACGAGGATGAGGATGAGGATGGGCCTTCGAGGAATGGTAGGAAGTAAGGGGTATGAGGCTAAAGTTTCGGCAAAGTGCTACTACCCGTTGCTATTCCCCCAAGAAAACTAATTTAAATCGTATAATAGGTTTGTTGTTATATACCATCACTACCACCATCACTACCCACCCACATAGAGAGACACACAATTGGTGGGATAGGGTGGTGCGAAAAACGTTTCGTCGATTAAACGCCTACGATCTCTTATTTTTTTTTAGATCTTTTATTTTAAAAAGACGGTATATATTTTTTTTTATTCTTCACAAATTTTCCGCAACACTGATCTCAAATTTTTGCCACACCATCTAAGTATATGTCACTAATTGAAAATTTTCGCAATTTGATAAACAGGAAATGAATAAAAGGGGTAAAAATAAAAAACTTACACGAAACAAGTAAAACGATCAAAATTTAACAATAAAATAAAAACTTCAGATGTGATATTTCCAAGCTTCGAGTATAAGGAGAATTCAAATGGTACCTACGATGCACAGATGTTATTAGCTCTCTAAGTTTCGTACTCTGCAACTATAATACCTATCTAGATCTATACTTATATATATATATACGTATATGTATATAACTAAGTTCGTTGTCTTTTATAAAGCACACGTTTTCTTCGTCGCCAAGAGGTTTAGTACTCAGAGTCGTAATCGAACTGGTGGGTCCGTTCCGTTCTTTCATTGCCCACGTAAAACGTTTCGATTTGCAATTTCTTCGTTTAACTGCCTCGCGCTGTCTTGCGAAGCAGTTTAGATAGGGAAGCTACTACTACTACTACCTAACTACCTCTTTTCTTTTACTCCTTCTTTGACTTTCAACCCAACCCACGCGACGCCAAGCCACGACGTTTATTAGAATCCTTTTTTTTTTTCTTTTTTTTTTTAATAGACTTAATTCAATTTTATTTATCACAAATTTGGAAATTGTTTAAAATCCAAAAGGAAGAGAAACAATTTTTTTTTTTTTTTTTCATAAATTCGTCAGCGATATGAACTCGACTAACTGGCTTCGTTCATAAAGTCATTATATTAAGCAGAATTTTCAGATTTATTTTATCAGATATTCTCTTATTATTCTGACTGATTGGTATAGACGATAGTGCTGCTTCAGGAATAACGGGAAACATAGATAGAATAAGAGAGCTTGAGAGCTGATCCTGACACAGCGACTTTCTCCTAGTTGACATTTCGCTAACGAGCCGTATTTCACTCTCTGACTTTTCAACCAGTTTACGTAAATCTTCCTTCCCTTTTGGTTAGAATTTGGTTCACCTTTCATTTACTGCTACTACTACTACTACCACCGAACTTTCAATTCAACTGATTTTCGGTCAGAACTGATTTAGATATATTTTTTATTCTTCACTATTTGTCCCCATTTTTTATCAAGTTTTATTTTAGTTGAAGTTCACGGTATAAATTATCAGAAAATTCTATAGCACCGGGATATTGCTTCGTTAAAAATCGTAAGATAAGAATAAAGAACAAAAAAAATTTCATAAAATTTTCCATCGGTGAAAAAAAGAATATTGTGTTAATAATTTTGAATCGTTATTCTATTTTTTTAATTTTTTTTTTTTTTTTTCTTTTTCTTTTTTACATTGGTACGTGTCGATCGCTGTTAGGTACGCATGTACCCAGTAAAGGCAGTAAAGATCGATTGCTGATAAGTTAATAAGGAACGAAGTAGAGACATTAGGGAGATATCGAAGGGGTAGTATAAGCGGCAGAGGGTTCTAAAAAAATAATAATAAAGAAAGAAAGAGAAAAAAGAGGAGAAGAAAAAGAAAAGAAGAAGAAAAAAAAAAAAAACAAAAAACTTTGTATAACAGGGAGCGATTTATAAGTTGGCGGAAGAGGATCGGGGATCCCTGCAGAGGTTATCCTATATACCTTCTTTTGCAGTTACGATCAAAGTATGAAAGAAAAGGACAGAGAAAGGTATAAGAGAAAAAAAAGACAACCTTATTTTGCGAATATCAAAAACAGACGGTGCCCCACTATAAGGTGACATCAACTCCGCTTAGAGTCGACTATTAAGGGTTGTAAAATATAAACTTCCTTCATAAGTTAAACGATATGGAATTTCAGATGTTTGAAATCGATTTAAAATTCGCTATTGATTTTTCATAAACAAAATAAAAAATTTTCATTTTTGCCATTTATAATTTATCTTAAGTTTTACCATTTAGTTTCATCTCATAATCGTAAAATAGAAACGTGCAATCGTTTCGTTTATACTTGACCGAGGATTTCATAACTCGAGTTCACGTTTGCGGCCTACGATCACGGTGGTTGGTTCGGTATGAAATGGTACTTTGAATTCTTGTCACGCGCATAGCTTCGAGCTAGATTTATTGATAAAAGGAAGGAAGATGCGAATTCGCGTCAGGCCGCAAAAATATACGTTTTCTGCAGTTCGGTACAGGCGTAGGTCGACGAGGTTTCAGTTTGCTTCGTGCCCATTTTTTTATTTTTATTTTTTATTTCACACCTGATCGAACTTTCGCATCATCTATCGGAATTAAAAAAAAACTAGACTAGCTACTACTGCCCATTTTCTCTACATCTATCTACACGAATAATCACGCTCTTTCATACCAAAAACCACTAGGACATTGATCACTGATCACTAGCTTTTAATATTACCTCAGCTCTGTGTGAAGTAGCTAGAGAATTGTATAATCCTTCGATATTGTTTTCTCTTTCTAAGCTAATTTCTTTCTGTAATCGATTCAAGTGAGATTAAAAAATAAAAGATGATATAAAATCTATGAAAAATGTCAAAAGATCGAAAGTCCAGGCGTTGAGGTGAAAGAGGAGCGTTACCCTCGTCTAACCAACCGTTAGACTCCTTTGTTCCCAACGGCATGTTAGTTCACTGGTAAATTCTTGGACTATGGGTATTTGGCCCTTGTGGACGGTATAAGGAAGAGCCCCGAGGCCAGCTGGCGTTTCGCAAATCAACCGAAATGTTTCGGAATTGAATTGTGATTCCCTTGGGGGTTAAACCGTCGGTTATAGCGTTGCTGGTGGTGCTTGCTTTTCTGCAAGTACGCCGCAAACAAGACGGTCTACATCTTCCCTGAAGATGTTCCGCGTCTACCTCGACCACCTCCGTGTTATCCAGTCGTCCAGGGACGACGGAAAGGCGCTTCTGTCGGTGCCCCCAGAGTGCCTGAGGAACGCCACTTGTTAACCTTCGGCTGTACCTTCACCACAACAACCGAATAGGAACTTTGCTGCCATGCACGTGTTATTCCACCTCGAGGGTCAAAGAGCTAAGGGTTCAGGGATGCTCCTGAGGTCAAGGGTCGCGATATTGTGGGCTTAGGAACGAGAGAGCTCCGGATTCCTTCAGGGTTACCCCAACAATAACCACTAGAAAATTTACTCATCGACTTGGCGATATGAAAATTGTTTATTTAACGAGAATATTCGCGTAGCTATAAATCAGGTAAATAATTTTGAAAATTTTCTTAACGTAAATGATTCGGGTTTGACCATGGGACGAAGGAAATGGGTCTGTGAGTATTGGAGCAGCAGTTGTGCTGGTAACGGGGACGGCTCTTCGGTTAGGTTTTGTAGATAGGTCGGAGGTCGGAGGTTGGAGGCTGGCAGAGTTTAGTTCGGCAATATAAATGTGCGCCCCAGGGCAGTTTGGCGTGCCAGGACCGCGTGGCACCCCATGGCCGATCCCGGTCGATACTCTCGTCGGCCAACTCTCGCCCCCAGCCCCGGTCGCAGTCCCAGTCCCAGTCCCAACCTCGACCTCATACCCGGGCACGTAGTCATCGCGCACGGCCGACCCACCCGCGCTGACTGGTACCGACAGCAAAGCGGTACAAGTCTAGAACCGCTAGACCAGAATTGACCAATTTCCCTATACCTTCTCGGTCTTGGTGTAGACTTGAATCTAGATTAAGGTTATTCAAATAAAATAAAAGACATACCAAAATACGACTAGATAAAATAATATTAGCGAAGTCTCTGGCTCAAATCAACGCGATTGGTATTACTTAAAGCCATTTTTCGAGAGTTCGAATCGCTAGACGATTCGGGGAAGACGGTGAAACGCGGATTCGCACATTTCAGGGATTCTCGAAACATTTTTTACTCTTAGAATTCTACGGAAATCGACGATAGATATATCCTCATGGTTTTACCCCCATGGAGTGCAGAGACTCAGAAATGACAAATTTTTACTTTCAAGTTAGGATAATTAATAGAATAATCGAAAAATCGTTAACAACTAAACGATCTTTGTATATCAACTGATGGGATAATTTGTTTCAATTTTTTTCATTACTGAGAACAAAATGCGAAAAATTTTTACAGCGTTTCAAATCTTTTGAAACAGTTTATTAAATCTATAAATAAATATGGTAAAACGAATATATTGTAAAGTGAGTTAGCGAGCTCGAAATATTATTCAATTGGATATTCCATTTGAGTGGGTGGATAGGTGGGTGTATCATTTTTACATGATGAGAGGCAGTTGTCGTAGTGAATTAAAATTTTGAACAAGTTATTAATTTTTTTTCTGTTGTTTTTATTTTATTTTATTTTTTTTTTCATTCGTTCAACATTTTATATTTTCATTTCTCGAAGCCGTTGCAGTGAAAGAGAGAATAGACAGGCTTTGTAATGATCAGTCGTAGCACGGATGGGTCTGGGATATAAATTTAGCGTAATCCTTTTAACTAAGGGTAGATAAAGCATTGAAGCAGTCGAGCGAATCGGAGAGCGGTTATCCGTTGAAAATAAATGCATTTTTATACCCGCATCGAACGAACGAACGAAGCTTCGCTACGTTACGTTACGCCGCGAAAAGCTTCCCCGTAGTCTGTCTCTCCTTCCTCTTGGTGGGATGCTACTTCCTCTTTTTGCTATTCGGTATCAGGGAGGACTTTCGGTTTGACAAAAATTGAAGAATTTTTTTTTCTTTCTTTCTTTTTTTTTTGTTCTTCCATTTTTTTTTTTTTTTTTTTTTTTCTATATTTAC
This sequence comes from Macrophya annulata, assembly GCA_963924015.1. NCBI lineage: Eukaryota > Metazoa > Arthropoda > Insecta > Hymenoptera > Tenthredinidae > Macrophya > Macrophya annulata. The sequence continues at coordinate 2,390,995 of OZ001263.1, forward strand.
CGCTGACAAAAGCTCGCCGTGTGATTAATCGAGACGAGATTCCGGAAAAATTAAAACCTGTCACCTCACTGAAAGTGGCATTGCATCAATCTCTTTCCCCTCCCAACCCGAAACTCGCTCTTACCCAAAACCGATCGTCACACATTCGCGATATAAAACCCAAAAAAAATTTTTTTGCTCTTCTTTTTTTTTTATGTTTTTCAATTTTATTTATTCATCATTCTGTCTTTTCGATTTTTCTCTTTTCCCTTTTTTTTTTTGTTTTTTTGCTTTTTTTCTCTTTTTTTGTTTTCGTTTTTTTTACAAACAAAACGTATGTACGTATAGAATTTTCTATCTCATCCCTATATACTATATAATATGTATATGTATAATAAGCACACCTACCTACCTACCTAGCTCGCCTCGTTTTGCCTGACAAGTTTTAATTCCATAATTACGTTTAATATATTACACACGCTGCGCACGAAGCACCGTACCGAGTCGTAGCAGAGGTAGTAAACTAAATTAATGTTAAACAGGGAGACGAAAGATGGAACCGAGTATGGCCGAGATGAAAAATAATTATTATTTTATTTTTTTTTTTATATTATATTTTATATATTTTTGAGAATCTACATCCATGCAGAACGCCTGAGGATGACGTTTATCAAAAACAGATCTCTGCCTTCCTGTATTAAAATTCGTTGTTTTTGTTCTTCATTTAGTTTCATTTGTCTTCTTTTTTTTTTTTACCGAATATTTTAACATCAGGAATAGAAACGTTAGATTTTTTTTTTTTTTTTATTTCAAAAATCAGGAAGTAATTTGCTCTCAATTATTCATCTCAGACGTTTTCAAAATTTACACAGTAATTTTTTTTTTTGTTTTGTTAAGAAAATTTTAATCAACTCTGTCTATGAAATTGTTTCACCAAAATTGACGATCTTTCCCGTAGATTTCTACACATTATATATAGATAGGTATATAGTATATACGTATATATATATATATATATATATATATATATATATATATATATATATATATATATATATATATATATATATAAATCGAGATATAAATTCCTTCGAGCGTAAAAGCTGTAGGAAAGCCCAGGTATAACAACAAAAGAGCTTGTTCGTAGTATTTGCAATGTGGAATGCGATTCTATTCCTTACTTCTTTATCCTCCTCCTCCTTCTTCTTCTTCTTCTACTTCAACTTCTTTTTCTTATATAGACCGTAATTCAACTATCGTTGGGTTATTCTTTTCTTTCGTAATTACGAAGCAAGCGCGCGACCCTGGTGCAGCTAGCCGAGTGCCAGTGAAATTCCATGAGTGAAAATAGAATGGTAGAGAGTGCAGGGGGTGAGTATGGGGTATAAAATAGGGTCGAAGCTAGGTAAAGACGGGCGAGTGCAGCCGGCCGCAGTCTGCAATGCGGTATCCCGATGTCCGATTCGATTTCAACCCTCCCTTTACTCCCTCACCTCAAGAGAGAAAGATAAAGAGAGAAAATAGGAAAAGGGAAAGGTTAAGAGAGAGAAGGTCTCGTATCAAAGGGAGACGTTATATGCGAACTAAAACATCAACCAGCCGCCAGCACTCACTCAAATTGATTAGAGATTTATATACTTATCCGTAACTATTTTTTTATATATACATAGGTATACACATATCTACAAGATTGTGGTATATGTATACGCGATTTATTATTATTATTATTTTTATTTTTATTTTTTTTTTTAAAGGAAATTTCAGAGAAGGAGATACAATTTTTGGATTTTTTATTTATTTATTTATTCTATTGCTTTTCTTCTACCCATTATAGGTAGGTGTACGTTGAGGACGTGTGTGTGAGCCACGTCGTGACGCCACCCTCACCTAACATTTTCTTTCCTTTTCCCTCTTTTTCCTTTTTCCTATTTCTTTTTTTTTTTATTTGTATTTTTTTTTTTTTGTTCCCCGCTTCCTTCGTTCTCTTTTCTCTTCTCTTCTCTTCTCTTCTCTTCTCTTCTCTTCTCTTCTCGTCGCGTCGTACTATAAACTCTACGACCCCTACAGCGCGGAGGGGTTATTAGATCGCTCAGTGATGAACGACCGAGCCGATGCATGGGGCGCGCATCTGCCGTGTGGCAATGTATCACTGCCATTGAGGATTGTGACTTCTGACCCGTATTACGACCTGGATCACATGCGAAACCGTGACGCAAACTATACTACTACGACGATAAAACCGACGATCTCAAACGTCATATCTTTTACACGATTTACTATTTTTTTTTTCTAATTTTTTTTTTCTCTCTCTCTCTCTTTTCTTTTAAATAAAAAAATAATAATCATTAACGGCCATACTGTTTTGTTTTTTGTTACTGTTTCCCATACATCCCAATCTAATATATTTAAAACGGCCTTAAATTTTGATGCCTTTTTGGCGAGTCGAGTGTTTCTGATTTTTTTTATTTTTCGTAGTCTTTTTTGTTTTACTCTAGAATTTGATCGTCACCGTCCGCGACGTTATGTGTATGTATGTATAGGTGTAGGTATAGTTAAGAGCAAAAAAATGACGAAACATAGGATACCACCTAAGGGGTTGAAAGACGGCTTGGGGGCCAACCTCGTAAATCAAGGGCCAAAACCGTCTTTCGTTTACAAGGTCACCGTCGTTCGAACTGACAAATTTTACCCGTGTGATTAATGCCCCGAAAACGAGCTATGATGCAAGCTTAACGACTTCACCTGTCATTCACACTACAGGCTGCGTTACCACAACAAAAGGAAAAGAAATTAAAAAATGATAAAACAAAAAAAAAAAAAAAAAAACAAAAATGCTTCGAAAAGATTTAATTAATAGATCTTTTTAAAAAAAAAAAAGGAAATTATTATCTGTCTGAAACTTCGATTGAAAAAGAATCTTTCTGATACAGAAAGAAACAAAAAAAAACTAGAGTGTGAAAACGGGGTGAGATTGAGATTAAATTTTTCTTTGAAGAATTTGATATATGGGTGAAATAGATGCGAATAATGGATATTAATAATAATAATAATAATAATAATAATAATAATAATAATAATAATAATAATAATAATAATAATAATAATAATAATAATAATAATAATAGTACAAGGTAAATCATAGAACGTCCCTCTGAGTCATGTCCTGTACTGTGCAGAGGCAATCAACGACCTCGCGTCGTCTGACCTGTACTCTTCGTTACTACTAACGAGGCCGGTTAGAAGTCGACTGTTACTACTGACAGTTAACCGCAGGGCGAAGCCAAGTTATTGTTAACGTGGGTTTCAGTTCGTTGCCTCACGCCCCCCTGGGTTGACTTTGTTGCATCATTATCATTATCGTTATTATTATTATTGTTAATTTGAGTTTTGTTTTGTTTTTTTTTTTTGTTTTCTGGTTTGATAATTGTGATTATCATTAGCGTAAACGTTGTGGAAACGTCAGAAAATAAAGAAAAAAAAAAAATAGATACGATATAAAAAAAAAATTATTACTTACTTTGATGCGACTAAAGCTCGTTATATAGTCGAGATAATTGATAAGTTGATGGATCGGTTTTATTACTCACCTGGAACATAGAAGAATATTTGGAATTTAGTTTCGATTTAGTTTTTAAAATTTAGTTGAATAAAAAATTTTTTAAGTGAACAAGATATGAGGTATAATAAATAAATGTATATACGTATATACATATATAATATAATTAATGATATATATATATATATATATATATATATATATATATATATATATATATATATATATATATATATATATATATATATATATGTGTGTAGGTGGGTTATATCATCTAGAATAAAAATAATTTTTCAAAACTAGAAACTACGTATATAAGGATGAAAAACTATGATAAATCATAAATTAGACAATAAAACATGTTAAAAAATATTTTATGTATATATAGAAGGTATAATATATAAAAGTACACATAGTTATAATCTACGATATCTACGAAATACGCGTTAGCAATGTTTCTTTATTTTTTTTACAATGATATTCAGACCTTCTTTATATACATATATACTTTATGTTTACATATATACATAGTCTGTTTGTTTCCACGAGATACTTCCACTTCAAGTATCATTTGTGATTTGTATTTCTGTTGTTTTATACCAATCTCTCCAACTCCGAATTCAACTCAAACTCTACTTCCACCTCTTTCACATCTCCTCGAAAGATACATATACCTATACATATTATATATATATATACATATACACATTTATCTCCATTTTTATTTACCCTAAATATAATGTATATTAAAAAAAAGGGGTTGAAATCGAGGAAAATTTAGGGTAGAAATAAATGATAAAAAAAAAAAAGAAAAAAAAAAAAAAAACGGAATGAAATATCCAAAGATAATTTAAACGAGGTTTATATACCTATATGTATATTTTTTTGGATCATTTAAAAATCGATCAACATTACCTTATGAAAATGATACCTTTATAATATACGACATTATAACAAATATTTTTTACTTTCAAAAGATATATGCGGCATTAGAAAATAAAATATCATTTCCAAAAAAAAAAAAAATTAATTAATTAATTACTATCTCTGAAAAATTTTGTTTTTCACTTTTCACTACTTGTGCTGTCGTATAAAAAAAGTATACTCGTTTCGAAACGAGTTTATATAAAATAATAGAATTCAAGTAAGTTTCTAAATTTTGAAATAAATTTTTTAACCGATTTTTGAAAATTTATAAATTTAAATTCACATAAAAATAAATAAAATAAGCTACACGAAAAAATCTGGAATATACAGGATTTTATAAATGGAGACGATGGACTAGAAAGAAAATTCTCACATGTTGTTAAATTTGAACGGTTTACTTCTATGAGACGAAAAAAAAAAATCGAATTTCAATTTTTTTTTGTTTTTTTTTTTTTTTTTCCAATGATTAACTGAACGATAAAAAGTAGCGTAAAAAAACGTTCTATATTCCTCGTTATTTTTATCCCGCATATAAAATACCCATAGTAGAAAGAAGTTTATAATCTTGATTAAGTGGAGTTTAAGATAAATTAGTTTAAACCACAACGAAGTGCATCGTCTTGCTACCGCGAAAGTTAATCGGTGGTAGCATGTATATAGTATACCGAGTAACCTATTCATCACTGTGTTACTGTACAGAGATAAAAGCCAAACGACCAAACGGTAAACAACGAATACTACCTTAACTTCCGTTCTCTCTCTTTCCGGTTTTCCGTCTCCTCTCATTCCCCGTTTCCCTTTTCCCTTTTCGCTTTTCCCTTTTCCCTTTACTACTACCCCTGAAGTAACACCTGCTACTTAGCGCCCCGGGTCTGGTGGGGTGGCGTATAAATTATTCATCGAGACAGTGTGGAAATACATCGCGCTTGGAGGCGCACGCCAGGATTCTCTGAGGCCACCATGCCAAAGCCGTTGTGTTACGTTACGTTAGGTTACGTTACGTTACGTTACGTTACAAGCCACCACCTTCGGGAACAGCTTTTCAACGCGTGTTAGCCCACGCAACAGAGAATTCTCGGTATATATCCCCCTTTTTACTATTTAAAGCCCATGCCTTCCTTCGACGCCTCTCTCCCTGAGCTTTTAACACTTTCGAATTCCGACTTTAGATACGATTTGCAGTTTACTCAGAACAGAATATTTTTTTTTTTTTTTTTTTTTTCACACTGTTACCTATTCCCGTATTTTCAATGATCTCTAATACTACCAAACTGATTCGACTAATGCTCGACAGAAAAGATCAAAAACAAAAAAAGAAAAAAAAAAAAAAAAAATAGACTAAGCTCACAGTTCTTTAAGATCCTGACAATCGAAAAATCTAGCTTCGAAATAACAAGCTCATTATTTTTTTCTTCTTTATTTTCCTTCTTAATATCGTAAAGATACGAATCTTGGGGTCACGAGGTAGTGACTGAGTGGAGAAAAGACACTTGAAATGCAATATTTCAGTAGCAAGTAGAGCAAACAGCGTATAACAGTTATCTCGGTGTTTTTATACGGGCTCGTAAAAGGTCCAATCTGGCTCGATAAGTTGTGGTAAAAAATAGGAAGAAAAAGAGGAAAAGAAAAGAAGAGAAAAAAAAAAAAAGGTAAAAGCATGCAGTACCTACGACGTCAGATAAATATCTGGTACAGAGCATAGCTGTATAGGTATACATATACAGGGTACAATAAATGAGCGTAATAACTAGAGACTATCACATTGTCGCTAGGTATTGTCGGGCTACTTTTTACGCGCGGAATTATAGCGGGCTAGATTTTTTATTTTTTTTTTGGGGGGGTGAAACGGAAGAAGACTAAAAAAAAAAAGAAAAAAAAAAAAAATAAGGATGAACTAGAAGTCAGAATTGTAATAATAGGATCCTAAATAATATACCTAGTGTAAAAAATAAATAGGAAAGATATAATTGCAAAGTTTATTTATTCTTTATCGACGTTCGACCCACTTCAACCTTTAACCTTTGACCTTAACTTGACCGATTCTTTACTTTCTACCTCTAAATCGTGTCATATACCTACGATAGCCACGATTTAGAGGGCAGTAGTGAGTCAGCTGCACAAATCCCAAAGGCAGCTACGTGAATTATTTATGAATTATATATATAAAACAGATCTATTTGCTTTTTAATACAGGTTTAGAGTAGCCCCAGATTCAGGGTCCACCCATTTTATACGGATATGTATATGAAATAAATATTCGGTAAATATAAGAACATGAGTCAATTTTTGGAGGAAATCAAATTTCGAATTTCAGGCAAAAGAATTAAACGAATTTTTATCCTGGAGTAATAACAGTCGTTCTATTTTCGAAATGTAAATCGTATTTATTAAATCCGTAAGAAAATGAAACGAAAAGAATTTTATGTCCATCTCTTATACGTCATGTACGGAACAGGGTTATAATATCATGCTCCCAGGTACCTAGATATACCTTCAGGCTTGACATTATGAGCCTCGTCCCATATGCTCACAAAAGCCGACAGGTTTTGTCAGACTAACTCACCCTGGAAACTAAAATATATTACCGTAGATGGGGTAGAAAGAGGGTGCAAGCACTACGTCAGGGCCCAGTTGCCCGTTGCCCGAGATGACGGTGTGTATTGCCCCAAGGGTTACCCACGACCGGCACCTACCCCCCAAGGAGTGAAGAGTGAAGAGTGAAGAGTAGTAGAGTAGAGTAAAGTAGAGAAGAGAAGAGGAGTGGATGGGGATAAGTGTGTGTAACGAGGACCCAGGTAATACCCAAAACCCGACTTCCCTCGTCGTCTTTACGTCGCTCACGTCGTGGCTGTGGTAATCACTGTGCCCTATGCCGTACAGCTTAGGTCAATGTTTACTCTAGAACCCGTATCCAAAGATTAAAGTACATGAATTATCGATAATGTATCATTTCGTGAATGATAAATTGATAAGATATTTCGTAGAAATGGAACAGCTTCATCATTCCGATGTTTGGAGTGTGGAGAGTCAGGGAAGATCTAAACTACTCTTTGGTATACATACGGAGGTAGAATATATCGCGGTATGTGATACCATGGCGGTGGTGCAGCGGCAGCAGCAGCAGCTTCTTCGTCTTGACGAATTTAATTAGGGCGTAATTGCAAGAGAAGCTTAACCTACGAGATGACGTAATCAAGGCGAAAGGGAGAGACAGAACGACCGGAGGATGGCCCGGTGCTAAAGCGACCCTCCAACCTCGAACCTCGAACCTCGAACCTCGAAGCTCTTTCCGCGTTCGGGCGAGCCACCATTTCCCAGGGTCTTCTCCATTAAATGTCGTTTATATGTGAGCTAGACCCCACCATCGTCGTATCCGGGTTACCATGCTCTTAGCCACGGTGAAACGTTCAGAACTTACGCGACGAGAGGTTGTGCGAAAGTAACTTCCCTCTTTTTTTTTTTTTTGGTTTTTATTTTTCTTTACTTTTACTTTTTTCTAAACAAAAGCTTCTAGAGGTGTGAAAATAGCAACATTTTATCCTCCTTTGAAATTGACACACATAGTTCGGCACACTTGATTACTAATTTCCAAAAACAAAAAAAAAAAAAATACTGTACCCAAATTAATGGACTTGAACGATTCTTTTTTTTTTTTTTTTTTGTTTTTATTACACAGACCCGTAAGAGAATATATTCTGTAATATTTCGAATATATATACGTTGGGTATGAAGTTTTCGCTTGGTGTTCGACTTTAAGTAGGTTCAGAATTATGGGAAACCGCCGTCCACAAGGGGGGCTGAAAGTAGGAGGAAAATGGAGAGAGTAGTATGGGGGCTTTATAAGGGGACAAAGTGTAACTTAATTCTAGGGGTTCGTCGGCGAGAACACTTCGCGGGATAACGGCACGGCGGCACTCCACTTTACGGTCGTGGTTTCGAAGGGATAACCCTGAGACCTGCAGCTTGGGTTAGGGTATGGGCAACTGAGGGGATAAACTCTATATCGGAATGACCAAGTTGGATATTAAACCACTAAGCCGGGACCAGAGTCCGGCGAAGAGAAACCTGCCTACCTACAGGACTACTTGGGACTGGTCACTTTCGACGAGGATCATCCAGAGGCTCGACTCGATAGCCTAACTTCATAACTATTTACCGATTTGATACTCGGTAACGATCATTCCTTTAGGATTATAAGACTGAATCATTATTAGTTTTTAATTCAAATGAATTATGTGTTAAATTATTCAAATATTAAATAAAAAAAATTAATTAATTTCGAAAGGAAATCCTTTTCAGATCGTTGCATTGGTTTATCTCAGCTATGAGTACACTGATTTTTTTTTTTTTTTTTTTTTTCATTTCTTCTCTTTTCTTTTCTTTGGGTAAACTGTGTGCTTTGAGAATTCCATGAGGCGAATAGCGTTTCTTTTATATAACAACTGAAGCAAACTCACCCCCATACACGAGTATGACACGTAAATTCAGAAGCATTCTTTCTGTTTCCGCATTCTCTGGGTCAAGTAAAACGTCCCGCGAATTTATATACCCATGTATATACTCCTCGTTTTCTCTTTCGACTTGTATTGCGAGAGTATGTTGAAGTTATTTTCACTGCACAGATTTAAAATTTTATTGAAAAACACACACACACACACACACACACAAAAAAGAAGTAGAAATAAAAATAACGGTAGCGAACTCTCTCTCTCTCTCAAAAAAAAAAAAAAAAATTTCGTAACAATTTATCTTCCAGAAAATTGTTCACGAGTGAATGATGGTAGGTATAAAAAATTTTGACGTAACAACAAATTCGGGGCATATAGTGATCGAGGGTGTGTAAAACGCAATTCATCAAATATGCGACGATTAAATATGAGCCGGTTCTCGTGTTGCCCCCACGTTCTCTTCATGCATTGTAGCATACCGAATACATTACCGATTGCGATCTTCATCCGCTACCCAGAACTCTGTTGGTAGATGGGTAGGTAGGTAGGTGTACATATAACGGTGCTGATTTTATAACGAGGTAGTACGTATACAGGTATGAACTCATTTTTTCCCCACGAAACCAAAAAAAAAATATCAAGAGAACAACAAAATGAAAATAAAATAAAACAAATAAAAATTTCATTAACAAAACTTGAGGAAAAGATAAACAAATATAAATGAAAAATAAAAATTTTGAACAAAGGTAGCAGCCACACCAACGTTTCGAGGGTTCGTAAAAAATAAAAATAAAGAGGGTAAAAAAAAAAAAAAAACGAATTCATTATTATGTACGAGGATTTACGTAACATGTATCATAATATGTAAATTTTGTAATTAAAAATTAGAATCAAAATATTGTTGTCGAAATTTGTTTTTCTACTATTTTTTTTTTTTTTATTCTCGTATATATATATAGAGCATTGCGAAAATGTAGGGTAAAAAGAGAAAAGAAAAATAAAAACAATAAAATACAAAAACGAAACCACTGAGATCTTCGTATAAGAATAAAGAGATTAATCCGTTGATCGTTCAGCGACAAATAGCAAAGGGGAAATGATATTGGCATGGCTAAAAGGCGGACATCAATGCGAAATGGCGTCTGATAGAAACGGGGTTGTGTGGCGTCAATAGTTCCACGGGTTGCGGAATGGACTAATGCAGTCTGACTGGGCTTCTCTCTGTTTCCGTCTTTCTCTCTCTCTCTCTCTCTCTCTCTCTCTCTCTCTTTCTCTTTCTCTCTTGCTCTCATTTTGTCCAGTCCTGGGAAATTGCATTCGACTAGCACATCTCCGTGTAGCTATAACGGTAGATGTAAGCCTATTCAAGCTATCAATTATCTCAAATAGCTGGCGTTAAACCAACCCATTCTGAAATTCTCTGTCTTTATCTATCTCTGTTTTACCTCTCTCCTATATTCTACTCTATACGACCTCGACGAAGAGGAAGGCGAGGACGTTGCAGAGTGCTTCCTCCTGACTTCTGATTGCTTCTGTCCCCAACCAGCTGCCGCTACTTCTGACCAAATCGATTCGATATTTCTTAGGATTTCCAACTTGTATAAGTATACAGTTCCCAACCACTTTCTTTTTCTTTTATCTCACATCAAGTTTACTTATTTCTATTTCTCTTAATATTTTTCTTTTCTTTTCTTTATTTTTTTTTTCACAAAAACGAATTGAAATTAATCGTTTAGGTTCCCTAATTTCTTGCATTTTCTATATCAAGAATAAATAACTGATACATTATAATGTCTGATCGAATTGATACGTACAAAATCGTTTAGTTGTTATCGACGTTTCGATTATCCTAAAAGTTATTTTAGATTTCGATAAATTTTTTCACTTAGCATTAATTATTTTACTATGTATGTTGGTAGGTATAAACTACATACATACATACGTACATACATACATCTATAATTGGATAGAATTCGCTCAGTACTAACTCTCTATATTGTAGAGCGTTCCGTACGTGTCACGATCCAATTTTCTACAAACTGTGCAATAGTGGCGAACAATTTCAGTCACGCTCTTTACGTCATTTTTGAACACTAATATCATATGGGGGTATATATATATATATATATATATATAAGTGTCGCAAAATTCTCTATCTAGTTTTTCTATTCATTAGATCATCAATCCTCTTATTCTAACTAATAATTTCATTGTAAAGAGATTATCTATGCTTTAATTTAATTTTTGAAAAATATATAATCCAAAGAAATGTCATATATAAATTTTTTTCTACATTCATCAGACCTCTAAAGTCTATAAGGAATAAAAATCGTATAGATGCTATATATTCGAGGCTAAATTGTAATTTTGATAAGGTCTGTTTTCTGAACGAAACAATAGAGAGCGAAGTTGGATATCCGGAGCGCGAGACAATCGTCACCTTCCATTCAGAGTTCGGAACCATTAGCGTTTTCAAATTTCTATACGTTTCTCCGTAGACAGTTGAAATTTTCCTCGTCTGGGTATAGGTACTACGTGTATTTTTCAACTTCCCGTTATGAAAATTGCGAATTTTTAACAACAAAAAATAAAAATAATAATCCTGGTCTGCAGGATCAAATACTGTTCAGATTTCTTTTTTATTCAACTTGAAAGATTCGAGGTCTGGGTCATCGTGGTCAGCCGATTTACCTGCTTGGTTTTATTTTTTATTTATTTATTTTTTTTTCTTTTGCAATTGTCGCCTTGTGGTTCGTATCTAGGTAAAAAGTTGGGAAGGTGTATAGGAAGGTAGAAAGCCAACTTTGGTATTTATATCGTCCGCGCAAATAGCTCGTAAATAAAACAACACTTCTGTTACCGCGAACCATTTATCCACGGGTAACCGTTAGTTCAAATTAATGGCCCGAGCTACCGGGCATTACAATAGCCACCCAATGAATATGCATAAAATTGCACAAAGTGAATTGATTTCACGAGAACACCACCTCGTTTCGAATAATAAAAAAATATAAAATACACTCATGTTATACTGCCGCGTTTTACGCACCCCCAAAATACACCCACACGTATGTACACACATAAATCATTGTTCTATTATCGACGTGTGATGGACGAAACCAAAATCTAAAACTTTTAAAAATAAAATATAAGTTGAATCAAAAAATAAATAAATACAAAAATTGTTTCGTCAAACGCCAAGGGCAAAGAAGAAGACCTTTTGAAAAATTTCGTTTTAGAATTTCTGTTTATACCCGATGTGTTGGTGTGACTCGAGTTCGGTTGGTTCTCCCTTTATTCTGGATGGCCACATAGTCGTAGCATTGGCCAAGCCGGGAACAGCAGTGTTTTGTGTTCCATGTCCCGGGCACGTTTCATAAATCAACGGGTCCAAACAGGATGTCGGGCAGCGATTCTGTACGCCCGCCGCAAAGCCAAACTCGATTCCAACTGTGAATGCGTAATTTCATTTCACGGAGGACTCAGAGCTTCTCCCCCCTCTTGTATGTACCTACTGTCTCCCGTTTCAGTCACCCTTCCTTCTACTAATTTTTTTACTGCTTTTTTTTTATTTTTTATTTTTTTTTTTTCATTTCTTTGTTATCTTTTGTTTTAATTTTTTTATCCATTCATTTTTCAAACAAATCATATCCAACGCGATAACTTGTCCCACTGTCTCAAACGTCATCTAGTTATAAATTATAACTGGTTAAATAAATTTTTCCATTAATTTTAGAACTACTAACGTTTTAATTAACGCGAATTAACAATCAGAGAAAATTATCTACCTATTTCTAAACCAATAAGTTAATGGCTCGATAATAATCAAACCTTTACTACAAAGAGACTGCAGCATTGTCTGACCGATTACGGACCGCTACTACTTACTTTCGTGATAAATGAATCTATTATTCGTACAAACGCGTAATTATGATGATCTTTGAATCCACAGTTTCAGTTTCCGATTCCTCTGAATCAGCTGTAAGTAGGTAAGATAGGTCCGCAGTTCAGGGGGGTTAGGAGACTTCGGGAAAGGAGAAGAAGCAATCATCTAGCCACCCGGAATAAATTGATATATATTCCGTGAGCGTCTCGGAAATAAATTATCTATATATATATTTATAGTATATATGTATATTCGAATGGGCATGATGACATTTCATACCGTTCCCATTGCCGCAGTTGCGTTCTGAAGAGAAATATCGAATTCTAAATTTCGAATTCTAAAATTCTGAATTTTAAACGCTAGGAGTTTCCTTCCCTCCAAACTTTTTCCCTGCACATTCGAGTTTTCCTTATACCCTCTATCCCCGACATGGCGTAGGGAAATATTCTTGAAAAATTTACAGTTTATTTTTGTATACCGTTGGGTAAACAGGAAGCCGGTTGCACTTCCTCACAACGTTTCTACCTACCAACAAGCTACAACAACGGAATTTACCAATCGACGCTCGTAGGTTGGGATAGTGGAAATACCAAGACTCCACAATCCGTGGAAGAATCGCTGTTGGAGGTACGTTTCGAAAAAAAAAAAAAAAAAGATACAAGAAATAAAGATGTAGGTATATAGAGAAGAAATAAAAAGAGTAAGATAGAAGATATAGAGAAGAGAGAAAAGTAAAAGCCAGCTCAGAAAGGAGTAGTCCGTTGTCGCGTCTGGAAACTTTTCGCTTCATGTTTATTTCATGTTTATGATAACCCTGCTACTACTACTGGAACCCTGCAACGCCAAAGTCGAAAGTCGACATTACAGAATCTCTACCACCGAAGAGAATTTCGAGTGTGCATATAATAGTATACCGGAAACTGTCATTGAGTCTATGATCTATCCTCGAACTAGATACAGGATTTAAAGACCCTTGTATATAAATTCAGGAAATTTTCTATTCAAACAAAAACCGTATATGTTATAAATTCATTTCAAAAATCGCATCAAATGTCTTCATTAAAAATCATTAGATATCAAATTTGATACAAGCTTTCCTCAAAGCTTTCTCAATCCTTCTGTAGCATGAAAAACAAAAAAAATTGTTCAAAATTTGCGACAAAACGGATTAAAGAATCAAAAATTCAAATCGATATGAATACGGCGATGCTACAGGGGTCCAGAAAAAGCTCGAGGTCAATGTTATTCCTTTTCCTTTTCTGTTTAGATTTTTTTTTTTTTTGTTTTACATTGGCTTGTATTTTCGGTTTTCCGTTTCTACCCTCCATAGTATATGTATGGACCCTCTTTAAATCACGGTCTTAACGATATCGTCGTGAACTGTTGTTTGTCCGATAAGAATAATCCGAGTTGTTAATTTCATGAATGTGAATGGATGATCGTTAATTCAATGAATTTATAAAATCGCAATTTATTTAATAGTCGAATAATTTCACCGACTATTGAAAACATCAAAAGTGCTGTGACAGATGTAGAAAAATTTTCAATATATTGTCGTAAGTTGGCGTCGAGCTGTCTGGCCTTCCCCCTGGGCTAGGGTGGTAAAAGTACCGCTTTGGCACGACTACGCGGAATACAGGGTAAGGGAGGGGGGGGGGGGGGGAGGTGCAGGGGGTGCAGCAATTCGGGTTTGAGGATGTTTGGTATAGCAAGGGAGGATTTCTGGTTTCCCAGCTATTTTCCCTTACCGCTAGCTGTATGTATTATCTGTAACCCAGGATGGTTCGTTCTCCATCGAGCCCTCGCAACGATGCTGAGAATCGATATAACGTGGGCTATAAGTACGCGTACAATGCTGCAGTATAACACACTATATAGAGTACACCAAGTACAGAGTATGGATTTGACTCTGTCCATGTATGTATCTATATCAATGTAAGTATGTATGTAACAACTCTTTACTCTTTTTGAACGAATGCGAGTAGGTAGGTAGGTAGGTAGGTACATACGTATAAGTACCAACGGTCAGGCGAGAGCGAGAGAGAGAAAGAGAGAAAGAGAGAGCGATAGCGATATCGATAGAGTAAGAGAGGGATATATTACGCGATATTTTCACGCACTGCTCCTACCCCGCATAACCAACCCGCCTACGGCAAATAGAAAGAGATCGTATAAAGCGAGAAGGAGAGAGAGAAAGAGAGAAGAGAGCATATCGATCCCGGGATAAAACCAGGCCTATTTCCTCTCTGTTGGACCTGTTTGCTAGCTGCCTACACCGTGTTTTGTGACGAGGATTTTGGCCCACCGCCAACACCACTGAGCTCATTTCAAATAGCCGTTAGATTTTAGCCCTGTTACGTCACTCACGAGGGAGAGAGAGGGTCTGTATACACGAATCAATGATCATCGTTGCAGGATCTAATGAATGGATATATATATATATATATATATATATATATGTGCAGATACATAAACAAGCACAAAGGGTTTTCTGAAGATCATGAATTTATCGAAAATGGAATATAAGTTTATAGATTATTATTATTCATGATTTTTATACATAAATAATTGAAATAAATTTTACTTTCAAATCATGAGTAAATCTATATAGTTGGAATGGTACTACTCCCTAGAGTATATGTATATAGGTATATAGACTGGACATCGCTGATCAATTTACTAGTCACTGCACCATCGACACTATTGCGACAAAGAGATAGGAAATCGAGTCTAAAGGGAGTCGAGAACGTTTGCAAATATTTGACATGGAAGTAGGTAGGTAGGTAGGTAGGTAGGTAGATAGATGGATGGATAGATAGATAGGTAGGTACCTGGGAGGAATAGATCCATTCGCAAATCAAACATACACATATAATACACACATATTATACGGATGACGGTTATTAATTCGTGAATCGGTTACTGACGATGATATACGATCATTATTTATTCTGTGGTTTTGTATGTTTGATAATTTTCACTATAGTGAATGATAATCATTTCTCCCAACGATAAAACGGTATCTTCCGATTCGTAGATGAGTTAAAAAAAAAAAATTTTTTCATTCTGTACGTCACTTATTTTTCGATTAATAAAAATTTTTGCCTTTAATTTTCTTTTTTTTTTTTTTGCTATTGACGATGATTGAAATATCGAGTGATAAAATAATTAAAAAAAAATAAAATAAATAAATAAATAATAAAAGGTTCAGAATAATGAATCCAAAAAGATACAGAGTACATAGTTTTTATATTATATGCAAATATAACAGCAAAATATTAACGATTCGTTGACACGTACAATTCAGTTCAGTTCAGTTCAGTTCAGTTCAGTTCAGTTCAATTCGGTTCGGTTCGGTTTGGTTCAACGCTGCAATGCCACAGTGGATAGATATAGAAAGGTTATTTGCACATTGGATAGTTTTTTTTAACAGATCGTTGATCACGCTTTTCGAATGGATTTTTAATGTGATTTTAATATAATATCGAGATGGATAAATTGATAGATAGCTAATAAAATTTACTTTCACAGATATTCTATACTGAAACTCTCAGCGCAATGGCCAGCGTTATATTAAGCCAATAACTTGCTTGCTCTTGCGAAATATATATTATGGATTATATGTATATATATATACCACAAAGCCGTATGTACTGATGTTATTAATTTCTGTCTAGGTAGCCGTTTAGGATAAATTGAGAATTTTTTTTTTTTATAGACTTTGAGATGATGTCCTGGATTATTTATTTATTTTTTTTTCAGTTTATGTTTATCAAAGAATTAATTTATTTATTTTTTTTTTTTCACTGTCCAAGTTTTGCGCAACGTTTTTTTCTGGTATGAGTTTAGGGGTAAAATGAGTGTTTTAGTAATTTATCTGTTCTGTCTTATACTTGAAAGCCTGGTGTTAGTTAATCAAGGCATAAATCATCGGGAACGAGGCTTTTCAAAGCGAGCCCGAGTAACAAGTTTTGAGTAAAAACTGAGTAGGTACTGAGACCGAAACTCTACCCAGAAGGCGAAAACATCGGTAAACATTAATTAGTAAAATTGGCTCGCAGTTTATCTTCTCTTATTGACAGGGAAACTTGAAAACATGCAATTTACTGCTACTTTCTGAATAACGAAAACCCGTAGTTGACTTTACGCGGTGCGAAAAGTGGCGATTCCTAATTCTCTTTTCACTGAAACCATCCAATTCGCACGCAAATACATAATGACAATAAAATAAAAAAAATAAAAATAAATGAATGAATGAATGAATGGAATGTAAACGAAACGGAATATAACGCAATGCTTTTCATTTCCACTCTTTTTATCACTGTGCTAAAAACACGGATAGAGAAAACTGAAGAGGAAATTGACAAATTGTACTTTTAAATGTTTCAAGAAGAAAGTTTAAACGAAGCCGAGGTTTCAGGGCACGCCTGGCTAACCTACTCCATTTTAACATCCCGAAACCAGAAGAACAAGAACAAGAACAAGAACAAGAACAAGAACAAGAACAAGAACAAGAAGAAGAAGAAGAAGAAGAAGAAGAAGATGAAAAGGGAGATGGAGTATTCGCCCAAAAATGCCTTAGGGGTAGAAGAAACGAGGAAAGAGAAAGATTGCCGAACGGGGTTGATACTGCAGGAGGAATACCAAAGACAAGAAAGAGATCTCGAGAGAGAGAGAGAGAAGGAGACATAATGGTGGAAAATTAAATGACGCGAGTAAACTTCGTTCAAAAGTTTTAGATTAATATTGCTACGTGCAATGGTAATTGCGATAAGCCGAAGAACCTCTTCAACCGAACTGAAATCGCTTTGCTACTCGGAGTTTTCGGTTAGCGAAAAGGGGGGGGGGGGGGGGGAGGGGGGTTTGTTTATACTCAGTTAGATATTTATATACCTATACTATTATAAATAAGTTAACGAACGAAAGTCCGAATGAATGAAGAAGGGTTGAAAAAAGGGTGAAGAAAATAACCGTAAATCGATTTTTTTTTTTTATTTTTTATTTTTTCGTTTGTTTCCTTACTTTTGAAACAGATTTCCGCAGGATGTGACCTGGAGGTCATATTACAGTTCAACTTAAACCGTTTCAAATTAGCATTTGAATATTCGCATTACGCGTAACTACCTCGCGTATTACCTTAGAGGTAGAGTGTGGCAACGTGCGGTATCGTCGCGACCGTCTGAGTCACTAATTATAACAAACTGTCCCCGGAAGTACCGTGGGTTGAGTATAAAGGGCGAAGGAATTCACAGATTTTGGGATTTTGGGTGGACATATAAACCCGAAACTCATCTGGGCTTATCGTTAACTGAACAATTAACGAAACTTTAAATAATTATCATCGAGTCCATATTACAAAAAAAAAATAAAAAAATAAAAATAACGATATACGAAATACAGAATTTCAAAATTTTGCGATGAAACTTTAGCCGTTTGATACGTGCGTGGAGTTTTTTTTACTTCTGCAAAAGGAATTTCCTTCTTTTTGTTCTCCTTCTATACTTTTTCAACCTTCATTCCTCCTCCATCCCTTATAGCGATCCGGTTTCCCACCGTTGGTATTTTTTTTTTTTTTTTTTTGTTTTTTGTTTCCATCACTCTTTACCTGGGTGTGGATAAAAAACATCAACTCATATAAAACGCGGCAGTATATACCAAACTGGAATACAAATACTTTTGAATCTAGATTAAATACCGATACAAAAACTCCTCTGAGCCTCTCATTTTTACCCCTCGTGTTCCTCGATCTATCCTTTTTATTCTATCCGTTTCCCTTCTTCATACATTTACGGACTCATTGATTAGCCTTTTTTACTCCCCAATTATTTTGCGCGATTATAACGAAAATAAAAAGAGAGAGAGAGAGAAAAAACAAAATTAGACCAGGAAAGGAGAAACTATTCAGGGTGAAAATTAGGTTGAGAGAAAGTGTTGCGTTGTATGATGAAGATCAAAGGGGATCGAAGGGTGTTTTTACGTTGTAAATAATATTTTTCATAGAATACGAGAGCGTGTGTATTTTTTTATTTTTTTTTTTTTTTTTTGTGGGTGTAAACGTGAATGTGACCGAAAGAAGCACGTCGGATATTCCCGAAACGTGTTACCGTTATAGAAAAAGTACCGATGATGTGATGGGATGGAGTGGAGTGAAGTTGAGTTGAATGTAAAATAAAATAAAATTAAATCCCGTTTAGATATTACGAGAATAGAAAAGTAACCGTGTAAAAGTCAAGGAGTATGTGAAATGGGGTGAAAACTTTAGGGAAACTGTCTGGAATATCGTGCTTATACATATCCCAACCGCGATCTTATATCCGCGTCACAATGCCAACTCACGCACAAAAACACTGTCGAGGAAAAAAGGGACGAGAAGAAGAAGAAGAAGAAGAAGAAGGAGAAGAAGAAGAAGAAGAGGTAAAAGAAGTAACAAAAAAAAGAGGGGAAAAAAAAAAATAAAAAATAAATTTTCTAGAACTGTGCAGCGAAACGAGAGACGTTTCCCTGAAACAACATTTCGCTAACAATGAGAACTAGGTACTACATATTATCTGACACGTAGGTAGGTACATACGTACACTCATCCTGAATCCTACGAAACGTTCTACGTGCTCGTATCAACTTACTTTATGGGAATATTTACGAGCCGGAAAAATAGAGAATGACACTTGGATCTCAGCACGTGCTGACATCAACGTCGTCTATTTTCAACCGGGTGATATACGTTATGATTGGCACTGTGCAAATAAAAAAAAAATAAAATAAATAAAAAGATTGTTGAGTAAAATAGATTTCTTTCTTTTTTTTTTATTTTCTGTGTCACTAAATTGAGACAAGTTTGAAAATCCGATCGATTGAAAGATCGGAACTAATTTAACTGTTAAAAAAAAAAATGCTCATTAACTCCATCAGATTATCAACAAAAAAAAAAAATAAGTATACTGAATGAATCGGTTTATCCAATTCACAAAAAACGAAAGAAAAAAAAAAAAAAAAAAAGAAAAAGAAAATCTGGCCAATTTGGTACACGCGAGTAACCAGCGTGTAGAGTTGGGCAGGTACTCGGCAATAAAAGTGGATAAAAATAAGTTCAGTTTGAAGGGATGATGATCAAAGGTCGGCGTCAGCTAGTAGCCGCAAAAAGGAGTTGGCGAGGCAGTTAAAATTTAAGTGTCAGTGAGGTCGAGTAGCCTCCGGCGTGGCGTGGGCTAAGTCGCGGCTCGTGGTCTCGCCCAGAACCAAGTGACCATAAAAGTGGTCCTCGTTTACGTACTTCCGGTATTCTTGGACCCATGAATAATTAATTAGGATTGGTAAAAGCCGGTGGTTTTATTTAACAGAAATTTTAATACTTAAGACGTCAATATTAACCTATCATTACCACCGGGCAAGAAACATGTTGCAAAAAAAAAAAAGAAAAAACAAAAACACGACGAAGGGAAGAGAAATTCGTTTACGCGATTATTCTGCGGTACATAGCTGGCTGTGTAACCGAAAGAAATAGGCAAAAGGTATAAAAAAAGAAAAAGAATAAGAAAAAGGTAGGATGAAAATGGGATGAAAATAGGAGACGGAGGGCTGGCTGGCTGGCTGGCCACTAGGAGCAAGCTCATCGCTCTCGAACTGGCTGGTCTTGGTCCTGGTTCTGGTGGTGGCGACGGTTGAACGTGCACTTCTTTCCTTGGCCCCAATATCGTTTCCCTGTTTATACGTGAGCTCCGGCAAATACGTCCCGATTATCATATAAAAGGATGAGAAAAGTCTGGCATGAAACCAGCCAAGTCCACTTTAACCAAACCTCAAGTCTAG
Organism: Macrophya annulata; assembly: GCA_963924015.1. NCBI lineage: Eukaryota > Metazoa > Arthropoda > Insecta > Hymenoptera > Tenthredinidae > Macrophya > Macrophya annulata. The sequence continues at coordinate 2,411,597 of OZ001263.1, forward strand.
ATCGGTGTAGTGTTGAACTACACAATACCGATCCTCGTTTAATTCTCGATCTCGGATATTGAGGAGGATCGAAAAGTGGCGAATAAAGAAAAAAAAAAACAAAAATCAAAAAATCAAAAAAGACAATAAAAATCGAGGAAGAAACACAACCAGAAGGTTTTCGGATGGTGTATAGAGAAACGAGGAGAAATGGAAAGATAAAAAGAGAGGGAAATAGTGTGCGTATTGATCTGTCATCTCGTTCTGATCGGGTGCGGCGCGGTTGGTTGGTCGGATGGTTGGCTGGCTGGCCCGGCGTTCGCTGTCCCTGCAGGAGTAAATTGCGGACCCAATAAACACGGGATATGTACCTAAGTTTGTGCTGTTTCTTTTTTCCTTCTTTTTCTTTTCTCCCGGTATATATATATTCTCTTTGAGGACTCTGCAGGCAGTAAGGCCCGGTTATTTACTCGAGTATAGAGAGTCTTCAGCCCCTACCTTTCTTTCTTCTTTACTTCCTTACTTTGGCGTTTGTTGCAGACTGCACCAGACGAATAAAACTATCAAAAGGTAAAGACTAAGAAGAATTGGAAAACTGTATAAGGTTGATACAATACGGAATTAAAAGTACTGTAGAATCCCATGTATTGTATCACGAGTTGTAAAAAATTGGATAGAAATTATTGCCCTTTTCTTTCAACGTGGCTAATCTTCTTTTTGTTATTTTTCTTCTTTTATTTTCAGCTTAAATAATGATCGACGCAATTCTAGCTCTAGAAATTCCCAAGCGATTACACGGCAGTTTTAATCTAGGCCATTCGTTTGCAGTTTCTCCCTCAACTCAACCGCAAGGAAAACCCTTGACCAACCCTTAAGACTGCATCAAAGGCTTTTGCCCGTCTTTTGTAAGACTCTCGCTCACTCTCTCTCTCTCTCTCTCTCTCTCTCTCTCTCTCTCTCTTCTTGGCGATCATCGAGCGACTACCAGAGTTACTCTTACGTGAATGATACATATGTATATGTATATAGAATATTATATACCAAAGTAGATAGTATGTTACATTTTTTTGTTCCTCCGACTAATCCAATAATCCGAAATTAAATGATCGATCACGTCATCGATAATTCTATTTCACTTATAATTTTACCTCATTTTTTTTTCTCTTCTTTTTTTCTTTCTTTCTTTCTTTCTTTCTCCATTTATTTTTCGAATGACGGACTACAAAGAGACGACGAGTTTCCTTCATCACCTGTACACTTATCGTTTTAACCAGTTGTATAGACCGCAGCGGTATTCGTGGTAGATTCAATTTAAGATAACCGCGGGGAACTCTGAACTCTGAATACTACCGGTTGTTGAAATATACGTATGTATGTACCTATACGAGTATATATATCAGAGAGTTTTACCAAAGTATCGTGCACTGCAGTAGAAACGATTCACGGTTTTCCCTGCACCAGGTGAACAGCTCTTTAACTTCCGTTCGCCATCAGCTCACCTGAAGCTTTATTTTTGTTCATTTTTTTGCACTCGATATTATCGTGCTCAGTGAAGTAAAGAACGAAGAAAAGAAGGGAAATAAGAAAAGGGTAGGGTAGGATGAGGTGGGATGGGTTGGGTGAGAGGGCAGAGTTTAACCACCTGTGAGCGTCATCCTCGTCTTTCTATATAATTTTTTTTTTTTTTTTTTTTCTTTTTTTTTTCTATTTTATTTTCCTTCTTTCCTCAAAGAAGTTAAAAGGGTTGGAATAAGCTCCGAGCTTTAGGCGTATCTGCACGACGCACTGAAGAGATTATCATAAAAATGAGGTTTAAAAAAATTGCTGACTTAGTACTGATTCCTTCTATAATATCCCGAAGAAGGTCAAAGATATTTCGACACTTTCGGCCCATTAGCTGTGCCTATTTTTTTTTTTTTTTTTTTTTTCCTTTACGAAATTTTTGACTCCCTGCAAAACCACCACCACCCGCCATCAGCAACAGCAGCATCATCCAACCATCAGACTATGGATTTAGGTGTAAAAGGCTATGGGGCGTATGTGGAAGATAAAAAATATCCAGGGGTCTATAAACATGTTTATAGGAAGGGATCACACTCCCTATTAATATTCAAGAGGTACTGGATCAAAGTTTATTCACGTAAACCATCCCGATATCATTCTGATACAAACGATACATAGCACAGCGAGCTCTATAGCTTTATATATATCCCTATCCCACACACGGATACCCAAAAACAACTCTTCATAAATTTTCTATACGAGAGAAAAAAAAAAAAAAAAAAAAAAAAAAAAAAAAAAAAAAAAACGGAGCAAAATGAAGAATAAAGAAAGAACACACGATCTTTGAACAGTTATTCATCCACATCATAACTTCTCAGCAATTCGGGGATAAAGAAATTTCACTATTCGACATTCCTTTTGCTATTCATTGATGAAATTACTCGTTGCGATATGAACATTAGAATTAAATACACAGTAAGTAGGTAAAGGATTTGCGATAAAATTTTTTCAAAGAGATATTTATAAAAAAAAAAAAAAAGAAACTTTCTAGTGCCGGGTTTTTGGTTTTCTGATTCCTTACGATTTAGCACCAAATCGAGAGGATCAGGGCTCGTAGTAAAAAGCAAAAAAAGAATTTCTAAAAGTTGATGGATCGCGAAGAAAGGATAACGACAGGGTTTAAATTTCTTATCTGTAGGAAGGTTAAGAGAGTGTGTAAAATTATTTTCATCTCGATATACATTGGGTTCGTATACTATCGAGTTTCACGTGTTATTTGCAAATTACGAGATGGTATGTATGTACGTAGTTTGGCCGTGACGATTTCAGCGAAAGGCGTTTTTGCCTGGTTAACAAAATTCCTTAAACTGAGGAGGGTTCACCGATCTGTTTTTTTCCTTTTTTTTTTTTTTTTTGCTCTCCTTTTTTTTCTCCCTTGTCGACAGTCAACTGTCACTCTACGATCTTATTGAGGTCCACGTCTAACATAAGAGACTCGGGTTTCCACGTGATACGAATGCGAGTAGAATTTGTGCGAAAATTTACGCTTTTAGAAAAAGTCTTCATTTCATTATTATTATTTGTTTTTTTTTTTTTTGGTTTTCCTCCAAATTTCGGGAACAAGAATAAAAGAAAGAAAGTTGATTCAACGTCAAGCAAAACGATTCGTCTTTTTCCAAACAAAAAAAAAAATAAATAATAATAATTTTGTTTCTTTTTTCTTTTAACTTTGTATAGTACCTACCTACAGGGTGTACAGCTTTTGTTTTCAAAGAGAATAGAACCCGTTGAAGAAAAAGCAGAAGGAAAGAACAAAAAACTAAAACAAAAAAAAAAAAAAAAAAAAAAAAAAAAAAACCAAGGTATTGTAAAAAGATGATCTTCCTGACGATGAGTCCTGGCCAAAAACTGTCACCGTCATGACGACGGCGACATGGGGTATAAACAGGGGAATTTTCTTTTGTCTTCAACGTTCTTAATCGCCGCTTGTTTCTCCAGCGATATCCGCATGGATGACAATATGACATCGTGCAGATCCTACCCACAATAACCCGTAGAGGAGTGTAATATAAAATTCGTTTAATTTCGTTAATTTCGTATCGAAAAAAGGTTGTGCAGTGAATTTTCGCACGGTGGTAATATAATCGTATATATACGATCTTTAGATTATTAATTTCTGTTAACGAAAGTCAACACCAGGTACAAACGCAACGTCTCGACGAAACGAAATACCGTAAAATTGATAACCTTTCACCGTGGTTAAGGAAGGTAAGAATAAGACACAAAAAAAAGGAGTAAGAAAAAGAAGGATATAACTGCTGCGGGGCACGGAGGAGAGAAAACAAAAACAAAACAAAAAATACCTAAATATCATGAGACTGGAAAACAGGGAGACGAGAGAAAAGAGTGAAAGGAGAAGAGAGGAGAGAGAACAGGAACCTCCTGCAGGAACCAAGCAACAAGGGGGACAATTAAGAGTCTTATCGTCTGCCACCGCGCGTACTACCCTACCGTTATCATTTAGAGAGCTTACACGACGCCCCTTTCGTCGTACTCATAGAATCTCTAAATCGCACCTTGTCAGTAACTTGAAAGTATTTTTTTTTTTTTGCTTTTTTTCTGTCAATTTACGATCGTCAAGCTGACTTCAAGTCTTCATGATCATCATTTACATCCAAAGCTATCCGGTTTGTGGTCCTGACCATTTTATATTTCACTATGCGATAATTCTCACCTTAAAAAGAACCGAATTTTTTACAAAAATTATTAAAAACGCAGTTTTTTTAAATAGCCTATAAGAAATTCGAAAAAAAAATAAATAAATAAATACATGGTTTGAAGTAAAATCTTTCGTTTTTTTTTTTTTTTTGTTTGTTTTTGCACTTTTTTGGTGGTTTTTGTGGTCTGAAACTATCAATCAATGAAATATGAACAAAATATAAAACTATCAGGGTTATAAGCTGGTTAAATTCTCATGGGATGTACCATGTAAAAAACCGAAAAATAAAATAAAATACTAAAATGCATATATTTGGTTTATTTTTCTGCAATTGATTAGTTTCAAAAGGAGTCTCCTAATGTCGAGATAATTACGTTGGACAGGTGTGAGTGTGTATCTATAGTTATTATAGATGTATGTATAAGTACATTGTACATAGGTAGTTATATATACATATATATCTAACTAGCAAAAGCTCGTAGTATAGCTACGGAGGTATCTTTGCGAAATTAGATTTTTCCCAGTATAAAACTGAGCCGAACAGCAGAGCTACGGCTCTCACATCTGCCGCTTCCCATTTCCAGCACGTGCAGCGACTACAGTTTTTAATATTGGCAATTAGGCAGGCACGGTCCCTTGCATACACACACATACACCTGTGCAAACCCACACCATCACCTCGACTTTCGCATGTATATTTATATACATCAAAAATTTGTTAATATTAGTCTGAACTATTTTTCAAAAACATTTTTGATTTTTTTTTTTTTTTTTTGATTTTTTTTTTAATAAATGCATCAACGAGCACAAGGATTAATCCAAAAACTAATTTTACACAGTGACTAGCTATAATTTAACAATCACCCTCATACCCTGCGATAAATTTATTCATTTTTTTTTTTTCGTTTTCTTTGATACCCTCAAACCTTCAGACTCTAATTTTGTATTATTTTTTTTTTTTTTTTCACCGATCATGGTTTTTACAGATTTTTTATTACTTTTTGTTTTTTCGAAATTTAGTCCTAAGGAGACACGATAATAATAAAAAAAAAAAAAAAGAAAAGAAAAGAAGCTGTATCTGATTATTTGAACTATTTAAAAAATTCACGAGTTTAGTAAAGTTTATGGTTTTGGATACAATAAAACAATTATTAAAATTAAGATATGACAGTTTGATCATAGCTGAGCGTAACACTGGGTTATAAAAAGGCTTAAAAATTATCTGAATCGACTAATTAATACCCAAAGAAACTTCTCTATTCAATGACGATCAATTTTCGGTGATAAATTAGTGTAAAAAAAAAAAAAAAATAAAAAATAAAAAACATAAGAAATTAATTTCAAGTGAATTGATTTTATATTAATTGCTTTCTTTCTTATACTCTATAAAGATATTAATTATATTATAGTCTATATATAAATTTAATTATAATTTTATTACGACGTTATTATACCGAGATTTTCGCGACTAGTATATATGTATATGTATAGTATATACCTAGTATCGTTATAGTGTGTAGTAGTATGTAATATGGAGAAATCTTGCACATTAGGCTGTTGCAAGTTTCCACAGACGTTGTTTAGACGAGGAAACAAGAGATAACCGAGGGTTCTATGAAATACAACTCAATGTACGTTAGCTATAGTACCTAATGCGATTACAATGGGCGACAGTTGTTGGTTGGTGCATGGCATAGGAAGGCATGGCATGGCATGGTATGGCACACCGGTTCTTACTTATATCGAGATATCCTGAGCTGAGCTTCGCTTCCAACATCGCCGTTGGTATAAGTACAAAAATTCTTTTTTTGTATTTTCAATTTTTTTTTTCTTTCTCTCTTTTTATTTATTTATTTTTTTTTTTTTTTTTTTATTTATTCCGGATTTTCCTCAAGCTGTAGGTAAGTGTGGATGAAAATTCTTTTACAGTTTTATCTCCACATTATTATAGTAAACAGGGTGAGAAAAAGCTATACGATTTAGTATAAAATTACAGTCAACGTTTTGTGAAAACTTTGAACAAAAATTTCAGCCATTTACGATTTTTCTTTTTCTTTTTTTTTTTTTTTTTGTATTTTGCGATAAATTTTATCATACGTGAGGTTTAAAGAAGATGTTTAATTAATTTTTAATATCACACGGTTTGAAAAAAATATAAAAAAAAAACAAAAAAATTTAAAGCGTCACAGTTAATTTGCGATTTAATTCGTCATGTCGTATTTTCTTCTCTTTTATTACCGGAGTAAAAATAGGAAAAAAAAAAAAAAAAAAAATTGTGGGATAGAAATGACAAAAAAAAAAAAAAAAATGTTGAATGAAAAAAATTGTACGTCCCTGCAGCCGGGAGATAAAGCGATTACAGAAAATCTTGCCGCAGAACGATGAAACGCCTATGTATGTGTGTATATACATATAGAAGTACATATATATTGAAGAACTTCAAAGCTCCGAGACGTTCCGAAAGCTCTATGCTTCTATTTCTTTTTCTTCATTTTTTTTTCTTTCTGTTTTTTTTATTTTATTTCTTCGATTTTTTAGATTTTTTTATTTTTTTCATCGTCGCGGGTGGAAGGACGAAGAAGGTAGAAAACCTTTAAAATCGTAAGGATATAGAGAAAATACTTGCGTATATAAGGGCAAAGCGAATAATCGGGCGATCTAAAGGCATGCGGGCAACGCGCTATCAATAAAATGATGGCGCGGTGTTATTCGGGAGTGAAAAAAAAGTAAAGAAAAAGAAGAGAAATAAAATAAAATAAAATAAAAAAAAATAAAAGAGGAAAAAAAAAAAAAAAAAGAACCGAGGTCGAGATCGAGAAAACGGGGCGCGAATCGAATAGAAAAGAAAACCTCGCACGGTATATGTATATATAAAAGCAAGAAAACCATACAGGCGGATAGAGAGAAAAGGGAGAAGAATAAGAAGAAAAGAAATAGAAAATAAGGTAAGAAAGAAAAAGAAAAAAAGAAAATGAAAGAAAAAGAAAGAGAGAATCGCACCCATTCTTTGGATCCTAATGACACAGCGGGCTCAGCCACGCGCGCTACTGGGATAACAGTAATGGTTTTATACATTTCACTTACGGCTTACGGTTTTGCACCTTGATTTAGAGATCATCTCTGGCACGAGTTCACGAGCCAAATAAAAGAAATAAAATGAAATTCTCCATGTCGTGAGAAAAATAGAGAGAGAGAGAGAGAGAGAGAGGACGGTGTGTAATAGTAGGTTACATTATGAATTATTTAAAATTCTTAAAAGATGAAGAAAAGAAACCTTGCAAAGTACCTTTACCTTTTTTTTTTTTTTTTTTTTTATCTAATTAATTCTTCGCAAAATTTATCGGTCGAAGATTTTTTCCCGGGCAACGTAAGCTTCGACTTTAATGAAGAAAAAAAAAATCAAAACTAAACTAAACTAAACTAAAATAAAATTATAGACCATTAGAGAGAGTTTTTACGGAAACTGTAGGTAGGTATAGGCGATGATACCAAGAACTTGGATAAAATTACAGAACGTTTCAATTCCTGATAAGAAAAAAATAAATAATAAAAAAAAAAAGAACACGTTTCGAGTTACCTTTCCCAGGAAACACCTGCTTCCTGAATGAACCTTCTTCTCTCCCTTTCTGCCAAGCATCGAAAAGTCGAGAAAAGGGATCGCTAGGTAAAGGAAAAATATATATCTACCCTTAGGCATCGATACTCGATTTTTATAGGAATGGGTGAAAAAATTGATCGTTGAAGTCAAGAATATAAACAAAATGAAAAATTAAAACAAAACAGTAAGAAAACCTTTTTCATTCCTGTCTAACTATACTTAGAATTTTTATTTTCTATTTTTTGGGGTACTTTTATATCCGGAAATATAAAATTCCTGTTATAAAATGTAGAATTTGTATTCTTTGACAGTATGCGAGGTATTAGGCGATCGAATAATCAACAATAAATAATAAAAGGATAGAAAAAAAAAAAAAAAATTGGGGTGGTTCCTTCTTTTTTTTTCTTTTCTTTTTTTTTTTTTGTCAAATAAAAAAATATAATCAAGGTTATATTTACGAAGGTAAATGTAGTGAGACTTAGGCTATGTACATACATAGCTAGAAGTAAAGTAAAGGAGGTTGATAGATCGATGGCTGGTTGATGCAAGAGAAAAGAAAGCGAGAGAAAATAAAGATAGAAATTGCAGAAAGTACGAGTGAAGCAAAATAAGGATAAGATTGATGTCACAGAGTAAATTGAACGTTACCTAGTGACGACAGGACTACAAGGTATAAGATAGGTAAGAAAAGAAAAGAAAAGAAAAGAAAGAAAAGTAAAGGACAGAGCATAGAGTCTGTAAATAATAATAATAACGAAAAAACAACCCTGTAATAAGAACCAGGGATAATAAGTAATAACAATAAAAACCGGGATGAGAAATAAGAAAAATAAATAAAGAAAGGTTACATTTGCGGGGGATAGGTAATTTATTTTTCAACAGAAAACAAAATGAAAGAAAAATTAAATAAATAATATTCTATCCCTCCCCCCCCTCCTTCCACATATAAGTTTCGCTTTTCATTCATTTTTCTATATTAATGAAACGAATCTGCTGCAGTAGCTATAAGGGTAGTTTTTTTTTTTTTTCTTTCCTTTCTTTCACTCTCGGAATATTCGCTTCCCCTAATGTACGTAATTGTATTTACGTATGCAGGGATAGAGGTGACATATATACAGTGTGAATTAATGTCTGTTTTAGATCGTTTGATCGTTCAAATCGGGGGTTGATTGTCGGTTAAATTAGACGACGAGAACGTGAGTATGAAAATAAATAAATAAATAAAGTAAAAGAATAAAAAATAACCCCATAATGAATTATTTATTTAAAATACTTACTCTCTTTTTCTCTCTGGACGATTTAAAGGGTTGAGGTTATATACAGAGGGGAGTTATATTGTGCCACTCCTCGCCATTGTGTAACGACTTTGGTACCGCGCGGAGTCGAAGGCGTTGACGGCGTCGTTTCCGTTCAAAGTTCTTCTTCAATAGAGAAGCAATAGAACGCGTCTTGAATTCACCATTTCAATGGAAGGGTAGGGGGGTGGTATATGAGATCAAAAATGAGAATCGAAATTGAAAGAAAAAAATAAAAAGATAAAAACAAATTCCAAAAATATCGAATTTTTTCTATTTTTAGTTTTATAGATTTTTGAACGAATTAATAAAATTGGAAAATGTTAGAAAATCGAAAATAAATGCGCCCACGACTGTTTCCAAACTCTGACGTACAGGCGGATATATATTTTTTCTTTTTTTTATTTTGAACTTTTTTTTTTCTTTTTTTTATCTTTTGTTATTTCTTTTTGGTGAAAGTTTCGTAGGCCTACTTGAATACTAAGAACCTGTTCTCTGCTAAGGGCCGAATAAGCTGAGGGCCGAGGGTAATCTTTGGTTCTTCATGGATGGCGTGGGTGAACACTGAACACTGAACGCCACGGCACGGCGCCCACCGTGCCCGGAAGGTATTGTCATTAAGCGAAATAGGTTTTGGAACTTGATCAGGATTCAGTACCGTTGAGGTAATTCGTTTGACGAAAACGAGGAGAGATTACGATAGCTCGAGTAAAACGAGGACCTATATACATATACACAAGTATATATATATATACGTGTGCACATAGTATCGCCAATAATTCGTACTATGTATATACATAGAAATATAAATCCAAAACAGTTTTTTTTTTTTTTTTTTTTTTTTTTTTTTATATCCACGATGATGAAAAAATTTTTGGCCAAGAGATTCGAAAATCTAGTAAGTTTTATATATGCATATGTATACATATATGTATAATATATACATTATACTTATATAAAATTTTATCCGGAATATATTTTGATTTAGTTATGTCGTTCTCGAAGAGTTGGCAAAGCTCTTTGGATAAAGTCCAAAAATTTTTAACCATTTTCAATATATGTATATATGTATATATATAGATATCTATATATTATATATTATATGTATATATACATAATATACAGAGGTAAAATTTCTTCGGAAAAGTAAACCGATAAGTCAATTGATAATGATAATTTTACAACCACGTACGAATGTACATAAATTTTCTTTTTTTTTTTTCTTCTTTTCTATGTTTTGTTCTTTCTTTCTTTCTTTTTGCAATTTCAATTTTATCACGTAATCCTACCATCGTTCTTTATTATCTCCCGTTCTTGCGAAATACAAAAATGAAAAAAGAATCAAATAAAATTCTTATAGATTTTGGCACGTGTATAATAATGATGATAAAATAAAAATGCAAAAACGAATTTATACACGACAGAAGCAAAAAAAAAAATTAAGCAGGGATTGCAAATGACAAGAATAAAGAAAAAACAAAAATAAAAAAAATTTTTTCAATAATTATTAAGATTTCAAATTTTACTGAGGGTAACAAAAATTTTGCTACTACAATTGTTCAAATTTAAGAAAATAATAAAATTAAAAAAACTATATTACAAATAAGTATATAGAAAGTTCTGAAATTTAAATTCATAATTTATATAAGTACATGTATGTACATACATACCAATATATATTTATACGTGTGTAGTTACGGTATTTTTGTTATAAAACTAAAAATTGAAATTTAAAAAAATAAAAAGACACCCCTTCCCCCCCCCCCCCCCCCCCCCAAAAAAAATAGTTAAAAAATAATAGTATATATAGTTATCGTTAGTTATTTAGATTTGAAAAAAACTGTTATATTTCGTTTTAAGAAACTATAATGTATATCGTCGAGCTTTCAGAAGGAGCTCTACGTTTCCTGCAAAGTCTCGTCGTCGTTTGCTCCTGTTTTCCAGGATAATATATCCAGAGAAGCAAAAGCAGAGAGCAGAGAGCCAGAGAACGGTAGAGCCTGCGCGTAAGGGTAGGCGTCGGCCCAGGGTATGAGAAACGACGCCGGTATCCTCAGTGCGACGCTGTCCGTCGTTGAAAGCGCGGAAAAAAATAGCGTAATTTAGAAAATAACAAAAAATTAAAACAAAAATTAAAAAAAAAAAAAACAGAAAATTAATATTATTATTAATAATAATAATAATAATAATAATAATAAGAATATTAATAATATTAATAATAATAATAATTGCATTTTATTCATTTGTTGTTATTGTTGTTGTTGTTTACTTGTATATCGTATACATAGGTATGTATATATTATGTATATACGATATACGAATATATAACTATACGGAGAGAAAGACAGAGACGAAGTAGGTACATAAAATACAATATACATATATACGTATAAAAATTAAGAACAAATATATATTATACCAAATCGATAAACTTTATAACCGATATATATATATATATATATATATATATATATATATATATATATATATATATATATATATATATATATATATATATATATATATATATATATATATATATATATATATATATATATATATATATATATATATGAAATTTTTCAAAAGTGGACACAAAAAAAATAAATAAATAAATAAAAGTAAAAGAAACACTAAATTTTGAAGAAAGATTTAAACAAAAAAAAAGATTCAAAATATTGTTTCAAAATTATTAGAAGTTTCGAATATTTGAAAAAATGAAAATCAACGAAATATATTTATGGGCTCGAAAGATAAAAGAATTATATTTTCCAAATTTCAGTTTTTGTTTTATTAGTTTTTTTTTTTTTCAATGTTCATAATTCGGGGTCTTTACTTGACTTGCGCAATATAAAAAAAAAAAAAAAAAAGAAAAAATATAAAAGAAATGAAAAACAAAAAAATTGTTAAATTAATAATATAACTTCCGAGGTAATAACGACGGTGTGGCAAGAGAGGAGGGCTTTCCTTCGACGTAATATCCGCCCGCTGACGGATCTAATCAATTAAATCATAATTAATTGCGGAGGGATGTCGGTACGCGTCATTTTCGAACAAGGCATATACCTATGTATATGTATATCATATTCTAGTACTAAAAATTGCCGATTCTGTACCTAAAAGTGTTGAACAAACATCGTCACCCTTTTCGTCTCTAATTTTTATGTTCTTTTTATTTTTTTTGTTTTTTCAAAATTACGTTGACGATAAGTTTTTCTTAATTATAAAAGAAAAAGTTAAAATCAAAAAATAAATTGTATCTTTTTTTTTAATTTTTTTATCTTCTTTTCCCCATTTCGATTTTATATTTTATAATTTTCTTTAAAAATCCTAAACGGTATCAGAGTTAGATTGCAAAATCTCTCGTCAAAGGGAATGGCAGAGGCTAAGGGCAAAGGCAGAATCATGGTGGTAATGGCAGAGGTAAAACAATTCGATGAAATAATTTTCAAACGGCAAAGGAATTACGAATTAAGAAGAACCCTCCTCGCAATTCGTAGGCTCCCTGCAATTAGTCAAATTTGTTTTTTGCCTAATATTATTATTATAATTATAATTATAATTATTATCCCTGATTATTATTACGTAGATGTCGTCAAGCCAGAAATGAAAAACACAAAAATTAAAATCCAAAAACAATCCCCCTCCCTCAAAAAAAAATAGATAAAACGAAAGAAATATCCTGTTCAGAATTTCATTCCAATTTATCGGCCCAAGACTCTCTTTCTTTTTTTTTTTTTTTTTTTTTATTTTTGTTCTTTCTTTTCTTTCTTTATTTATTTTTCGTTTTCTCTCTCGGGGGGAATCGAATCCCAAGCTATCTGAACTCGGTCCGGTTTCTCTCAACGTACGTGAAAAATCTACGAAAGCAGGACCATCACGGGTAGCAATGTGTGTCTAGGTTCACCCCGGCTGACGTCCGGGTCGCGGGGGACGCCCAGGAAAACGGCAAGGCACCACAGTAGGTAGCCCACCCCCTTAGCCCAACTAGATCGTTACCTAGGGGACTTTATAGGGACCATTATCAGCAGCCGGCAGTCCGGCCCTCCAGAGGCTCTCCTCTTTTTCCTCCTCGTCCTTTTCTCTCTCTCTTTTTAGTTTTATCTTTGCCCTTTTCTCTCGAGATACAAGACCAACTCGCAAATTACTTTTTTGTTTTTTTTTATTTTTTCTCTCAACATTTTTGATACCCAAAAAAAAGAAAAAAGGAATTTCAGAAGATTTTTCGATAGCTAATAGACAAAAAAAAAATATGTTTTTTTTTTCCCTCTAAGTTCGATTCGAAATTTTAATACGAAATTTATGTGGGTGTATGTATAGAGAGAGAAATTACGGTACATAGCGTGTATGTAGCCGTATATATATATATATATATATATATATATACATATATATATATACTGTATGGCTAAGTTAGTTACAGGTATATGCAGAGCAGTAGTCAATTAGCATACAAAACAGAAACATTTGCGTTGATATTAGCTAGCTCGTCCCGTACGGCCCTCGGTCCTCAGCTTTTAGCCCTCTGCAGCCTTCAGCCCTTAGACATCCCATTCCTTCGCCTTGGTATATTATATATATATATATATATATACATACATATATACATATATACCTAGAACCGCGACAAATCTCGCGTGCGGGTAAAACTAAACTAAGATCTATAGGTATATATACCTATATTATTAACTATGTACCTATATATGTATATAGTTTCATCCTGTCACCGGTTACCGAATAACACAGACCGTCATTTACCTAACTCGTTTTACAGGGGGAGTAACTGTACGTGATGCTGTTATATTAAATGAAAATAAATTAACACACACACACACACACACATACATACATACATGAATATTTTTATTCCCAAACTAACCGAATGTAGAAATTTAAATTCATAAAATATACTCGAATAGACAAATTCTGTTTAACAAAAAATCGATAACGGAAAAATTTCGTCAATTTTTTTTTTTTAATCAATGAAATCTGAAGAATATAAAAAATAAAAGTGGGCAGATTATTTATCGATATTGTACACGCAGAAAATTTTCGATAATTATTCTGAGTGTTTGAAAAAAAAAAAAAAAAAAAAAAAAGAAATTCCGATAAAAGTGTTGACGATATAAATTAACGACACCTTAATTACCTAAGGTACGTTAATAATTGACGATCCACGTTCCGATCTCTTTAGCTTTAACTCTGAGGTATATAATAAGGTGGGGCTCTGACTCGGGCTCCAATCACTTAGCTAATCACTCGAGGCAGCCCCTTTCTAAACTGTTATCAGTCTGGGGTTTTGGGATGACGTTTGATTTAGCAGGGCGTGTGCCAAGTCCTGATTCTAGTTCTAGGTTATTGCAGAGGTAAATTTAGGATACAAGATTCCATAAGTTTCATAAATTTTCGTAAATTTTCATAGGTATAACTACTGCGGGTTATAGTCAGTTTGATTCTCAGTATCGTATTCTGTTAGTTGAGGTTGTGCTGGAGAGTACTGGGATCCTCTATAAGCTTAGCTAGCTAGGCTAGAGAAGGTATAGCTACTCGGCGGTACGGTTGCCAGGTAATGCCTTATCGACCTGATGCTAGGTCTCAAGTCAAAGGATATAAAGCAAGCAGACATCTAACCGATATGCGTCTCACCAATCCTTAGATTCGCGTGATACTCAGACGATTAGTTACGGTTCAATTCTCGCCTCGCCTCACTTTACGATGTTAATTTAAGAGATGTGAAAATAATCATTTCGCTAATGTGTACAGAACGGTAATTAGATCGTCGAGGAAATAGGGAGAGTTCAAAGATGAAGATTTTGAAGCAAAAAAAAAAAAAATGAATAAAAATCAAAAATAAATTCTGTTTTGTTTTGTTTTTTTTTTTTTTTTTTTTTTCTGTTTTTTTCACATTCGTCAGGGAAGTTTTCTCGTTATTAGATGAGACGTGTAGTATAATACTGTGCCCTGCAGATGTTGGCGACAGAATTTCATTAGTCGAAGGACAGCCTTTCATTCATATTAATGTCTAGGTAGTTGCGGTGGGTCGATCTTAATTTCTGGATAATACAATTACACTCGACGAGCCTCGAGCCTTCGAGTGAATTATTTTAGCTGTTTTCCTGATTAATTGAATCCTCTGTTTATTCTCTACCATCACCTCTGCCTCTATACTCTTAAGGGTATAACAAAATCCAGATCAATCCTTTCCAAGATTGTTTCCCAATTTTTTCTATTTTTTTTTTTTTTTTTTTTTTTTTTATTTTTTCGCAAGATCAAATCAGTTTCTTCTTATCTTTTTCCTTTTTCTGATATCTAGATGTTATTTTTTTTTCTTTCTTTCTTTTCCCGATCGAAAAACCGCGAAAAGGGATTCAAACAAAATGTTTTTAAATTTCCAAAAAAAAAAAATAAAAAAAAATACAAGTTTGATCAGAGTATTTCGATTGAATAATTCCTATCTGTCTTGTTCTGATTAATTTTCGCCTTATCTTTCGATAATTAATCGTCAGATCCTCCAGCGTCTGGTATGAATTGTAAAAACAAAAAATTGAAGTAAAAAAAAACAAAAAAAAAAAAACAAAAAACAGAAAAAAGAGGAAAGAGAAAAAAAAAAAAACTAGGTCATATTAAAGGTTCATTAGGGCGGAGGGCGTCTATAGCACAACTGGCGGCTGGTATCTGACCTAAATTCACGTAGGTTCGACGTCGGATGCACCAGCAGCAGTAGCAGCAGCGTCAGTACCATCAGCACCATGAGAGACGGAGGTGGAGGTGGAGGTTGAGGTGGTAGTATAGGTATAGGTATAGGAATAGGTATAGGCATTGAGGGCGGTGGTTTTGGGGCTAGAAAAGAGAAGTAGGGTTGGCGTAGTTTGGGAACCTAAAGTATTCGCGATTCGTAAGCGCAGGCGTCGTCGACGCTCCCACTACCCTGCGGCGCACCCCTGCGGGCGGGGAAGCGTCGCGACGCCCGCCGTCGGCTGCACAGTACGGGCCCGGATGCCCAGCCAGTAGTACGCCGACGGTTTGGTCATACAGTTCGAAAAATATACTCGGGTTTATACATTCTCACTATACATATATATATATATATGTATGTATGTATGTATATACATAATATATTTATATATGTATATGTATATAATATCTATATATATATATATATATATACATATATACATACATACATTTATTATAATATTTTAGTATTTTCTATAATAAAGGAAAAACCGTATCGAAAATTCAACCATATTATATACAAAAGTTAAAATAAAGCTGCACCATAGCGAGACACGTAGAAGTTAACAGGGAACATGGGAAATAACGCATTGTTAATAATAAAGAAGAAAGAAAAAAAAAAGAAAAATAATTAATCAATCACCGATTTGAAAAGGAAATCAAAATATCTGAAAATTGTTAGAATTTTTCTATCATTTTACAGAGTTTTAGATTTTTATTTACTTATTTTTGAGATTTTGGGTGTCGATGAGTTTCTTTATAGAGAACCGGCGTTTTTTAGAATCTAAATCCGCGTATGAGAGAAGAATTTTCGTATTTCGCTTATCTTATTCAAGTCTCGGCTTTATCGAAAGCCGGATTTGGAGGATTAGAAATTTTGTTCATTTTTTTTATTTTCTTCTATATCTGTTAAGGGTTTTGAGTGGAGATGAATATTTTTCTCATTTCATCGAATCGAGTATATATTCGCAAATTTTGATAACTAAGCTGAAATTTTTTTTACTCATTTATTTTTCATTTTAGATATTTTTTTTGTTCTTAGTTTTTTTTTTCGTTTTTCTTACTTATATTCAAAGCGACGATATTGTACTGACGATATCCCGACACTGAACACCGCGTGGTAAAGATCAACGCTCCGCATATAGGCCGACTTCTGGCCCGACGGTAAAACGCGTGACGGCGTGCGTCGCCCCGACGAAAATATCGTCGAGAGAGAAAGAAAGAAAGACAGAGAGAGAGAGAGAGAGAGAGAGAGAGAAATAGAAAGAGAGTGGACGACGTCCGAATCTCTGAATTAATTCCTCTAATCTCCTAATTCTTCTGTTTATCTTCCAGTTATTTTTTTTTTTTTTTTTTGTATTTTCCATATAATTTTTTTCATCTTTTTCTTCATCATTTCGAAAAGAAGAAAAAAAAAAAAAAAAACATTTCGAAAAAAGTAAATCAAAAAGTATTTAAATAAAAAAATGAAAAAGAAACAACAAAAAATGATACGACGTTGATATATTTTTTTTTTGATTTTTGTGTGTCTCTGTATTTAAAACGCAAAAGCAATGATCTGTCAGCCGGCGAAATCTTTATTCAACTTAGGTAATACATAGGGTATATAGGTATATATATATACATTGTGTCTCGTTATGAGTGTGCGACGAGAAGAGACTGGAAATAACTCCGGGGATTTAAAAAAGAGACCGGCGTCGTGAATATTTGGCAAATGGGGGAAAAAACAAGAAATAAAAAATAAGAAAAAAAGGAAAGAAAAAATGATGAAACAAGGGAAAAATAAAAAAAATTTGAAAAACTATTTCGAAGTGAAAATTACATTTCATTATTTTAATGTGAAATATCGAATTGGGGTTAAAAAATACAAAAAATTTCGAGGTCATAAAAAAAAGAGAATGAAAAAAAGAGAAGGTTATACGTGATGAGTGAAAAATGAAAAATCAAGTTCGAAAAAAAAAAATGAAATAAATAAAAAATCGAAAACACTATTCAATTCTACCGATTCGATTCGACTTGGACAGGTATTAACTTTTTTTCATCGTTTTTGAAGTAAGAAAAAACAAAAATTAAAACTTGATCGTACAGTTTTAAAATTGTACTGCAAGACTGAGAGAGAGAGAGAGAGAGAAAGAGTAAAAAAAACGAAGAAAAAAAAATATATATACACATATGTGACGAGTTTTTATATACTGTAAATTTCGTAGTCGCAAAAGTATGCATAAATGAGAACACGAATTCTGGCTTGTGTGATAGTTTTGGACTAGAGATATATTTAACACGGGTGGTCTCGCGTTACCGACATATCTTCTCAGAGATACAAAAATAGAACACGGTTTTTTTTTTTTTTCTTCATTTTCTCATCTTCTTTTTCTTTCTTTTTTACTCCTCCACTTCTTTTAAACTCGACTCCTTACCGAAAAGTTGTAAGAAAGACAGAAAACAAAAAACCTGCAGAAACAAAAGAAAGAAAAAAAACTAAAAAAAAAAACTTTTCAAACTCAACGTCTTTGATTTGATTCAATAATATTTCTTAGAAATTCATTTTCATTTCATACTCCCTCCAATTTTATTACCTCCCCCCCCCCCCCCCCCACTCAAAGTCTCTGTATGTATTTCCTTTGCCCTGCTTTTCTCTGTCTGTCCGTCCGTCCGTCCGTCTGTCTGTCTTTACAGCTAATTGAATTTCATTCAATTTAAATGAAATTCAATTTAATTCCCTTCTATCACACCGCGATACCTATCTCTCTCTTTTTCTCTCTTGCGTCTCTATAATATCTCTTTTAGAAATAAACTTGTTTTTCACGATAATTATATCGGTTAAAAATTTTATATATTTTTAAATTTCAAACGATACTATATACAATTTAATGTCACATATATCTATATCGGTATAAAATTTTTGATATTTTTGTATTGTCATAAATAGCTGGCCTATCACCTTAGGCTTAAAATGAAAAGAAATAGAAATAAGGTGAAAAAAAAAAAAATTATCGTTAATAAGAATTATCGTAAGATCGTGATATTATAATGCAAAAGGTAGGATCTTTAAGCAAGCGATTTTATATCTGGTTGAAAATTTTACTTTAATCTTTAATTTTCCATCTTTAAACTCTGAGCTTTGAGCTTTGAACTTTGAGGTCTGATTTATTCTTCTGATTCAATTCAAACGAGGAAATAACGATGATAAGAAAAGGGTATATAGATGGGAGTGTAATTATGTGAAATATAATTAAAATTAAAGAAGAAATGCCTCCTGTTATAGAAATCGCGAAAATTTTGAAACTTTTGTGTTTTGTGTGTGTATGTGTGTGTGTGTGGGATGATGGGGGGTTGAATTGGGGTATAAGGCGACAGCTGAGACCGGAACCTTCTGCTTGAAACGGGATGAAAAGTTTATCGACGAAAAAAACAAAGAAGAAGAATAAAAATAAGAAGAATAATAATAAGAAGAAAACGAAGAATAAGAATAAGAAGAAGAAGAAGAAGAAGAAGAAGGAGATAGCGGAAATAACGCACGTAATGTTAAGCTTAGCTGGTTGAACACGGGTCAAATATATCGCACGATTGAGGCATTTGGTCCCCTTCAACCAGCTGTAGTTGACATTAGACCACACATCGCTAATTTCCTCAACTATAGATGATAATATAAAGTCGAGTTGTATATATATCTATAATGTATAAAAATATCGGGCCAAAGTGTATATCCTAAAATCAAAATTCGGTAAAAAATAAAAAACACACAAAAAAAAAAAAAAAAAAATACAAAATTCAAAAAGAACAAAAAAAAATTTTTCAATGTGCATTTATCACAGTGCTACGAATTTCGTGACATTGAAATAAATAAATAAAAATTGTGTTCAAAATAAAAATTAAAATAAAAAAAGCCAAGTGCGGACGTGTGGTGGGGGTTGGTGGTTGAGAACATGAAAAATATTTCGTTTTTTCTTTTCATGTTTTTTAAATTTTGTTTTTTTTTTTTCTTTATCCTATATCTATGTACATACGTAAGAATTTTTGCGAGATATTTTTTTTTTTATCGTATATCAAACGAGAGAGAAGGAGGGAAAAAAAAAACACAAATAAAATAAAAAAAAGAGAGAAAGAATATAGAGAAAAATATCTATAGATTATAAATGTGTTTTCTTCTTAAGATTTTTTTTTTTTTTTATATTAACACAAGTCGCGAGTTTCGTAAGGTTACGTAAAATCGCTGTTGGTAGAGAGAGATACACCTGTCTGTCTAAAATCTTGGCGTCTGCACTGACTACTCGATGTATAAATATAGAAATACTGTTATAATTTTAGGTTTCGCGTAGTTGTTAGACTGTATGTATATATGTACCACAGTAAATTATCTCTTTTTAATATGATTTTATTAATTTTTGAAAAAAATTTTATGTATAGGTATATCTATATTTTTTTTGTTGGAAAATTTTTTCTACGTTTCCTCACATTAACTTGGATGGTATAATAAAGTACATATTATATAAATTAAAAAAGTTGGATTCCTGAAAACTTTCAAGAAAATCAAAAAATATTGCAATATACAAAAATACCAACAAAAAAAAAAATACAAAATAAAAATTTGCCAAATAAAATAATTGATAAATCGTTAATTAATAGTTATCAAAATAATTTATAGTTAAGTCAAAATTTTCGCGTATATATATATATATATATAATTCGATAAGTCGAATTCTGCAAAAACAAAAAATAAAATTTTCGTCTCGAGAAAATATTCTGCAGTGCGCAAAAAAAAATTTTCCAAGATTTAAATAGAAGTATGAGTATGAGTAGGAGTATAGAATAAGAGTAGAAGATCTAGTATAGTACAGAGTAGTGTGGTGCACTCACAAATACTGTATAGTAAAGAACAAAAAAAACAAAAAAAAAAATTCACAAGAGCAATTATATTTTTAAATTGTCCTCTGCAGCAATAATAATTATTCCTCTAATTATCTTGGGTGGGCTATTATATTTAATTGTATAAATTTTGCAGGCGACGCGACGTCGACCGTCGACGTTTACGTAGACACCGACGACTGTCCCAGAGAGGAATGCGCGACGTTTAAAAGTGTAATCAAAATTTTAGTCTGACTGGATAATAATTAATTAAATAATATTATTATTATTATTATTATTATTTACTTAATTTTTTTTGATTTTTATCAAAATTTATTAACAGAACAAACTGCAGCTTGGTATTTTTGAATAAAACGTTGATTAAACATGAAATCAAAAAATCAATGAGAGAAAGGAGAAGAAAAAAAATTAGCCATACCTTAGTTCGCTATTAGACTCGTGGTAGCTAATAAAATCAAAATATATATATATATACTCGTAATTAAATTGTCAAGTACCAATTTAAAACCGAGAGGGTTTAAAGTTGGTAGTTAGGGGTAGAACATAGGGAGGTCTATGTACAGGTGAACCTGTGAATATAATTGGACCAAAGTACTGAAATAAATGACATGGCAGTCAAATATCGTGGAGAAATTAATCCGACACTTTACAAAGTGAAGTGTTAGTAACCAGTTTTACCTTATACAAGAGAAATTTAGATCCTTGAACAGTTTCTAATCCAATATAAACCACTTCCTATATACGTATATTCCTACCCCGTAGGTCTATTGTATAATATATTTCATATTTCTCTCAGCCCCGAATCTATTTTAATTAGATTTTCACCCCTGATTTTGGACAGGGTGAAGTAGGTATATACCCACCTACCTACCCTATATGATTAATTAGCATGAAAGCAATAATAGTTAATTACAAAGCACATATTTTGGCTACAAGGAGCTGACGACGAGGTTTGAGTTTGGGCTTTAAGGATTTAGCCAGGTCAGAGGTTCTCAGAGTTTGAGTTATGGGTTGACTTAGGGTCATCTTACGTTAGCCTAAGAGACTTATGGACCAGACCATATATTATTTTATGGAGATATATTATAACGTTCATTAACAGATTTGGTTTATTGATTTTTATATTCAAAATAAAATCCCTACATCTATAATTAAATAAACATAAATATATTAAAAAATCGAGACTTTCGACACGTTTTCATATCAAAAGTCCCTTTTTTTTTTTCGATTTTTATTTTATTTAAACAAACGTGTTACTGTTTTAGATTCGGAAACAGCAGTTTTTAAAATACTATATACGTATACCTAGTAAATAGAATTTGAAAAGAAAAATTTAAGAGAAGGAAAAGAAGAGAAAGAAAATTTTCTTGATGAATGTTAAAGCGTGTAAATTTCTTAAGCAATAAAATTCAACGAGGCAAATTATATTCAGTTTTCTTTCTTCAAACTAAACTAAACTAAACGAAATGGAACATACCTTTGCCAAAGTAAGTGGTTTCGCACGAATGGTATATACATATATATCGTAGAACAAGATAAAGAGAGAGAATGAAGATTTGCCACTGAATGTGGGTAAGGAGATTCAAAGAAAGTCGAGGTAAAAGTGTCCGTTAGTCGTGAAAAAGAGAAAGATAGTATCAAAGTCGGAAATTCGAAAGGAAGTTTTAAAGTTGTTGAATAAAATGTCGTTCCATTTACTAGAACATATATACCTGTACCAACACCAGCAACAGGAGCAGCAGCAGTAGTAGTAGCAATTTTGTTTATTCATTTTTTTATTTTTTTTTTTCTGTTAATGGCTTGGTTTGGGTGCAAGCCTCGAGCTTGAATTTTCGCTTTGAAATAAGAGCCAGACGTGTACAAATTAGGTTGAGTGCATTTCAGTTTTCAGTATACCCACTTCAAAGTAGCCAAAGTAATGTAATCTTCGTGTTACTCGCCTTCACCCCCCATTCTCTCGTTATATTATTATTATTATTATTATTATTATTATTTAATTATTTTTTTTATCTTTCATTTTTTATTTTTTTGCTTCATTTTTTCCTTATATCGTCAGTACCGCAATTAACAGAAGCATCGAACCAAAGAATAAACCTCCCCCCCCCCCCCATAACAGTTTCTTTCATTTTTTTGTTTCTTTTTGTCTCTCTTCGGGTTAATTTTTATAAGAAGAAATAATCAAAACAAAAAAACACGAAAGCAAAATCGAATTCTAAATTGCGTGAGATAGAAGAGGTTGTATATCAAGGAGAGCCACGCCTCGCACTATACGAATACAAGGGATCCTAAACACGCGAGATATTTACCTCGACGAAAATTATCTGGGAAATAAAAAGAAAAAAAAAAAAAAAGACTAAAGAAGAAATTTTTTCTTTATAGAATACACCGAAATTGAAAGAAATCGATGAATTTTTATAATATTCGTTATAATCGAATATTTCGAAAATTGTTCATCTTTCGAAAATATGCAGAATGAAAAAAAAAAAAAACTTTAATTTCGTATATATATATATATAATGTAATAATGTTATAGAAGCCCTGAATCAGGGTGAATAAAGTATGAAAAGAATGCGGATAAAGTGACGAAAGAAAGAAGAGCCAAAGGTTGTGCATTGATAATACGTTCCCGTTCATGGTGTGAAGAGGGGTGACGGTGGTTTAGGGGTTAGCAGGACAAGGGAGGAAAGAAGTGGAAAGAGTAGTAAACGCAGAGAGGCGCGTCACTCACAGCTGACACCCTCACCGTCAGTCTCGCCCTGGCGTTCAACGTCACCCAGATTAATGTTTCCCTTTACTTAAAGTCTGAACGCGAACAGCGAAATACAGAGAGAAAGGGAGGAGAGCAAAAAAAAAACATAGAGTATAAAAAAAAAAAAAAAAAGAAAGAGAGAGAAATTTGCAAAACGCGACGAAACGCAACGCAACTTTACTGTTGTTTTATTTATTTTTATATATGTTTTTTTTTTTATTTGTTGTTCTCGTTCCTGACGGGTGAGTCGTGTAGAGTAGAGCTTAGCTGAGCTGAGCTTTGGCTCTTTGTATAACGACAAGTCAGATATATAAATTTTGATTAAAACGTTGAAATGAAAAAAAAAAAAATAAATAAAAATTGAAAAAATTCTATTTCTATAATATTACTATAGATTTGCATTTGATTGATAATCCTTAAAAACAAAAAAAGGACTTTCGAAGAGGAATTTCTATTCTACATATACATACCTACTACACACACCCACACACACACACACATAGATATAGATACGTTGAAAATTTCATCAAACCTTTGAGCTTCGATAGAAGAAATATTAATATAATCGAGCAAACGATATTATAGAGCGAAAAGAATCAAATGAAAAAAAAGGGAATTTGAACGATATTAAAAAAAAAAATAAAATCAATGAACAGCTGCTACTCGCGAAAAAAATATCATCGTTACAAAATTTGACGATGTTTTACGCGAGGACCAAAAAGAGAATCAAAAATACAAAAAAATTAAATAAATAAATTATGAAAATAAGTGACAAAAAAAAAAAAATAATAAAATTAAAAATAAACAAAAAGAACATCGGGGAAACAAATTCGAAAAACAAATATGTAAATTTACACAGAGTGGATAAGTTGCTTGCGACTCGTATAACCGCCTATATAATATATACCCAGCAATAGATAGACACACATACATATATTTAAATATATGTACGTGTGTATATCAATTTGTGTGAACGTATGTATGTGTATATACATAAGAGAAAAAAGTGCGTAAATGTATTCGTATATATAGCGAGGGTAGACAAGTATATGTATTTTTATATACTATACAAGTATATATATATATATATATATATATATATATATATATATATATATATATATATATATATATATATATATATATATACATATACATATATAAGTTTGAGACATTTGAATATAGAGTATCCCTTACCTTATCGGGGGTAGAAAAGTGACAGTTTTCAAAAATTGAGGTGAATCATTTCCCCATAAACATATATAAAAAACCATATACATATAGTATACTTTTTACTGTAATAAAACTTCCACATAAATATAACGATATATTTTAAAATTTTATCGATCTCCAGGTACCTACACATAAAACTTCGTTCAAAATTGTAAATAAAAAAAAAAAAAAAAAACGACAAAATTTTTTTTCTGGGGAGTATATAAAATTGTCCAAATATTCTACATACCTATATTAATATACTACACTAATTAAAATCGAATGAATAAAATAAATTAATCAAAACGGTTCTTTAAACGGAATTTTTAACCGTAAAATACTGAACAATATATACTCTTCAAGGATATATATATATATACATACATCTATCGTTACACCATTTCTAGACATTGGTTTACTCTATTGACATAGCCGAACGATACACAATATAGATTCTAGGCAATGGATCGCGCGGAGATTGCCTGTACCAACTACTACCATACGTACATACACGTACATACATACGTATATATATATACTGTAATGTATTTCGTCTGGTAGGTATGTATGTAGGTAAAGTTAATATTTACTCTAGGTCGTAGAATTTGCGCAAACCCGAATGCGCCTCAGCGATCTATTCGTAGATTTTCTATCTTTTTATCAGAAATTGTTTCATTAAAGAATCGACTATTTGCATGACAATAGAAACCAAACTCTCTAAAGTCGTCGTTGAAATTAGAAATTTTTTACCTTTCGTTAATTACCAAAAAAAAAATAAAAAATAATAATAATATTAACTATCGGATATTATTTCGCATCGATTCGATAAAAATTGAAAATTTGATGAAAAATTTAATGGCAAAATTTTTCTCATGTATCTGAGTATGTAAAGTAAAACCTGCATCACGTCTATGTATGTACCATACATACCTATCTAAATACATATACGTATATAGGTATGTATGATTGTACTTTGTAGACGGAGGGTTTAATCCCCGGCAAATTGCGGTTCTTCGTAAATATCGGCTCCGTTAATCTGACGGATCTCTCTAATCACGTATTGCTATTGCTATTGCTATTGCTGTTGCATCAGGTATATATAATAGAGGCAAGCTACATCATCGTTTAGACTTTCGAAAATAATATCTGCAATCTTCCTGTACGGATGTATTTAGCCGTGTAAATCGACGGTGAAAAATATTCAGTATTATTACGAATTAGTACGGAATAGAAATTTTCAGTCGAACTTAATGTATAGGTGTATATATATACATATACCTATAGGTACATATAAATTCTAGACGCGATAGTATCGCTCTAACCACAAATATGAAAACCGCACGGAATATAACGGCGCTCATGCTCCCTACCTATCCTATACGTGTACCTTTTACTGCATATCGTTACAATTTCCCCTCTCCGATATTTGATACCCGACCAAGCGAGGAGAGAGAGAGAGAGAGAGAGAGAGAGAGAGAGAGAGAGAGAGAGAGAGAGAGAGAGAGAGAGAGAGAGAGGAAAGCTTATCGAAACTCAATGACACGTTCGGATGACAAAGTCAAATTTACTACCATAGAGGGAAACCAGTCCCGTTGTTAAAAAAGTTTAAAAAAAAATAAAAAAAAAATAAAAAAATTTGGTTAAAATCCGAACGATTTCACTTTTCGAATCGTAAAAATATTCTCAAATTTCATAAATATTTTATACCGAATTATATTGACAATCCTTTCAGGAAACTTTGATAATATCAGTAGAGTAGAGAATGTCGATTATTACCAGTATTTACTAATTTATTTAAATATAAACGAATGAAAAGGTACGACGTAAATGGATTTTTGAATTTTTATAATAAAAGTGGAAAAAGGAAAAGTTTACGAAAAAAAAAAAAAAAACGAAAAAGAAAAAATTGCAAAAGGAAAGAAAAATCTCTTTCCGATTAAATAAAGTCTGTGATAAACCAAGCGAGGCTGATAGATCTTTGCTGTAATATACAGCAACGATGTGAAGGTAGGTTAAAGTGCCCTTTTCCTTTTCGCATGTGGTATAGGTATGTACGAAGCTGGGAAAACCGTCAACGACACCTCAATCACCAATCCATTCGGTAACGTCCGTACGTACGGGACGATGGCGTCCTCCTCCTCCTCCCTCTTCTTGGCTTGTGTACATAAACGCGAAATCCATTAACGATACCTTCAATCGCCGTCTTTCCTACTCTACCTCTACCTCTACCTCTACCTCTACCTCTACTTCGTATGTGTGCGGTGCTCTGAAGCTGGATAGGTAGTACCTATACCATACCCTATATGTGGTATAGGACTGCTCAAGCAAATAGAAGCTTTCCCTGACAAACGACGTAATTCGAAACTGCATTAACCGATCCTTTCCTTTCAAGTATCTAAAACCAGGGTATAAACCCCCTTCGAAACTTTGATTTTCAGTTTTACTAGCAATTTATAAAAAATAAAAAAAATAAAAAGAATGATCCTCGCCTCACCATCATCGGAGTTTTAATCAACCGGACCTTGTTTATTCACAGTCGAATCAAAGCGATTGTTAATTACTCTGGAACCGTTGGATTTACCATCATAAAGTAAAATGAAACAGTAACAAAAAGACGAAAATTTATATGTTTATACTGACGAGTAAAATCGAGAAGTAAAACACAACGAGATGAGAAGAATTGTGTTCACTATGCAGAGCGTGGGTTCACGGCCTCATAGTTCGTGGTTTAAACCCATGGAACACACCACACCGTAACTTGTACCTAACGCGGGACGTTGATCCTCGAGCACCGTAACACCCAGGACAAGAATTGATACCTATGTACAACATCCCCTAGGTGTAAAGGATATCTAGGTGTCTAGTTTAATCACGAGTTGTGGAAATGCTCATCCCCGTATAATTTTGTTTCGTTTTTTTTATTTTGTTTTTGTTTTTTTTTTTGGTTTTCAAAAGAAATATATCCATCCACGAATGATGTGATCACACTAACTCACGAATAGAGACATATACATATGCTCACATTATGCACCGAAAGAATAATAAATCAAGATCACATGGTACTACGTCAAAGGTTAAGGAGATTGATACTCTCTGGTGGGATTTCTGGGTTTACTTAAACTCGGTACAGAGTCTGGATAAGATTGTCTAGTGTCTAGTCTAGTTTCTCCTATTTGCAGGTTGTAGGATACGTACGTACATACATATACGTACGTGGTATAAGGGTACGAGGTAAATTCGAATCCAGGATGAAAACGGATGTGGTAGTGTGTTATAGTTCACGTTATATTATATACAGCCGGCAAACAAAACTCAGTAAGTCAGATCCCAGCAGCAGCTACTACTGCAGAGTTTCTAACCGTTACATGGCGTTTCAACGTTTCCCAACGTTTCACTGTTATACAGTTATACAGTTTCAACATTTCACCGTGCGTACGTACGTCCTTCTCTATTTCCTTTATCATACCGTTACCAACGATGGAACGACGTTTCGGGAAAATACATTTAAATGGAGGCCATCCACGAGGCTCTGGGTAGTTGGGTACAATGATGCCTCCGGTCAGCAAGGACTACAATGGTGGGTTTTTCCCCATTCCCATCCTCATCCTCCCACTCTCTTACCGCTCTCCACGTTCCTTCCTCTGACTATAATTTACCCCTGCTTTGCATATAAAAAGCAACAATGGAAACGGCTTCTAGACCGGTTGGTGGAGCCGCGGTCTCTGAGCGAAAATTTGATTTGTCGTTTCACGAGTAGAAAATTTGTACCTTTTTTTTTTCTCTTCATTTTCCTCTTTTTGGCGATTTTTTTTTTTTTCTTTTTTTTTTTCGGCAGTATAACATAACCGCACGACAGAGCAAGGACGAGATTTAAAAACGAGGACTTTTAGGATTGTCTCTTTCGCTCGTGAATAAAGTATTGTTTTTTAATCTCCACGTTAAAAATTCGCAAGTATTCTTAAATTACTCATTCGAGATCATTCGAAGCAAAAAAAAAAAAAAAAAAGAAGAAAATGATAACTGAACAAATAAATGAATGTGAATAATATTTAAAAATTGTATAAACCAAATTAGAATCCATTTCATTCCGGAAGAGGTGCAGGCTAAACATTATTGTAAATCGTGAGGTGAAATTGTTAGATTTAAAAATATCGTTTAGAGAAACTTCGGGGATGCGAAAGAGGTAAAAATTTAAATCAGTTTTACATCGTTGGGTATATAATATATCTTACCATCTTCCAGAGAAAAACTGTCTACCTTGCACACCCACCCGAGGCTCACATCCGGCTCGGTGAATTTTTACTCGCATCTATTTCACGGACGAAGTTCTATCCTCTAGGATGGTTGCAAAAATTTCTGGAATAAGGATCTAGATCTTGCTCTAACTCTGGATGATGGTGGTGGTAGTGGTTGTGGTGGTGGTGGTGGTGGTGCAGTCGGAAATGGCGTTGAGTGGAGGAAAATTTTCTATATAAGTTATAACTTATACGGCTTTCCTAATCGCATATAGATATAGATATATATATATGTAACGAATATACGTAAGTATAGGAAAAAGTCTCGAGTTTAACAAGAAATGAGATATACCCTGGTTTTACCTCGAAACGAGTTTCCACAGTATCTGCAAAGTGTATATATATATATATATATATATATATATATATATATATATATATATATATATATATATATATATATATATATATATATATATATATATATATATGTGAGCAATAAGAAATAGGAAACCATGAGGAAAGTAGACAAGACGAAGAGAGAAAATTTGTGATAATTAATCAAAGAAATTAATAACGAAAAATAAATCGACGTTGTTTTATCTCTGAATCAAGTTTTTTTTTTTTTTTTTTGTGGATAAAGTAATGTATATGTATATATAAATATATATATATATATATATATATATATATATATATATACTTGTTTTAGAATTTTTATAGTACACGTGATTTAAGTTTTCTTATTTTTCTTTTTTTTTTTGTTTTTTTTCTTTTTGTTGAGATTTTGTGGAGATTATCCTTGAACCCCGTCCGTGCAGAAAATAGTCGGTACGGGATATATAAGAACGTGGTAATCTCACGCAGCCACCCAGAGGAAAGTAGAGTAGAGTAGAGTAGCGCAGCGCGAAGCTGCCCTCCAATTCCAGTAAATCGTAAATTGCAGCTTATCTCGGAAACACAATCCCCGAGCACCATTATCATGCTAATTCACGATTACCTGTCCACCCTTGCACTAACTGACTTCAGCTGTTTCGTAGCCTCGGTTATACCTTGAATTAGGATTAAATTAGAATCAACGAACGGTACATATACGCTAAGCGCGAAATCTTGACAACCCCCATAACGCCGAAAGCTTTAACAAGACAAAACTCGAAAATTTGTTACTCTTTTCTTTCTTTTTTTTTTGTTAATTAGTACCTTGAGGGATTCCGTTCACTCTGAATACAAAAAAAAAAAAAAAAACTGTTTATTGAGATCTTATTGAATTCTTATCGAATTAAAGACAAAAAAAAAATTAGTGAAAAAGGAAAAGGAGAAACAAATCGAGGTAATATTAACCACGACCTATAACTTACGGATTTAGGAGTAATAAAATAAGGCAAATGGTTGTCGGTTTGATTTGATCCCTTGTGACTAACGTGAAGTAATGTAACGTAAAGTAAAGTAAAGTGAAGTAACGTAACATAACGTAACGTTAAACCACTGCAGTGTGGTTTTACTCGACTCGAGGGTAATATAGAGTTTATCTACGCGCGTGCCAGAGTGTCGCGCGATATGTGTTACCGATTAAAGAGTTTAACAACCGCGCCCTGCTGTAACAGTGAGTGTACTGTAACATTTACCATTTACGCTCATACCCCATTTTACTTCGAACCTTGTCGACAGGTTTCAGAACTTCACTTTGACTCTGATCGCTACGAGGGTTAAATTTTTTATTGCTTGTTCTGTTTTTTTTCTTTGTTTTTTTGTTTTTTTTAATAATAAAGGGGTTGGAATGAAGAGAATGAAAACGGGAACAGAACTACATTCTCATATCATCCTGTTCTCTGATAGGAATAAAAAAATTAAATAAAAAAAAAAAAAAAAAAAACTCCATTTACGAGGTAAGAATTCTGTCTCGTTCTTTTCTCTCAATCCCGATCTCTACGACGATCAAATTTACGACTTGGACATACTTACGTTACTTCTTCGAGTAGGTAGGTATGTAGCTCGGAAACGAGTATAGAGAACAGCTATCAGCTATAGTAGTGAGATTTGTATATGCGGTGAGATTTTACAACGTTGATTTCAGAGTAAAATGGTATAAAGATGCGTATTGGTATGTGAGAAAATGAATGATCTGAAGAGATCCGAGTATATCGATAGAAAAATTTAAACGATATAAAAGTCAAGAATGGATTTTTTTAGCACCAAATTTTTATTTTATTTTATTTTTTGTTTTGTTTTTGCGGTGCGAACATGCATGTCACGGAGTCAAGAAGTCTGAGGGAGATATGCGTTTAAGGTACGTGGGGAAAACTCGAGCAAGCGAAAAAAGAAAGTTAGCCCGAGCTAGGGCGAAAGAAAAAAAAAAAAAAAGAAAAAGGAGAAAAAGAATAAAAGAAAAAAATAAAAAATAAATAAAAATAAAGAAATAAAAAAAAGTTTGACTGGCGGAGGGCTTCCTCGTATCTATATACGATTAAACTGGAATTAGATAACGTGAGGGATGTGTGTTGTACCTCTGTCTTCACGTAAGTAAAAAAAAAAAAAAAAGTGAAGAAAAAAAAAGACAGAAAAAATTTCTTTTCAATTGAAAGAAGATTGACAAAGTTGAAAATTAACTATAAGAGGTTTTAAAATTAACACGATTAATAAAAATTTTGCATCTGCAACTAATTCGCTAATTGATTTGAATTATTTTTTTAAATTTCACATTATATATGTATAAGGGTAGGTATTGCTAGGTTTATGTATAGATGTATATATAGACTGTTTAATAAAGAAAATAAAAATAAATACTCTAGGTGTACAAACCCTTGATAATAGTGCAGAAAAATTATAAAAAAAAAAAAAAAAATAATTAAAAAAATGAGTCGAGTGAACCAACCAAGTAAGTAGATAGGTGGTTAGGTGTAGGTATCTCCTCGCGTACCTAGGTTGTTCGCCGTTTTCCACCTTTCGAAACATCCCTATAATGTCACGGGCATACCTACCCTTATACCTCGGGCATACTGTGCCACCCCTAATTACCTCGATTTAGGGTAATGTTGTTTTCACTCCCAGCTATCTGTACTCTTCTGTTTAATGTACCGTGGCACCTGCTTGCAGCCTACGTTTAGTTACATCTTTTTTTTTTGTTTTTCATTTCGTTTCGTTTTATTTTTATTTTTTCACTCTTTACTTTCCCGCTCTCTTTCTCTATCTTTTTTTTTTTTTTTTGTTTTTATTTTTGGTTTCAAACGTGGAACTTTTATACCTCCGTTGGTTAGTTGGTTGGTAGGTAGGTAGGTAGGTAGGTACAGTACAAATGGTATGTATTACAGGTACATACGTTGTATAAAACCCATTTCTCGTTTTCTACGTTATATATGTATATATATATATATATATATACGAAACCTAAACCCCCGCATGTAATTTATTGTTAGCTATATACTTATGTATGTAACGTATATATGTATATGTATATAAAGCTGCACTTAACTCCTACGATATTTATTTCCAACGAGTTGTAACAACTATATGTATGCCTCTACTGTCGTATGCATCGTGTAAACGTGAAAAAAAAAAAAAAAAAATACATACCTACTTGCAGGCTCACAAAACGCTTGGAGGATACTTTTTGTTTTTATTTTTATTTCAATTTTCTGCAACTAGCTTTCGAAGCAAATATTGTTGCCAGGTTCAAGATAAAAAAATTAAAAAACAAAAAAAAAAAATGTTTAAAACAAAAAAGAGAAAAGTAGACAATTTTCGTTTATTCATATATTTTTGATAACTATGTACGAGTTAAAGATTTTTAAATATAGAATAAATCACTGTTTTTTTTTTCTTTTTTTACTTTTCTATTAACTTCCTTACGCCTTTCTAATTCTTTGAATTTTTCATTCTTTCTTTATTCAGATAGATTTTGTGTAATAAATTATCGAAATTGAATTAAAAAAAAAATATATCGAAATATATAAGAAAATGTATAAGAAACACAAAAAGTATTCACCTTTTTTTTTCTTTTCTTTTTAGCCAATTATCAAGTAGAATACAAACTTCGTTTTCAATCTTGTCCTTTGAAACATCGACTGTTGTACATAGCACACAGAGACACACAATCTAAAGTGTATGAATTATTCTACGTATTTGAGAAAATTGAAAAGGACGAAGTAGCAGACAGACAGAGCAGCGAAAAGCTAACGACAAGATAAACTCTTTCCCAGCAGCTGTGTAAACGTAGAAAGAAAGCAAGAAAGAAAGAGAAAAAAAAAAAAAAAAGAATGAAAGACAGAAGACAGAAAAAAAAAACCAAAAAATAAAAAAAAAGTTAGCTAATTTTTTTTAACTCGTTTGATTTTTTTTTTTTCACGTTTAATGAAAATTTATTTCAGATGGAGATGGATTGAATTGTACATAATTTGACAAAAGCAAAAATATAAATAAAAACTAGACAAATATATTCTAATCGCAAATAGGTACGTATATAGATTTTTCAATTGCGAATATTATATACGAATATAATATATTTAGATCGTGCAAGTGGTAGGTATAGAAGATGGGTAAGGGTTTTCTGTAAGGAACAGTCGAATGAATTCGCAACGCGGTGAGTTGTAAATCTCTATTGTTCCGGTGCTAATTATTTAATGAATTTAATTAGCGGAGCCTTAACGAATATTATTATCTACGTCTGTCTGGGAATTTCATTCTCCTATTCTTGAATATCTAGTATATATGTATGTATGTATATATATATATACCATATATACTTATATAGAACTCGTTCACTACCGGTACTTATAATAAACGTGTTCGAGTGTAGAGAGTATTAAAGTTCCATTAAAAGATTTCAAAAAAAAAAATAAATCGATTAGTTTCATCTATTCATCCCCAAAATAAAATCAAAAAAATTTTTATTTAATTAACAGAAAATTTCAAATCACAAATTATCAAAAAATAAATAATTGAATAATTTTATTCAATCCTGTAGGTGATATACAAATTTTTTTTTTTTTTTTTTCAAATCTTTTTTTATTATTTTATTTTTATTCTTATTTTTTGTTTTATACATTATTATTCTCTACTATATTTATTTGTAATGAAGAAAAATTCGCGACACGTCGTCTATATCCTTCCCTCCCTTCCACATCCTCCCTTAAGTTCTCTAACCGAAATCGATACTCAATATATATAAATACGTGATAAATAGGGTGTGAATGCCGGCAATAAGCAGGTAGTGATAAATGAATAGCGAGAAAAAGGGAAATGGGGGAGGGGGGAGGACGCGTGGATATTGGATGAATTAACAAAAGGTAAAATTAGGAGAAACTCATTTACAACATAAATAGAGATATGGAGAAAAAGAAAGAAAGAGAGAGAGAGAGAGAGAGAGAAGCCATTTTTATATTTTCCGCAGATTTTCTTTTCTTTTTTTTCCAGGATAAAAAAAAAAACTCTGTGTCTATTTTCTGTTTGTTTTTTTTTCTTCTTTGTTCTGAATTTATTTATTTTTTCCTCGTCCCTCCCTTTTCGCGATCTATCGTCAAAGGGCCAAGTAAGAAATAAAAAATAAAAAAAATAAAAAAAAATAAAATTTCTTCCTCTCTTTCCGTCTATCGAGGTCTTGCTTCATTGCCACGGTTCCGGAACACGCGTTTCTAATGCCTATCTGTCTGGGCTCACGGTCGTCGGACTCACCCGCGGGCCGCTATACCAGCATCGCGCTCTCTCCCAGCCGAAAGCTCCTCTTTTTGCCCAGTCCGCACACACTGGGATCAATAATGCACCAACCACTCTCCCTCTCTCTATCTCTCTTTCTCTTTCTCTTTCACTCTCTATTCTCTCTCTCTCTCTATCTCTATCTATCTCTCTCTATCTCTCTCTCTCTCTCTCTTTCTCCCTTGACGATCCCTATCCTCTCTACTCTCTCTCTCTCTCTCTCCCTCTTCTCTCTCTACTCTCTCTAAAATTCTACCCTCTCACTCTCTCTTCTCTTTCCTTCGCGGGCCGGGCCACTCTCCGCCGCCTCGCCGCCTACCCCTATTTCTCCTCTCTCTTACATTCGTGAATCTCTCTACCCCTGGGCGGGCGCCGCACCCTCCTCGTTCATGTCTCTGGGCCCTGGTCTCAGCCTCGTACTACAGCTAAGGTTATAATCTATATACATACCTATGTATGTATGTACATATATATATTTATTTAATATGAAGAGATTTTTCTTAAACACAAATTTATCTACCTGTGTTAAATAGTTTAAAAAAAAATAAATAAATAAATAAAAATTTGACTAAATTTTGAAATCTAGACGTTTATTTAATTTAATTTAATTATTTAATTAAATTTCCGATTTTTTATTTTTTTTTTTTTTTTTTGGGAGGGGGGTGAATATCGAGTCCTTACTTTTTATTTATTTTCTATCTTCTATATTCGATAAATTTAAAACGGATGAGAAATTTCTAGTAGATTTGTTGACTCAATTTTTTGTGTTTTCAATTTTATTTATTTATTTATTTTACCCAGTTTTCTGTAAAGATGACGTTCTGCGACCCTTATGGGCTTAAATCAGCTTGATATTAAAATTTTGAAGACTAAAGAGAATAACGCGTAGGTTATGTTTTTTTTTTTTTTATTTTCTTGTTGTTTTTTTTTTTTTTGTTTTTTTTTTTAATGCGATCTTCATACTTCGGGGGGCTCATAATGCTGCAGGTTTTCGGATAAATTCAAGTTAAAGCACTGTACGTACGGTACGGAAGCAAAGGCTAACCCCGGCCACCCCCCAAGGCCATCCTCGAAAACTCGCAACTCGCTATACACAAGGGTGGGCCGAAAGTTTTATCAATAGCTCCCAGAATAGCGAAGCGAGAGTTGGTTAGGTGGGTACTAAGACGACTTGCGATATCGACTAAACTAAACTAAACTAAACTAAACTAAACTAAACAAAACTAAACTAAAATCAACAAAAAAAATAAAATAAACTAAATCAAACCACAAGATGAATAGTAGATAATAATTTTTTTTTTTTTTGGGGGGAAATTTTTTTGTTTTTTTAATATTTTATTCTACTCACCCAAAATGCAGATAAAAATATTTTTTCACTCCATCTCTGGTCTCAGCAGCTGCCTCGGTGCAGCATCGAATAGAAATATAAAACCGGAAAAAAACTAAAGAAACTCTATAGTTTTGACTCACCTGAAACAAATCAAAAAAAAAAAATAGAGTTAAAAACGAGATGTAAAAATGAAATCAAAAAAATCAAAAAACATGACAATCAATATTTTTTAATGTCTATTTGTTACAGTATTTTTCGGCAGGTCTATCTTCAATCTGTATAGTAATTCTACTATAGTTATATCATAGTAGGTACTGGTATACCTGTACATGGTATGGATATGCATATACATATAGGTAAATGTATATATATATATATATATATATATATATATATATATATATATATATATATATATATATATATATATATATATATATATATATATATGTATACAAGCGTCGATCGTTCCCGTGAGCAAATTTGTAGAGGATTAAACGACGATTAACGTGTGAGTGACGTTACGACGCGTCAAACTAACCTACATCTATACACGAACCTTGCTGGATTGGACAGGGTAACCAAAATCAACCGAGAGACAGAGACAGAGATAGATAAATATATATAGATAAATAGATACGGTTAGGTTAGGTAGATGTATGTACTAGTGGCCACATTCCCGTTCATTGTAGAATATATTGAGACCGTTTTAACAGATTCACTTTAAAATTGAAATAAATGAAGACAACAAAATATATATATATATATATATTTCAAATTTTGGTCTCTACCTTTTGAAATTCTTCGCGTACCTATGTATAATGTAAACCGCAATGGAAACTGTCTTACGTAGTAACGTACCGTTACGTTATTTGCGTTTAAAATAAGGGGGGGGGGGGGGGGGTCTAGGGACCCCCTTTTGAGATAGTGAGTGAAACTACGTAGCAGCTAGGCTAGGGCGTTGCAGGTTTTAAGGGTGGGCGAATGTATTCATGGTACGTAAAGTTATGGGGGTAGTTATCGCGCAGCGATAACTCTTATTGCAGCAATAAAGCCTAGGGCTTCTCCCACAACCACCTACCCCCATTCTCTTTTCTCCCTCTCTCTCTCTCTCTCTCTCTTTTTCTCTCTGTCTCTCTCAGTTTCCCTAGGGGCGTCAACTGCTCCCTAGGGAACTCCCGACTCGTTACTATGTATATGTATATATATACTTTCTGTACCGCAGGTAGATATGTATGTATAATAAATCGGTGAAAGTCGACGAAAGGGATGAGAATTAAGTGGCAAAATTTTTTGAAAAAAGAAAAAAAAAACAAAAAAAAAAAAAAAAGTTACCATTTTTGTTCATTTAAAAATCAGCCGGATAAATGATTAATCCATTATTTGAAAGGGTCGGTGTAAAATGTTGAAGAGTTTTAAGTGGTATTATAAGATGAAGGTAAATATGGGTCGGAGATTTTTAAATAAGGGAATATAAGGGTTGGTTGGTAGGTAAGTGAGGTGAAATAAGGAACAGCTATACCTAATACTGGACTCTCTATGATAGAGGCGAGTAAATTCCCCCAAGGCGCAGTCTGCCCTCTGATTACCGCATTCAACGCAATCTCCTCCATTGTCCTGGCCGCACGTCGCCAAGGACATATTAATATTACGTAGCAGTCGCTTAGAGGATCCTTTCTCCTTCTATCTATCTGTATACTTTCTCTTTCTTGCTCTTTAGGGAGACAGACTTCCAACTAAATCCAAAGCCCCCTTTTCCTTTCCCTTTCCCTTTACCTTTACATTTACTTTCCTTTTCATTCCTCCTTCAGTACCTTAACGTTTGTCTCTTTCCCACGACACCATCTACCCGAACTTTACTTTTCGCTCCTAAAACTGAGCAGGATGAAACTGCCAACTTTCATCAACGAGATATAACACCCAAAGGTATAATATATCCCAACGAGTATATACACGAATTATATCACTAACATTAAACAGAAATTATATAAGAAATTAAACGACTAGGTACAGACACCGATTTAACTCGATATCGATATCTTAATTAGTTTCTATAACCATCCCAAAACTGTAAGACTTTTTTTTTTTTTTTTTAATATTTAGATCGAAAAATAAAAATAAAAAATGTAAAAAATGTAAAAAATGAAACATGCGGGAATATTTTATATATTGCTGTTCTGATTTACGACACTTTGAGAAATGTATCCAGCAATTGTACGTACCTACCTACCTACTCGTACGTACAATAATTTAAATATGCAGATTTTTACACACGAGGCGTTTTCCCAACGCTGGTAGGTATGTATGTCCTACCAATCTACTCTATCTTGAATTCTGGACATAATTCGTAACATTGTTTCCTTTACGACACCTGTTATACGCTCGATTTATTATTCTGTAACGAAAACTCACTACAGTTATAATCGTTGGAATTTTTTTTTTTTTTTGCAATTTAATGATAATCCTGAAACTTCAATCCTCGTTAAGAAAAAAAATAAAAATACTAAAAATAAATTGCAAAACAAGAAAAAAAAAAAAAAAACAGAAAAAATGATAGATAAAACTAAAAATTGGTTATATACAGTAAAAAGCGATTAATAAAAAATCCTGTACTGTTCAAAAGCAGTCCTGCAGTATATGGTGCAGGCGTTAATCCTGTACCTGTTCGGAGCTCTTGAAAAGGTTGAAATTTATGCGTTTCGAGGTTAACATTTATTCTATAACTCTGTAATTTACGATTGTCTGGTTTTCATATGTCTAATACCCGAATGTACACGAGTAACTTTCCACTACACTATTTTACAAAATTGTTAAGTAATTAATGTTTATAATTATAAAATCTAATTCGTACATAGATGTACGATGTACCTATATGTGTTCGTATATACGTGAAGATATTGGAAACACTAATTTCACATATTGAATAAAGCAAATATTTTATCTACATATGTATGTACATACATACATACGTACCTACTAGCTACATAACTGATAATAAATAATAATTATCGGATATACTACTCGGCTTTGTATATAGAGGTTTTCGTAACGAATGAATGTATGTATGTATGTACCTACCTACCTATCTACCTATCCTGAAACCGTTAAACTATACGAATATACATGGAAAATAGTTATACACATGCATCGTACCCTCGTCTGATAATTGCGTTTTGGTCAGCAAGAGTAAATTCTGTCGTTTGGAGCTTTCGCGTGAACATATAGTACATACCTATATGTATAGCTCGAAACGCGATCAAATCTGCGCACAGGTGTGTAAAATCTCTATCGACCAAAATCGATATCTATATATCTATCTAACTACCTATAACACGTGAATTTTTTTAGTGTTTCGAAAAAGCCAACTAGATACTATGACCAGACGTTTATTAATTGCCAAAAAAATTTTGTCAATTTTTAATCATAGTCCACGAAGGATAATTAAACGTAATTGATTAAATAAAACGAAAGAGGATGTTAGCCTAGTCACATGCAGACAAAAAAAAAAAAGGGCACTTGTAGATTTACGAAATTAAAATTTGAGATAATTCGTCGATTTTCTTAAGCAGATTATTCATCTATCGTTTTTTTCTGTTTGACAGAAATTAGAGGCTCGAAAAAATGACGAAAATTAATTTTTCTTTTAATCACCGTAAGGCAAGAAAAAATAAATTTTTTTTTAAAAAACAAAGAATATTGCGAGAGAGGTATAAGATAATTTGTCCAACCTTTTGTCTTTATATTTCTCTTAGTTTTTATTTTTCTTTTTTATATTTTAATCCCCAGTTTCTTTTTCGAAATTCATTTTTAAGACGTTGCCATAAGCATCTAGGCAGCAGCTTGCACTATGGGGTGGCTACCACCAGCTGAGTAATAAGAATTGTGATGTGGCGTTCATGAAGGTGAGAGAATAACTAAAGAAAGTTTCACCCTTGTTAGTATACATATATACTATACCTATGTATGTATGTAGCTATGAGTTCTAGAGTATAGCAGCTACCGAGATGTTTTAATTATCTTTCGAGCACATTTGTCTCGCTTTTCATTGTTATACTTACCGTGTGCGACGGATTTACTGCCTTCATATCTTACCGCGTTAAATGAAACGTTATTCTTTGCTTTTAACCTGACCGAACAACTTCCTGACCTACGTATACGTTCTCCAAGTTTTTTTTTTTTTTTTTTTTTCATTTTTTGTTTCGTTTTGTTTTTATGAAAATTAAATATTAGTATAAGAGTTTTCCTTAAACTGCTCCCTTTAATAAAGAGAAGAGAAAAAGATATAAGTAACCCCCCCCTTTTTTTTTTGTTGGCAACTATCTTTTTTTTTCACATGTACGCGAAATTATGTCAATAAATTCTATGTAGCTGTATATATATATATATATATATATATATATATATATATATATATATATATATATATATGGGACGCGAATTTAGGGGAACAGCGAAATAAATCATTCTGGTTTATATATATATATATACGTATATATGTATATATGTCTATATAGATATATTAGATTAGGATGGAAGGTAATTTTCCGTTACGGTTCGGCCCTTCAGCCGCAATTCAAAATCCAGTCTCCGTCGCGGGTTACCCTCCCTAAGTACTGGAGCTGAATGACTAGTATAGGGTCTCGATTAGGCAAATCTAAACTCGATATCACAAGAGGAGAATTAGATGCTGGCCGCAGAACGATTTTCAGATCTTATGTTATATACAGATTTATTATCCACTCTTAATCATATCCTATATGCATATGTATAGTTTTTCAAAAATTCACATTTTGTCCGATTACAAGAATTTGGAATTAGTTTAAAAGAATACGAAAATTTCAATTAGGAATCAATTCCAAAGGACGTGATATTTTTTTTGTGTTTTATTTTATTTTTTTTTTTTTATATCCTAAACCGTTTTCAAAATTGTCAAAAATGATAACCGATATTTTTTTAATACTGTTCTTTTTTTTTTGTTTTTTTTTTGTTTTTTTCATTATTTTTTATTCTCGATAGGTACGTCTGCTTTAAGCTCATCCCCTTTCCGGGTTTTTGATCAAAGGTTTGATGCGGAGAAATCCTTTGAAGTATTTAACCGCATAATATCGAGTATAGTAAAGTTGATAATTTAAAAAATCAAACGTTTAGGGTATGTAGCTAATTGTTTCGAAACCGTAAAATTCCTTCATTTACTATTAAATTTGTACATATTTTCGTATATCGAATTCCTTAAAAAACAAAAAAAAAAAACAAACAGAAATATAAAAATAGAATGAAAGATTAGGTATTCAACGATTTTCGAAACTGCAGAATGAGGAAGAAAAAAACCGAACATACCGGAAAAAATAATAATAATAATAATGATAATCAAAAGAATAGAAGAAAAAAAAAACGGAAAGAGAAAGAGGCGTTCTTCTCTGGTATTCGTATGGAAATTTTACGGGACTGAATGCGGTTCGCGAGTAGGCAAGAGAAGGAGAGAGAGAGAGAAAGGAAAAAAAAAAAAGAGAAAGAGAGAAAGAGAGGAAAAGGCATTATCTTTTGGAACGAGAGTCTGAAGGGACCGGGGGGATCATTAGGATTCGTATGGACCACTCGCTGTAGATTCGTATACGAATCGGGTGGATGAATGGTGAGGCGGCAGGGGGAATGAGTGCTTTAAAATATCTGAATCCTCGCGATTCGCTACGCGGAAGCGATGTCAGCGGGTGATTATCGGGATGGACTTCATCCCCAATCCACTGTTAGTACCTACCTACCTACCTACCTACCTACCTAGCTACCTACCTATCTACTCTCCACCTCCACCTCAAACTCTGTCTACCTAGCTAACAGTTCGGAGGAAATTTATTGTTCGATTTCAATTAACTACGGCGTTAATTGAGACGGCGCGTGCGGCCAAGCCAAGCGAAACCAAACCAAACCAAACCAAGTCTGTAGGGGCAGGCCAGGTTATACCAGAGCACATCGAGCTCTTCCTCGTCGTGCCAGCCACTTGAACAAATGGAAAACTGCGGGAGAGGCTCTGCTTTTTTTTCCAATTCTTTTCATTTTTTAATTTTTTATCGTTTTTATTTGTTTTTTTTTTTTTGTTAGTTTCACGCATTTTTATTACACTTTTAGGTATAATCGTTTGAAATTTTTCAAATATTTATACAACGGGTTAAAAAACACGGTTTTGAGATAAGTAATCGTTTAAAAAAAACTATCGTCAAATCTATTGAACAGAATAACTATAAAAGATAAGATAATTTAAAAACGACTGGTTAATTTTATTATTAATTTTTTTATCACAAAATATATACAATACATGTATAGGTGTAAAAAAAAAAAAACAAAAAAAAAACTATATACCTATATATTATACGATTTTATAAATATATTTATATACCATTGCAACAGCGGAATGAATTTTATTTATTTATTTTTCATTTTATACTTTATTTTCTTGAAAAATGGATCCAGCGAGTTTTATTTATTTTTTTTTTTTTCCATTTTTCATTACCTATATCTACCCACCTACCACCGAGCTAGCTATATCCTCGATCCTACTATATTTTTTCGCTGCCACGACAGGAATAAAAAAAACAAAAAAAAAACAAAAGAAGAAGAAAAAATAAAAATATAAAATACAGACTTTTTCGATAATATTGTACGTTTATCGATTTATGATTATTTGTAGAGTGAAAACTTCGAACACGTTCAACATTAAGAGAAAAAAAAATTAAAAAAAAAAAATATATAATAATAATAATAATAATAATAATAATAATAAAAACAGCGTTCGG
The DNA here is from genome assembly GCA_963924015.1 of Macrophya annulata. Taxonomy (NCBI): domain Eukaryota; kingdom Metazoa; phylum Arthropoda; class Insecta; order Hymenoptera; family Tenthredinidae; genus Macrophya; species Macrophya annulata. Next base: position 2,454,294 of record OZ001263.1, read on the forward strand.
TCTGCTGAATTTAGTTTTGAATATAGCAAAATTAAATATTCTCCCTTGATATATAGGCAGGAATAAAAACGGGGTATTATTTGATTTATTGAAATATTACGTACCTATCTATCGTGAAGTTGAATGAAATATTTCATTTCCCTATATGAACTAAATAAAATTAAATTATTATTATTATTATTGTTATTATTTAGAGAATTTTTTTCTATTAAATCGACCATAACTTTATGAAAAGGCAAATATATATATATTCAGATTGGGAAATCGAAATTTCCAAAATCTATTGATTGATTTCGTCTAAGAAAATATAAATAAATATATAATCGAATAATAAATGAGAATTTTAATGACGGTATTATTGTTATTTCTTTTTTCTTTTTCTTTGTTTTTTTTTTTTTTTTTCTTCAAAAAATAAGAAAAGAAAAAAACAACAAGATGTGGTCTTTCTTCAATAATAAATAAAAGATTTCAAATTCTGTATCCCAGATTTATTTATTTATTTATTTGTTTACTTATTTTGTATTCTGAAACGAAATCCAGTGGCCGAGTAGTGCGAGTCAACGATATGTCGGACGGTCGAAGTAGAGGAAGCTGTCTAGTTCAGACGATACGTTGTAGTAGAAACGTCCCGTGTGCGTCAGCCGGTGAATAGTCGGACGTCAAGCATGAGCAGGTTTAAAATTCGAGCGTCTTTGAAAGGACTTGAAATTCGAGCACGTATGTAGACAGGTATAGGTAGGTAGGTGGAACTGAAAGAAGGTAGAAAAGAAAGAACGAAGGAAGGAAGGAAGGAAGGAAGGAAGGAAGGAAGGAAGGTAGGTAGGTACATGGTTTTGGACTTGGTATTTTATTCTGAGCGTTGCCGAGGAGGAGAATATTTGGAGAAAATTCTACATGAAAAATATGAACACGGTTAAGAGGAAGATAAAGATAAAGATAAAGATAAAGATAAAGATAGAAACGGAATGAGGACCACAAGGGGAATGTAAAAGATGAAATCTTTGGATACGAGAGAAAGAGAGCAAAAAATAAAAAATAAAAATAAAAAAAGAATAAGGGAGAGGCTCACGAGTTTACGAGTGGAAAAATTGTTTCGTTCTTTTGTCACTTTGTGACGTATAATTTTTCCGCTTCTCCGACCGAAAAATCGCATTTATATTTGCGTACGTGTATGTATATCGTATAGCTATACGTATTGGTACGTTACGTTACATACAAACGTATATTTACCTATGCAAAAAAATTCTGCAGCTTTATATCTCGAATTATAGAGGATGATAAGAGTTTCCACATAGTAATAATAAATTAGAAAATTGTCATCCTATTATTATTATTTCTATATATAAATTTTTCTTTACACCAGATATTAGTTTTTTCACCCAAAAAAAGGAAAAATACAAAAATAAAAAATGATATTCTGAATAACAAAGCTAGATAACAAAGTAGGTATATAAGGTGAAAAGATTTATTTCTAGGGGGGGGGGGGGGGGGGGGGGGTTAAATATAAAGGACAAAAATGAAAAAAACGGAATAAAACAAAAATTTCACCGCTCCCTGTAACATGTGGATATATACGTTATGTAGGTATATAGAAAAACCATGGCTAGCAGCAGTTTGCTTGCTTGCTTTGGTTGCTTGGTATATATATATATATATATATATATATATATATATATATATATAGGGTATAACGGCGGTGTGAGATAAAAGAAAAATGGCGACAGATTTTATCTGTTAATTGCAAGCTCTAAATCCACGGGAAACGGAGCCGAGAAAGAGCTCACTAAACCCGATACCTACCTTACCTTACTTTAGAACCCCCTAGCCCCCCCCCCGTATACGGCACCATAAATAAAGTGACTATAATTACTTTTAAATCAGATGACCAAGCCACTAAATCTTTAGACTCGTGAAGCTTCCTAGAAAAGCGCGTGTAAATCCGTTAAAGTAAGGTTGCGGGTTATTCTAAAAGTATAATTTAATCGAACATTTTCGTCTTTTTTTTTTTTTTTAAGCGATTTTCTATTATCCAGGTATTATGCGATTTCTACTCTTCTTTTTTTTTTCAGCTTTTCATTTTTATTTTTTTTTTTATGTCTTTTTTATTTGAAAATGATAATTTCAAAAATTGAATAAAAAAAAAAAACAGACTGCGATATAGCTAGAATAAAATTTAATATACGGACGGTAAAATACGGTTGATTTATGAAAATCGATTGAAAAATGATAAATGAAATGAAATAAAAAATGAAAAAAAAAAAAGGCTGGCGGGTTGATGTGGGCGATTTTTTTTTTTTTTTTTTTTTTTAAATTATTTATTTGATTTTTTGATTTTATTCCTTTTGTTTATATATCTATATATTTTTTTACACGCGTGAAAAGTATTCTTCAATCACTCCGCGGCACTCGCATAGATTTTCAAAAGTCGTCGATAAAGTCAAAGAAAAAGAAACGGAAGAAATAAGAAAGAAATAAAAAAGTGAAGAGAAGAAGAAAAATATTTTTATACTTACTAAACTGAGCTGAGTAAGGTATATCTTTTGACCGCGAGAGTTTATCCAAGAAGTGGTAAGATTTTGTTTTTTTATCTTTGTTTTATTATTAGAGATAATTAAAATAATACTATAGGTATTATCCCTGTATAACCGTTTATCCCGTACCTATATTCCCTTACAATACAAAAATGTCAACCCCCTTTTTTTTATAATTTACTTAATTTTTTTTATCAAACTTCCTCCGGTAATTGTATCTTTTTCTTTTTCTTTGGTTTCTTATTATCAATTAGTTTCGATTTCAAAAAGAGAAAACAATTTTGATCGAAAATTATGTAGAAAAAACAAAATCAAAAATCAAAAAAATATAGAAAATACGATTGTAAAAAATGTATAAAAAAAAAAAAAAAAAATTATTAATAAAGATCGTAATAAATCGAAGACAAAGTGTGGCTATACGATTGATGACGAATTTTCGTGTATAGAATGGCATAGTTTTTAGAGGGGAGAGTGGCGAGACACGTAGGTGCGTTTTATAACCAGAAATGTACAGCGGGGTGACTGGTACGAAATTCGCGAATGATATTAACACTCTTAAACGCGAAAGCTTTGCCAATTTAAAGTTCGCCGGTGGTTGTTGTTGGTGAATAGGGGTTGGGGGTTTGAGAAGGGGGGGTTGGAAATCGGGGCCTAGAGGGGTAAGTAGTTATACACATACACCTTTGCGAGGTTAAAGCGTTCCAATAGGTAAAACCGGGGTACAGAACGAGTTTACAGGGTCGGTTCTTAAACAACGACCCCGTTAACTCGAGGTTCGTCGACAAGGACTAGTCGAGGAGACTTTTACTTCCCCACTCCCATTCCAGACTGGTAGATTCTTCTCCTGCAGTCTCAACCCTCCAGTCTCTAGTCCCCAGGACCAGAACGGTGTGAAATAATTATCTAATAAAAAGTTTTCGTTCAAACTAGGGTATATATGCAGACCACGGCGCACCACGGTAATTAAAACTAGATAAATGACATTAACAAGCGTCGAGATAGCCAACGAGTAGTTAAGTATTAATAAAACCTGTCTCCCTATAGCCAGACGGTGTTGAAATTTCGTTATTTTAAGTTATAGTAAATTTATTTATTTATTTATTTTTGAGGGTAGTAATAAAAAAAAAAAATGTAGAAAAAGAAGGAAAGGTCTTTTCATTCATATTAGAAAAATTCTTGACTGAAGAAAAAACCGTCGTATAATAATAGTGAGATGTAAATATTGCTTTGGAGGGTGTATACGAGCCTTACTCTATGCGTATGGTTGGTTTCTAAAATATTCATAGCCAGTGCAGCCACCGCTAGACCAGAACATATGATATTGAGTCTGTCCAATCTTCACCGAACATACGCCGCACTCTGTACAGTCACCATGAATTTAGAATGTTCAAGATATGCGATGCGATGCGATGCGATGCCAAGCCGAGCCGAGCCAAGCCAAGCCAACGAAACGAAACTCAACTCAACTCACCCGGTTATACCCCAACCCCCCCAGTCAGGAGTTTCGCATTATCTCATCTCGTCTTCACTCCTATATCCCAACGTCTCTTAGACCTCATATAATATATACCTTACACCGTATATCTTACCTAATCTCATTTTACCTCAAACAAACAAAAAAAAAAGTAAATGAACAAAACGAATATGGATCATCCTATGTATACCTAGTCAAGGAATTTAATGCAACCATACTTTATACCATCGTTTTTCAAATTTCGATATATGAAAAGTATCGTGATAACCCGTCTTTTCTACCTTTTTTTTTTTTTTTTTTTTTTAATTTTAATTTTTATTACCAATTATTTAGCTCACACATCGTCATCGTGTATATATGAATAATTTTTCGCTAATGAATTCCGTAAAGAGATATGTAGCAGCGATACATCGATCGAATAATTTCTCCCTAGCGGAAGTTTAGTCGGAAGGAATTGAGAAGAGAAATAGGGTATGGAAGGGGAGGTTGAAGGGGGGTCCGAGATAAATTTTAACGAGCTTTGTCGTTAAGATAAGATAAGAGAAAAAGAATAGTATAGAAGAGAAAAGAAGAAGAGAAGAGGCAGAAATTGCTAGCGAAGAAAGTAGCAAATGTTTGTATCATAAATCCTAACGGTGGGGTTTTTTTTTTTTTTTGCATTTTTTTTATTTTCGTTTTTTTTTTTTTTTGGAAGTTCTTGAAAGTCGAAAGGAAAGAATCTCGCGAATAAAATGAGCAAGGAGGGAGTCAGTTCTTAAGTAAGTCCCCCTGTACCTTCTACCTCTCTTTTCTTATGTCCAAGGTTTGAGCTTCAGGTGACCCCAAAGGCCTCCGTGTAGCGCGAAGCCATGAATAATGCTGATTATTTGAAAAGTTTTCTCGATTTGCCGCCTTCAAAGTTAGTAGGCACCCACTTGGGCCACCCCAGTCCTCAATTTCTCTCTCTCTCTCTCTTTCTCTTTTTCCGTAAAATGTTGCCAAAAAAACAGGATGCTGATCGCCTAATCTTTGACGAAAGTTTACTAATCAAATACCAAAAAAAACCTTCTGAATCTCATAATTGTTACTCAATTCGAAACGAGTTTATCGTATACAGATTTTCGTTTAAGTTGATCCTCAGTTTAAGAGAAAAAAAAAAAAATAAAAAAAAAATGAAAAAAAGATTTGGATCTTGTTCTTTTTTTTGTTTTTTTTGGTTTATTTGGAAGGTAAAATTTGATATTTATTTTTGCACAAGAAAGTAAGACTTATGGAGGGGGGGTGGCTGTTAATTAAACTGTATAAAAACGGTAAGAGTGGGCGGTTTTCTTCCGCGTCCTCGTCCGGTTCTCCGTAAACCCAGAAGATTGTTAATTCTGTTGCAGACTGCAGCAAGCCCAGAAACACACTCCTTCCTTGCACGCGGTATTAATATTCATTTAGCGTAACCTCCGCTTGCAAGCGGTACACTTAACGCTTGCTGGCTTGAATATTACGTGCTTCGGTACCCTCGCCACACAGTATTCAACACTTTTCATATTATTTTACTTTTTGTTTATGTTTTATGTTTGTTTTTTATTTATTTTTTATTCTTTTTCATTTCACCCTCTCGAGTTCCCTGCAGGATAATTTCTCGCATCAGTTAATACCTTCAGTTAAACTATGCGTCTTTATATTTTTAAACCATATATCCGCGTGAGTATGTGAAGTAAAAGAAACACTGAGCTTTCTTAAGACTTTGATAATTCGTTGAAAATTATATATATATAATTAAAAAATGATCATGAATGAGAAGAATCGATGAAGAAGTGTATTAAAAAAAATTGCAAGATTTTGTTCTTTTCTACAATTTTATTTCATTCCACCCTTTCCTTTCTTCGTTCTCTTTCTTTCTTAATTCAGTGCTGAGGGATACGAATAGAAGTAAGATTTGTGCAACACCCACAGAAAAGTGGATATATATGTATACGATAGAAATCCCACGCCCTGGTCGTTCCGGGCACGCGGGGATGAATTGTCGAGGACATTACGAAAGAATTGTTGGCTAGTGCCTGAGGACATTCCCGTGAAGTACGAGGCCGCGTTCTGTGCAGCTGTATAAATACATATCGTCCATATTTCTCTTCTGTAAGATGTAAGGATCAGCTGTTGGTTGGTATAGGTGGTTGTATATATATAGGTATTGAGATAAGATAATATAAATCGTAAAATTTATAGCGAAATATATAATTGAGAATAGATTCATCGCGATTAAGTTTACCGTAAGATAATTTGAAAAAATAAGAGAATAAAAATAAAAAAAAAAAAATAAAAAACCCTAAAAGGCAAGAAGAAAAAGAGTAGAAAAACGTTCCGAATAATAATTCCCAAATTTCCGACCTAGTCCTAAGTAGCTAAAGCGTTCTTTAGGGGATCGGAAATATCCCTTTTGTCATGTTATATGGCCTCGTATCCGGACCGGAGAAATTCAAGATGGGAAAAATGGGAAAAGCATTGAAAGCTCTGGTTAAGAGGCATGCGATATGGCCCCTGGCTTCGATACGTAAGGGGATATAGATAAATAAATTATTACTTTGTTTCGTAAGAGATGACTTTAAAAATTTTTTAAATCAAAAAATAAAATTAAAAAATCAATACGCGTAGAAGTTCTTTTTTTTTTTCTCTCTTGAAAATCCAAATACTTAGAGAGAATTCTTTTTCGGTTTAGATTATCACGGAGAAAGATATCGAGGGGGGGGGGGGGGGACCTTTCTTTCGAAACTACCAATTTCAACGATGTGTAACACGCCGTAGATACGACCTTAGAATACGTTTTCAGGGATCAGAAATTTCGCGGTGAATATCACAGTTTTTTTTTTTTGTTTTTTATTGAAATAATGTAGATATAGGATGGGAAATGTACTTGCGAAGGTAGGAAAAAATGTAAATCTATTTTTTTTTTTTTTTATATATATTAAAAGAAAGAAGAAAAAATGAATTTTTCTTTTTTAAAATATCACATCGAATGATCACATCGTTTCATTATCGAAAATGTATTTAACTTAAAGTTGAGAATTTCAAAGTGAGAAATAGAAAGAGATAGAGAGAGTTAAAGGATCGTCGCCGATCTGCAGTGGCAAGAATTGAATTTATTGTACGAACCAGGTTTCCTGGATTTCTGCAATTGGACTTAGCGTTACGATCGGAAAGTACGTCGGATAAATTGAAGTCAATTGAATTTTCTCGCTCTCAGGTATAAAAGGGGAAAGTATACGTTGGGGGTATAGGAGTTGGGAGTTTAGAAAATCTTTATATACGAATACGATGCGATCGGGTAAAACGTAACGGCGATAATATCGATCTTCATATCGAACGATCGAGATTGAAAACTGATTGTACTCTAGAACTCAGAGAGCCATGGTTCCTTCGAGCGGAAACTAGTACCTGTATACTTCATGTACTACTTATGTAGGTATATGTATGTACATACATAGGCGAGGTTTTAGTGCGATTTGTCTTTGCCTCTGATGGTGAAAAAAAAAAAAAAAAAGAGGAGTAAAACTAACCTGCAGATATACCGGAGAGACACGTCGACCCCCCTAGATTGAAAAAGTAAACTCCTTTATTTTACACTCTCCGGAGATTCAACCTATCACTCGTTCTCTCACACGACTATCTAAACCTTTCTTCAAGCTTTATACCAAATAGAAAAATAAATTTTAAAAATTATCAAAATAATATAAATTAAGAAAAAAAAAAAAAAAAAACTGCAATGATTTTTTCATTTCTCAAGAAAATTATTCATCATTCAAATGAATTTCTCAAAGAATCTAACATGTATATAATATATTAAGACATAAGATATTTTCTATTCCATAGATTATGGCTGTTTTAGTCTTCCTTCGTACCTGCAGCAGGAGTAGCATCAGCAGCAGCAGCAGCAGTAGCAACCGTAGTGAGGAAAAAGAATGAATTTAATCTTTGAAATTTTTCCATAGAAAGTAGGTACCGCGGTTAGCCATCTCATGGCGCCTCATAGCCCCTGCTATGTTTCCATAGCCGGGTATATTTTCCATAAGCAGTCTTCGCGCCCTGAAGCGTCAGACCGTAACCCCATTTCGCCAGTAGGTACCTCGAATTTTTTTTTTTACTTTTTTGTTACATTTTATTTATTTATTTTTTTTTCTTTCATTTTTCCCTCATTTTTCGGTATAGTATATATTCGCGATAGACAGAGAGAGAGAGAGAGAGAAAGAAAGAGAGTTCATATTTGCATTTCGGCGACCTCTCGACGACCTACCTCGCCTAAGCTTATAGCAAAGCGCCTGGTTTCGGCCCGAGTCAGGGATTTTTTTATTATCATCCGATGTTACGGCAACACTGAATATATTAGATTACCTAGCTGGTTATAAGTCGCAACCAGCCTTTTACGGGCACCGCGCCTCCAGGGGTAGAGCTTTTCTTTGGATGAAATTCCCCGCCTATAATTTCGCCTAGCGTAGCAAGTGTGGAGGAAAGGGGATAAAAGAATGAAAGAAATGGAAGTAAGAAAAGGAAAGTAAGGAAAAGGAAAGAAGGAACGTATAGGCGACCGTGCTTCGCTCTCGCTTCTTAGGCTCAGCTCCTAATTCAATCGCTTTTTTTCATTCTTTTCATTTCGCTTCTTTTCCCAACGATAAACTCTACCATATTCTCTCTCTCTCTCTCTTTCTCTTTCTCTCTTCGTACTATTCGTTCATCGGATATTTTCTATAAGAATAATATCAGAAATAAAATTAAAAAAAAAAAAAATAAAATAAAATTGATAGATAAAAAATCATTACAAAAAATATTTAAAATTATACATACCTACTCGTAATACACAAGATAAATTCATGTATTATATGTATATACCACAAAACGAGAAATACTGATTCTCTAGGGTAAATAAAATAAAAAGAAAATCACTACACAACCGCGAAAGATTTTTTTTTTTTTTTTCGGTTTATATATAAATTCGTTTTTCCCTCCGGGGACAAGACGCGGAAAATAATTCAACGAAGTATAGAAAACGGAACTATGTGTAAGTATAAATAGAAAAAAAAATTAGAAACAGATACATACTTTTGTATTTTTTGATAATGATAAAAAATTTTCACCCATTTCTAATGTTTATAGGTATGTGTGTTTTATATATACAAGAATAATATAATGTGAATTTAAAAAATTTAATAAGCAGTAGGTATTAATTTTCATGGTATATGTATATGTGTATGTACATACATACATAAAAACATACGTATATGTATAGCGCTTATTCAGCAGACCCAATTGCCCGACTTGTTCCCATTCTTATATCTCCGTAGTCTTTGTCCCAGTTTTCGAGCTCTCCCTTTCATCTCCCTGGATCGTCAGGTTATTGGGGAATACCTACAGACAACAAAGGGAACTACGTCGCGACGCGGTTGGTATGAAACCTCGGGATATATATATATATATACCTATTCAGTCTCTCTTTTGGTAGGTGCAAAAGAAAAAAAAAAAAAAAACTGTAAATCGATGATGCGACGATAGCGAAAAAATTATCGTTTTAAAAATCGCCAGACATCTTGACCCGCCTAGCCTTGATCTTATTGGCTAAATTAATACGCGAAATATTTCAGCAATCAATTCTCTCTCGCTTATATATACCTACGTGAAAAAATAAAATTTAAAATAAATATTATTTCACGTATATTATAGAACACCGTCTAGATTCTAGCCGGGCATGAGGCAATAAGGTATGGGATGGGAATCTAGCTACTATACGAACGCGGTGTGGAAAACGCTATGTACCTATCCTACAGATATATAGCACTGGTTCGTGGCAAAGCGGAAATTCGCAAAGTGTCTGCATAAATCGTAGCAACTGGGTCGTGAAAACAGCAGCCTCGCCGTTATACGTACTCGAGGATTCGGGCTCCGAACTTCCTATCCCAAGGAGCCTGACTTGGCGTAAATAGCCGGCGAACTTGTATGATATGTGAGAGCAAAGGATGGTGGGAAGTGCATAGTTCAAAAACAAACTTAACATTAGAGATATTATAATCTTAGAATAATAAAAATAAAAATTATGATGTTAGATAATAACCAAAAATTAATTAAATAAAAAATACGAAAACTCTTCAATATTAAATCGCACCATTGATGAATTGATCATTTTTCTTACTATACCTTACTTCAACCTAGGAGAGTAAAACCATGTCTGTATATGGTACCAAGAACCAACCAACCTGGGATTCATAAGCCGGTGCAAAGGGCGTCTGCAGGTATAAGTACTGGGTACTCAGGGAGCAAGGCGAGCGCACTAAATCTTAAGACTGCACTTAATTACATTCTCAGCCGTTTGGCCTCGGCTTCTTCTACATCGGGTTGCTCACAGACTGGGTTCAGCAGATTCAGCTAACGATATTTTTAACGTCAGAAGTATGAAAAATCTCTTCTTATTTTTAATTTTTTTTTTTTTTTATTTTCATCTCGTTTTCCTTCTTTCTTACCTATCCAACTTTCTTGATTATTTTTCATAAATTTTCAAAACGTTAATGAAACATGTTTCAATTTATCTTAGCTATACATACAATTATGGCGGACGTAATTAGATCCCGGAATAAGATGCAGCTGGTATAGTTTCACCGATCTGAGGGTAAGTCCTCTGTAGAGAGCACCAAGGCGTGTTCAAGGCGAGAGGTTTGTGCGAGCAAAAGGAGACATTTCAGAACAATAAACAGACGCATTTCTAGACGACTAATTGCACTAGCACCAGTACCAGTAACAGCAAAAGCAAAAGCAAAAGCAGCAACAGCAACAGCAACAGCAGTAACAGTACAATTCCTAAACCCTAAACCGATTTCATGGAGATAGAGGAATGGAAGCCGTTTCCAACGTTGGCAAAAGCTTTACAGAGTGTTTCCTTGCACCCTGTGCACACCCCGCTCTCTACCTTCCTGCTGCTGCTGCTGCTGCTGCTCCACTTGTGCAACTTACTTCAGTTTATCTAAGGTAATTTATTGCCTGACTAGGAAAAACTCGAAAGTAAATAGCTTTATTATACTTGAAAGATTTTCTTTCCTGTCTTATTTTTATTATTATTTTTTATTTTTTTTTTTTATTTTTGCATTTCAGGAAAGGATATTTGAAAAAGGAAATATTCAAAAATGTGTCCACAATTTTTAACTACAAAAATAATTTTCGTGTTAATTTATACCATACAAAGATATATACGTTTAGACGATTTCAGACGGTTTAATTCTGTTAGTAGACAAACCGTCTGACTAATTAGCTAATCTATAGCATTTACTCCATTGTTTGATAATTAGTAAATTAACGTGCGGAGACAGGAAGATGAAGATATGTTTGAAACAGCTGAGGTTTGAGGTTCGTGAGATGCAGAAGATTTAGAGATCAAGAATTAAATTTTGGGATATTGAAATTTGGGTTCTAAATTATTTGAATAAAATACTGTGTGAAGAAGAAGAGATTATCGAGAAAAACTGTTTGTGTATAAAAAAATTTTAATACGTAAGTAGAAAAAAAAAAAATTATTATTGATACAGCTACAAAATTTGATGATTAATGTGTGTTAAGGGGGGTGTGTCAAGTTGAAAAGAGTTTTAATGTAATAATACGACTCGCTCTGCTATATGAGGTAAGTTTAGATTTTCGTGATATAATCAAGATGAGGACCTACGTAGTTTCTCGTGAGATTTCCATAGTCGCGGGCTTTAACTTTTACTATATAGGTATATATGTATATATATATATATATATATATATATATATATAGATATATATAACTAAGGGCTTCCCTTGCACTGTGCAGGGAGTTGAGGATATTATTAATCATAATTATGTCACGAGCACTCCTGGCGCCTCTATCCTCACTCGTCGTACCTTGGTGTACCTTCCACGACAACAGATGTCCTTGATTTGTAGTCACGGTTTTAGCTAAGCTGGCTCTAAGCTAAGCTGAGCTAACTTAACCTAAATACGAAAAAAAAATCGCATTCCTTTTTTCTTTAAATAAACCAAAAATCAAGAGAAAAAAAAAAAAAAAATAAAAGAAAAAGTTTCATCCTCATTCTGTTCATTTTCATTTTCTGTCGTTTGAGAATCCAGGACCTTTATTTCATTTATCGCGATTCCCCCCTAAATTTTTCTTTTTTATTTCATTCTTTTAGTTCTGTTCTTTTTTTTTTCATTTCTTGTTCCTCTTTTTTTTTTTTATTCTTTATTTTTTCGTTTTTTTTTTCTTCGTTCACCGAGAGTTATATCATCCCTGAGATCCTGCGGAGAACGAGCTGGAAGAAAATGATACGGATTTTGCGCGAGCACGTAGACCCTGCCGCGACTTAAGCTACGTGTCATGGGCGTCGGCAGGTCCCGGTTGATTCTGGTCTCGGATCACGGCGACGATCTACGTCTAGTAACGCATCAATCCTAGGACTAGGGATGAACCTAAAAGACCAGGTATATTCCGTCTTTCAACACGAAACTGGATATAGTTTAAGCCACGTGATAATTTGCAGTAAAAATTTTCTAATATTTTCGCTAATTTTATTCCCTTCGTTTATTACTCTCCTATTATTTCTACTTAGAAAACAAAAAGAAAAAAAAAAAAAAATGAGAAGGGAGATTAACAAATATCCCTTTTTCAAAAACAAAAAAAAAGAATTTAAAGAAAAAGTAGCTTCTCGTAATACTTCAGAGGTTAAAAGAGGTGGACCGAGGCACGTGTTTGTCAGTACAAAGCGCAATAATGAGAATAGAACGGTAGCGGATAGTAAAGTGCGTCCTGACTCCTGGTCCTTCCCTGAGCTTTGTCTTGCCTCGACGATGTATACCGGGGACACTACGGATTCTGGGACAATGGGTTATTGTACGTCCGCAAAACGAGGGGTTTGGGGTAAAGGTAGGGAGAAATTGGGCGAGAGGAGAGACTGGTGTAAGCTTCGTTGATACACGATGGTGGACCTCCTCATCCCCCTCCTCCTTTCTCTCAAGTTGTTATACCTGCAGTAGGTACAGAAATCTGAATCTATAATCTCTATAGCTATAGTATCTATCTCTATCTCTCTCTCTTCAATTGCGGTGACCATGTCCCACGAGGACGATCCAGCCATGGGATGCCAGGAGGAGTGAGAAAAGGGACGAGGTGGGAGGACGCAGGGAAGTTGCTGGACCGATATGCTCCTAATTATTAGCTAACAAGGTTAATCCAGGAGATTTTAGAGTACGGCAACGACGATGCTGGCTTACAGGACAAAAGCCAAATGGACAATAATTAGACACACGTTGTACTAAACTAGTGTAATTTTTTTTTTTTTTTTTTTCTTTTTTTTTTCAACAAAATTTCCTAAAAACTAGAAATAACAACAGAGGTGAGAAAAGCTAACAAACACCACGTCGTTTTAATTGGATTCAAAAAATAAGTCGATGACTTCTTTAATTTACCTTAAGAGAAAAAAAAAAAAACAATTTTTGATAATTTTTTATCAAATTTCTGTCAATTACAAAACCCAATTAACGATCTCATTTTTATAGAAAAAAAATATTCTAGATCGTGGTATCAGCTAACGAAGTAATAGGCTGAACTCTACAGGCTAATGTCGCGAACGAAGAGTAACGTCAGAGCTTTGTTAAGTTGGTTAGAAGGTTGGGGTGAAGGTAGGGTTCGTTGGCTTAGTCCTAGGATTAAAACAGCGCTTAGAAATTGGTAGCCAAAAACGGTCGGTAGTATGAATCAGGTTCACAAAGTATGGGTGCGACTGCTCGTGGTTTTGGAGTAGAGAGCCTGCTGTTTAATCTCTGCTATTATATATATATATATATATATATATATATATATATATACCTATACAATACGTAAAGGTATATAAGTGTACCTAATACCAACAGGCACGCATTTGAGGTATCATACCGTGTAGAGATTCTCTCAAGAATATGGTTAAACGGGATTTTTGGTAGCGATAGTTAAACCGGTCGACATCATCCCCACGTGTGAAGTAACGAGTTTAATATCTGGGATAATCTTTTAGCCTAACCCACCCTGGGATTAATTCAAGGTCAATAAATGTTCTCGGTGTAAGTATAGGTACATGGTTTTCTATATTTCTACGTAACAATTCCCATAGGTTGGAGAGCAACCTGCAGAAACAGTGATCGTAACAGTAAAAGAAACGACTGTAATAACAATAGGCTGTATCATAAACCTAATCATCAGCAAGGAACAGGATGTAACTACTATTATTATTATTTTTCTCTTACTTTTACTTTATTTATTTATTTATTTCTTTTTGTTTTCACTCAGATAAGTACATCCAGCATCTGAAGTGGGTCCTTGAAATAAGGAACAAAAAATGAATTAAAAAAAAAAAAAAAAAAAAACAGTTCAACACTCTTTCAGCCCATTTCTGTAATCGGTAATAAAACAAAACGAAAAAATAATAATAATAATAATAATAACGGGAAGCAGCTGTGCTGCAGCATTTTATTACGAAGGGTGCTGATTGGGTCCTGGAAATCGACGATCGAAATTATATCGTTGAAGCTAAAGTTTATTGAACGTCAATATAATTACCAGGGGATATTAGCACCGTTTTGGGCTCCAAAAAAAAAAAAAAAATTTAACACTCGCTAATCTGTTCAAAAATTTTTTTTTTTTTTTTTTAGTTTTGGTTTTTTTTTATACACACATCTAGATAGACAGATCTCTTCGGATTCAAGGGTTGTTTCGGTCCTCGGACAAACGATAATAAAATCCTCGTATGTTCAAAAGGTAATTTGCAACAGCCTGGTCTGTAGACGCATGATGTTCGGTTAGCATCGTAAGTAAGAACTGGTCGAAAAACGAAAGAGAAGCACGTGTACCGCGTGAAGTTATTTGAGTGAATAAAAAAAAAAAATTTTGATCCTTTTTTTATAGGGTCTAAAAAAACAAAAATAAAAAAATATGGCAATTCAAAGATTTTCAAAGAACGTAAGGGGCGCCCATGATCCAGAGGTTTATTTTAACGTTCTCATTCAGTTTAATAAGAATACCTACGGTTCACTTGGGAAAGCTCCTCGGGATCGTAAATAGGGACTTCTCTTCGTTGGTGTCTAGGTAAGCCGTTTAATTTGAGTCGACAAAACGAGGAAATGTTTGAAAACGCAAAGATCCTTGAAGAGAGAGAGATAGGGAGTTATAAGGGAAGGGAAAACGTCTGGATGCCATAGCGTCGTGGTGTGGCGTGGCCTGGCCTGGTCTGGCGCACGTCAGATTTACGAGGGCAGAGTTAATTACCTGCGGCTACATCGGAGCGCAAATTAATTACCAACGTAGCAAAACAACAGGCGTTTCCACGATCTGCAACCACCACACCACGCCGTACCGCGTTGGTGTCTGAGCTGGTGGAAAAGAGGTCACCATATTATACCGAGTTGAGATAGAAACAAGTATCTGATCTAAATTGACGAAGAATAATAAAAATAACGTGAATAAATTTTAACTAATTAATTTATTTATAAAATCAAAGATTTCTCGCTTCATGTTTTACTCCTAAATCAAAACTAAAAGTCGGAAAACTAACCCTGCTCATTCTTGACAGCCCTCAACCTCTGCCTCTACTCTCTACGACTGCCCTGCCCTGGCCTGGTCTGGTCTGGTCTGGTCTGGTCTGGTCTGGTCTGGGCTCCACTGTTTACGCATCCGTGCATTCATCCTCCGGGTAGTTGATTTGGCACAACAGGCCCATAAAACGGGCGATTAAGTCGAGATTAACCCCCACGACCTGACCCATAGCCACCGAGCTACCGAGCCACTGAGCCAACCCCTAGGCGCCGAGCCCGGAACACCACCCCACAGGTTCGAGTTGGAATTAAAGGATTTCATTAATGGAGGCTACTTCTCTCCGGTTTTCTCCTTTTCTCTTTATTCCTTCTTTTTCCGTGTACCAATTCTTCCGTTCTATCAGATCACGGCTTTTACGTTTTTTTTCTTTTTTTTTTTTTATCAGAGTGGTCAAAAGTCCAAGTCCGAAAGTGGCACGAAAAACAGAATTCTAGTTCTGGTTAGCGAGCAACGTCAATGAAGTAAAATGGGCTTCATACGAAAGTTGAAAAAACAAGTTTAAATGTCCACCAAAAAAAAAAAATAATAATAATAATAATAATGATAAGAAAAAGAAGCAAAAAAATAAAAAAAAATAAAAAAAGAGAAGAGAAGAAATGGGTACCCACTTGTTTTTGGCCCACCCTAAAATGTATATACGGTAGATAAAGCAGAGACTTTCCGGAGTGGTATAGCGTTCGTAGCGTAGCGGCGGTCACAATGGCGGTAGTTTCGTAACTCCGGGTATAAATCAAAGTGAGGAGAAGAGATAGAATTGTAATGAGCGAAGAGATAAAGAGGGAGAGATAGTGTGTGTACACAGAACCAGCCAGCAAGCGAATGGCGAACTGCTAGCTGCTATATACGTTTCTTGAGCTCTTGAATCTGGAACCGTCGTATCTGACGACGTGGACATAGACATGGATGTATCTTTGGTATGTATGGGTGCCATATATAAGCTAAAGAGACGTCGGACTGGGGCCAACCATTGGGAGATAGTAGGACACAAGCAAAATCGAAGACGAAGAACTAAAACTACCCTCAGGAACTATAGCGAATGGCATCCGGTCCGCCCTGTCGTGATGTCTTTAGTTTTGACGATAGTTAGGAAACAATGTGACTGGTACATCAGCTTGGGCTTTAAGAAAGTAGCCAAAAATGATGAAAAAAAAAAAAAGAACCTTGTGCCGATATTTTATCAGCGTATAGAATACCCACTCGGTATAAATTTCTTATAACTCGATGGTAAACAGAATTCTGTGTTTGTTCAATGGAACAGTAAAAATCTGAGCTTCGGTGAATCTGGATACTGGTAAAAGGCATATGGATGTACAATACCTAAATCTACACGTATATCAGAGGAGGAAAAACTTTGGGTTAAAGCCAGGCTGGAACCGACTTTGCGAAAGTCCATTAACCGAGGAAAGGCCAGGGGAGATCATTACCCAACGTCCTCGTTCGTTCGTTCGTTCGTTCGCCTCGACCTCAGGAACCGTCCAGTTCAACTACCAAATCCTGAATCCAACTCGGAACAAAACGAAACGAAACGAAACGAAACGAAACGGAATGAAACGTTGGGCAAGAGTTAATTCCTAAAGAAAATACCGCGGTGAAAAATTCTCATCGTAAAGAAAACACAGATCAGTTAACATTATCTGAAGCAAGCTTTTTGTTATGTTAAACTCTCTGCCCATTTTTGCGCGAGAGTTTTCTCAGCAAAAGTCTCTGTAAAGTCGATCGTGATAATAAAAAGAGAATGGATATAGATATATATGTACATATGTATCCATATATATATATACCAAACGGGTGGTGGTACAGTTAGTTCAGCTAGCGCGGTATGGAATCATCAATTATCCCGGACAGAAGGAGAGAATAATTCTTTTCATCGATTCTACTGCACAGTCGTTGGATAGCACCGAGTTTTGCGGGACGGTAGTTTTATCGGGAGTGAACCGGGTGGCCAGACAGACACAGCGAAGCCGATGGTGCAATTTGCAGAATGACACGGGGTTCACAGTTTTTAACGATCCGCCAATTATGGATCGATCAATCCGACCCCAGTCCCATCCCATCCTATCCTATCCTATCCTATTCCATTCCATTCCATTCCATCCCACCACATCCCAGTCCACCAAACTGAACTGAACTGTAAAACTCAAAAATCATTCGACAATTATCTCTGCAGTAACGATTTACTTTATCGCTAAGCTGTGCGTGAATTGAGTCGTCTTTTACCCGACGAACCTTTGATCAGTTGAAAAATTTTTTTCGTTTACATATAAAATCCGCAAAAAAAATAAAAAAAAAAAATAAAAAAAATTAAAAAATTAACGTCACCTGATCAAATTCATCCTCTATGTACTAGCTCACCTAGACTTTGTTGTATATGTCTATCTTAATGCCTAGTGGCGAGTAAAGATATCAAGTTAATGATCCCTAATGGTGTATGTTTATAATTAATACCTTTGGGCTATGAGCGAGTGGAGTGGAGTGGAGTGAAAACGGGGATTAGGGAGAAGCGTGGATATTTGGACTGGGATACCACCAGTTCCTTGGTTTAAACTTAATGAATAGAAGTTTTGGCCAAGTCAGCTCGAGTTTAACCGTACTTGAAAATTAATCATTCATAGTCGTTAGTGTTGTACCTCAGACCGACCTTTTCAAACAACTTACGACTTTGGTGGAAAGCAACTCCGTATTTGATAGAACCCTAATTTTGTTTTATAGGTGTAACATTAGCATAATATCGGATATGTTATTATAACATACGTCTGTAATCGTTGTTAGATGATTATCGAGAGATCTTAACCGGTTAATTATCTTTTATATATAAGATCGTTGGCTGTCTTAGGTAATAATTGGAATAAGAAGAAAAGAGAAGAGAAGAGAAGAGAAGAGAAGAGAAGAGAGCGTAATAATAAAAAATAATAATAAACATCGAGGAACAAACCCTTCGGACATAAAATTGGCGTTTGGATTGGCGCAATTAAAAGAGGGTTTCCCTCTCGTTCCCTCTTACTTTTTCTCTTTCTCTAACACAAACTCGACACTCTTTGTGCTTGTCGCAAGCCTGTGACCAAGATTGCTTGTTACCCACCGCCAAGCCATAAATGAACAAATTGCTCGTTCCGTTTTAACGCGTGAGCGTCCGCCGAAGCGATAATCGTCCGTGCAATAAAGTGAAAAGGTATTTTCTCACGTATAGCTGCTGTTGCAGCAACAGCAGCAGTAGCAGTAGAACCACGTGTTGTATAGCTGTATATACGCAGAAAGTATTTTCGGTAATTTGGTAAAATTTCCCAAAGGCAATCAAGGCGGGGTAAGAAAAAAAAAAGAAAAAAAAAAACAAAAAACACAAACTGGTTGGGGGTTTGAGTTTGGGTTTGAGTTTGAGTTTGGCTTTGGGTTTGTCGTATATAGCTTGGTTAAAGTAAAGTTTTCTCGCGTCGTTTTCCCGCGCGTTTCTGCCGTCTACATCTCAGCGCGGTTAATGTTCTTTCCCTCGGAGTTATTTTAATGGTTAAAATAATGATTGAACATTAAGGTAACGGTATTTAACTTCTTCACGACGGGTAAGAGGAGGGTGCGAAGGAGAGTCTGCGGGGATGTTAGAGATGAGAAAAGTTGAAATGGGAAATGGGAAATGGAATTGGATGCAAAAGCCTCGACGCCTCTCCTCTCGCCAGAGCTTCTTACTTCTCCTTTTCCTTTCTTATTCCTATATACGAACGAACGTACGAACGAATGACTGTTTCAACATCCCGCTTTTACAATCTTCACTTCTTATTGCGAACAGATACTTTACCTCCCTTCATCGACACGACGATACTTACTCTAACGAAAAGTAAAAAAAAGAAAAAAAAAAAAAAATTTAAAGAAAACCTATGTGCTTTTTATTTATTTATTTATTTTGAAAATTCGATGAAAATTTTGTATAAAAAACAAAAAAAAAAAAAAAAATTCAAATCTTGTCTGAAACTCGTCACAGGTTAATATTAACCCTTCGTAACCGAGAAGATATCGTACGTAAAATTAACCGTGTGAGACCGAGGGGCGAGAGATTTGACATTTCAGTATTCTATGCATCTCGTGTGGGACAAACCTATCGGAGCAATTACATTCTGGGAGACAAGGAGTAGTAGGTACCGAGTAGTGCGATGTCACGGCATAACGGCTACCATTAAGATAACACTGGTAGGGTGATTGGACCCCGCCTAATTATACGCGGGTAGGTAGGTAGGTAGGTTATACCTTAACCGTATCGAGAAGGACCCCGAGACCCTAGATTCTCAATTCAGAATCCCAATTTGTCTATTATTCGTTATCGTGTATATTTGAAATTGGAATAAGAAAGAATGTGGCTTGCAATTTTATTCCAAAATTTTTATATATATTTTTATTATCACATAGACAAAACGAATCGGTAAAGATATTTTTAGATTTCATGTAAAAATCTGAGGTTACTATACACGAGTATTCGTGATACTAAAATGCAGGAAACTAGTTAAATTTTTTGAATAAATAAGACGATGATAAAGAGAATAGATATAAGAAAAGGAAAGAGAATAATAAAAAAAATGGGATGAATTTTAAATGGTAAATAAAATGGTCGCGTATTTAAACGGTACATTTATACTCAGCCAGTCTTGCGAGATGTGAAGCGAAGATGAGAAAAATGTAGAAAATACTGAAAATAGTGACTTGTCGTTATTTGTTTTTTTATTTTTTTATTTTTTTTTTTTTTTTTCGGTTTACATTTCTTCGCCCGCAGGAACGCGAAGCACTAAAACTTTTCCGTTTTAAAGTTCTTGTTTCGCTCAGGCCAGCAAAGTATAAGATAAAATAAGAAAAGAGAAGAGAAGAGAATAGAAGGTAGAGTAAAAAGCCAGGGAAAAGATAAACGCCGGTACAAAAAGAAAGAAAGAGAAACAGAAAGAAAGAAAGAGAGAGAGAGAGAGAGAGAGAGAGAGAGAGAGAGAGAGAGAGAGAGAGAGAGAGAGAGAGAGAGAGAGAGAGAGAGAGAGAGAGAGAGAGAGAGAGAGAGAGAGAGAGAGAGAGTTTGGCTATTGTTTTTCGCAATACCTATTACCTCGCAGTTTTATTTTTTTATTTGGTTTTTTCAATTTTTTATACGAGCGATTAAAGAGTTCGAAACTTATTTGCTAATTGATGAAAAATCAGCTTTAAAACACGTATACGATTCGCTATATCTATACCCTCAAACGAATACAAAATTATTCATTGAATAACGAAGCCGAGATGAACACGAAGAGAGAGAATCCCATCCTCTGGTATAATACTCGTCTACCCAAACGCCTCCTAATTGTTTTCCACTTTGGTTAAATTAATTAACGCGCTATTAAATAGGTTTATATGTATACATACATACATACATACATACATATTAGGCAATTATTTCTCTTTTCACAATGATCGTCGTCGTATCTCTCTCGTCACGAGGACGTTATATAACAAAATAAAAAACCAATTTTCTCTCTTCACCCATAAAATACCCGATTAAACAATCCGTTTTTATCATTTTTTTTTTTTTTTTTTTCCAATTTCTTTCGTTCTATAAACGGATTAATAATTATCATCGTTAAACTATGCACTGATAGCACATTATATCTATGTTAAACCGTGTATATATATATATAATTTTGCTCAGTTATCTGACAAATTATACATATTCTGTTATGTGTATATATATATATAAATAGTTATTAATCGAGACGATAAGATAAATCAATGTCGTTAATTATCAGTCATGAGTTGTGATGCGTTGGACATACATTATAAGGTTATGTATGTATGTAGATACCTACGTTAAATTACATATACCTATACAAAATCAGAGGTGAACAACCTGGTCACATCCTCCTTTGTGTATCTATGATCTCCATACACACCAAACTACTACCTTGCTGCTCGGATTGATTGCGTTAATTATTATGCTAATTACAGCATAACAACCCTTGCCCACTTACCTAGCACGATGTTACTTTCCCCCCTATTCTCTTCCCCCACCCCCCTACCTATACCAATCTCCGATAATGTGCCATAAACGTAATTTACCATACAAATTTACATTACTGATCAATTGTCGATTAATATAGAACGTTGATGTTTGTTAAATAGCTTTAGATATTGTCAGTGAATATATCGAGTAGTTATTATGTTTTTTTTTTTTTTATCTAATTTTTCAAATTTATTATCATTTTTATTTATATTTTTATTGTATAAATTTTTATAACCACCGTCGTCACGAAGGGGTTACGTAATGTATAAATTAGTTTCGTTAAGATGAGATCTTTTGTGAATCGTTTCTAATTCAACAAGAGTTAAGATTCTAGCTTGTGTAAAATTTTCCGTTCATCACAGCAGTCACGTCCATCGTAACGACGGAAAGATCCCGTGGGGGTATAAACGGTAACGGGGTAGGGGAAGGGGGAAGGGGGAAGGGGGAAATTTTCAAAAAATAAAGAAAGATAAGAGAAGTGTAAGTTAGCGTTTGCTCAGAGGAGTAACAGCAGCAGCAGCAGCCTACTTGGCAATTTAAAAGAAAATAGTATAATTTAATCGTTTTAACGATGATTTACGAAAGTTGAACGTAGCGAAGGGCATGACAGAGACTGGAGTTTTGTGAGAAGATGGGCGAATAGAAGAATACCATTTCATTCCATTCCATTTCATCCCATCTTCGTTCGGAGATATAATTGTGTAATTAGGGAAAACTCACGTAGTAGCCGTTGCTGACTTAGATTTCTGTCCTTCAACATCTTTGCCCCGTGTTTCTGACAATGAGAAACTCGTCTATCTAACAAGGAGATCGAAGGTACCAGAGCTCTCTTATAATTCATTTAAAAAAAAAATAATAATAATAATAATAACAATAATCGAAACTCGATTAAATTAGCGTTAAAGTTGAAAAAAAAAAAAAAAAAAAAAATTTATAACTTTTCTTCATTTTTTAACAATATTTTATCAGACTATAATAAACGATTTCAAAAAAACTGTACGGGGTCGTGTTCATCATTCAACTCACCGCAAAGTGTATAAGTAGAAGCCAACGGGTCGTAAAGAGGTAGAAAAAAAAAAAAGAAATTGTAGGTACAATTTTTATCACGTTCTATGCAGATCACATTTTTTTTTTTTTTTTTTGATTTCTATAGGGTAGCTAGATAAGGTACATATACGGAAGTAGACCTATACCCTCTTTTTATCCCACCGATACTATTTTTTTTTTTTTTTCTTCTTCATATTTTTATTATTTTTTCATTTTTGTTATTTTTTTTTTTTTTTTTTTTTTTACAACACCCGAGACCTCCGTGCAGCAAAGCGTTAAGGAATTTTGTCGGCCGTTTTGCGATTAAAGGGAATGTGCGAAAGTATGCTTTATGCAAGCTTCCGCCTCTTTTTTTTTTTTGATAAACTGTTTAATAAAAGTTGGCAGAGATAAAAAAATTAAAAAAAAAAAAAAAATTAAAAAAAAAATCGGTGAAGACGTGCCCGCTACGTTGTCCTCGGATCTACATAATCCTCGGCGTTATACTATATAGCTATATATGGACCAAGAAAACCAGAGAAAACGAGGAGCCGAAGAAAGGAGAAGAAACGAGCACAGTATTCTAATCCACATTCATCAAGATTATAAAACAACGGATCAGCTTCTGCAACGGTAAACCGGGTGGGAATATGTCGGTTCTTTACTGGGATTTTTTTTTTTTTTTTTTTTTTTCGTTTTTGTTCCTGTACTTTTTTTATTTTTTATTTTTTAGACAGAGAGAGAGAGAGAGAGAGAAAGAGAGAGATTTGAATCAAGGATTACACCTCACGTCTCGGAAAAGAGGAAAGACAGATGTAGAGACGTTTGAGTGGAGATATTGCAGTAATATTAAACTCAGAGAAGATAAATTTCCAAAAAAATGCATTTGAGGTTATGATAAATTTATATTATTATATAAATTTGATTTTATTATATATTATATATACATACATATATAAATATATATATACGTATATTTTAATTAATTTTTCCGAGTGAAAGAGATCCGACGTAACAGATGACGAAGCCTTTTGAAAATATAATTAAAACACACTTTTTAGTTGGAAGACCTGCTTCTTTTCACGTATTTTTCTTGTTTTTTTTTTTTTTTTTTTTTTTTTTTTTTAATTTTTTCTTTCTTTCTATCTTTTTTTCTTTCTTTCTTCTCCTGCCAGTGTATATGGAAGCTCTATTTCCATGATCGTGGAAAGACGTGGCAAGCAAGGGAACGAAGTAAACACGTATACCATACCTTATACCTATATAAATCCGTGCGTGCGAGTGCGGTGTGTCTGAGTGCGTGTATACGTATCTTGCACGAGCGAGTTCTAGAGGAAATTGCATTCTCTGCATCAATCTCTGTCCAAAGGCTTGGAATTTTTCAATATAACAACGCTCCCAGTCGGGTTGCATTGTTCCACATAATTACACCATCCGAGACAGCATAGGCACGAAGGTGCTGAGACTGTTTAACAAATTTTTTTTCTTTTTTTCTGTTTTTTTTTTTGTCTTGTCATCTCTTTTTTTTTGATATTTTTTTTTCTCCGATATTCCGTAATCGAAAACGCCATTCTACTTTGTTTTTTTTTATTTTTTGTTTTCTTGTTTCAAAAATGAAAAAACAAAAGCTTCTCTCTATTTCTTTTTCACTTTTCGAAACTCCACCGACTCTTCCATTTCTCTTTAAATAAATAAAATAAATGAAAAAAAAAAACTGTGTTAATAAGGTTGGAGAGTGTCATAGTGTTTTGGGATACACTTTGACAGAAGAGTGAAGAAAAGACGAGTATACATGCGGTAGTAAAGAATGAAAAAAAAAAATAAAAAATAAAAAAAATAAAAAAAGTGAAAGAAACTGAAAGGAATATATTTTCACCTCAAGCCCAGCTAGGTATCTTTTCATATCTTGTACAGCTGAACTAATTATGTGGCTGAAGGGATACTTTTTTTTTTTTTATTTTTCATTTTTTTTTTTTTGTAAAAAACAAAATAAAAAAACCCTGCAACGCGTATACTTATAGCAACGTCTAGAAGAAGGTTGGTTCCTTTTTTCTGTTTTTTTTTTTACTCTTTGCGTTTATTTTCACCCCGAGACTTCTTTTCTCGAGGGATGCGCTGCTGCTGCTGCTGCTGCTGCTGCTGCAGGTTTCCTCGTTGGTAGGTAGGATAAATAGATAGATAGAGGGTTGCAGTATAGTATATATGTATACTGATTCTTCGTCTACTCGTGGTGCCCTGCAGATGCGCGGTTTTATTATAATTTTTAATCTAAATTATAATCGATTATTTTCTTTTATTTTCCTTATGTTATTTCCCCATGGATTAAGGATTGCGCAAGGTCTGTGCATAGCGATATTGTACAAGTATATATATATATATATATATATATATATATATATATATATATACACACATAATCCAAGAGTTGGGAAAGGAAAAATCCGCAACGAAATAAGAACCAAAATAAAAAGAAAATTTTTACTTCACAAACTCCAAAGTATATATTTTTATGTTTCTTTAATTTTTTCGTATACAGAAGTAGTCTAACCATGCGCAACGTTAGTCTGTATATAGATACTGAAACTAAAATGGAGAATGTGCAAAGTTCAAAGTTTAATATCGCGAAGTATAAACCTTGCGGGCGTTGATTTTCTCGCATTGTAATGTGTCGCATGGCGATTATTGAAGAGGTAGTGAAGAAGATCTTGGGCTCTAGAGCAACGAGAAAAGTATTGGTCTTGTTTCATCCCGAAACGCGATCCAATATCCGAAGTTAATATCGACGTCTACAAAACTTGTTTCATATACCGTTCAAGGGAGAACGTCGAACATTTCGCGATCTTTATCGCGAGTACGAATCCGCGAAGATTAGAAGAAAGAAAGGAAAAAAAAAAAACAACCTAAACGATATAAAAATATTAATTGGAAAAATAATAATAATAAAAATTTCACACTGTTACTGATAGATTAATTCTATAGTCTGGATCGGTTTTTATTAAATACAACCTGCGCGTTTAGCCTGTTCGATGATAAAAGTCCAAAATAATATAACACCCCTTTTCTCTCTCTCTCTCTCTCTCTCTATTTTTTTTTTTTTTTTATTTTTCTTTTTTCTATTCGTTTTTTTCTTTTACTTTTTTCATTGGAACTTTTCCGCCCCAGAACTTGGCGCACGTCACGTCCTGGCGTAAAAATACTTTACAGAGCTCCAGTTGGAATTAGCCGACTCTTGGGCAAAGGGTGTGTGTGTGTATATAGGTATACATACCTATATGTATATATATGAATAGGTGAATGTATATACAGGGTGATTTGCTCGAAAATTTAACACGAAGATTTATAACGTAGACGTATTTTTCTTTCTTTAGCGAAAAACATTTCGTATAAGATAATAAAAAGTCTTCAAAATTTTCGAAAAATAATTTCTAATTTGGATCTAATTTCGGTCTTGTTGGACCTAAAACGTAGCTGATAATAAGACGAATCCAACGATACCAAACAACGCATAATTCCATTTATTCTATAACGAGATATCACCGTTTTGATTAGAGTAACGCATAACGTCGATTTTGCGCAGCGCTTTAGTACAATTTCGAAACGGAATTGCTCGTTATTGAGTGATTGAAATGGTGGCTTGTTTGGTATCGTTGGATTTGGCTTTTTGTCATCTGTGCATGAATTGACATTGTGAAAAGATTTGGAATATTTGAAAAAGGATAAAGTAAATAATAAATTATGTTTTCCAACAATGTAGAGGACCTAACCACCCTGTATATTTACAAAAAAAAAAAGTGGAAGAAATGACTGGTGAGTAAAGAAAGTGGTATAGGAGTATAGTACGTACGTTGCAGGGGTAAAAACACCGGCGGGATGAAAGTCAGGTGCCGCGTACGTGCCGGCACCCTTTCCCGCATTTCTTCTAGGTATTCGTAGGTCGTTCTTTGGTTCCCCCCTTAAGAATAAAAAAAAAAAAAGAAAAAAAAAACACACACACACACACACAAAAAAAAAGGAAAAAAAAAGGGAGTCGAAAGTGGCGTCAGCATTTTTGCTATATAGGGTCCCGAGCACCAAGTACATGAGACTTAGAGAGACGAACGTGCGGGGTGAGGTGAGGTGAGGTTGGTTTATTAGATTTTTTTTTTTTTTTCCCCTCATTCTCTCTCTATTTTTTTCTCTTTTCTTTTCATATTTCCTTGTGCGATTGGTTCGCACAGCGTGAAGGGTTGCCGCGTTTTATATACCTACTATACCCCACGCGCCCTTGCCCGAACCACGTCGGTATGGTGAGAAGGAAAATGGAGAGAAGAGAGTAAGGGAAAGGGGGCCAGTAAGAAATTTATTAATCCTGTCGAGCGATTGCAGAGAAAGATCCGCAGAGCTTGGGGAACAAGGTAAAGGCGGAATACGAAAGATCCGCAGCAGTTAAGCCCGGAGGGAGTGTTTTCCACGAAACTGAAAACTGAAAGCTGGAAGCTACGGGACTGTAAAAATCCTACCTACCTACCTACAGGCACAGGCACAAGGGGGTGGCTGCAAATGTCTCAAACTTTTGGCTATAATAATTCGTCGAAAAACGTTGAAACTTAAACCATTCCCGGTACCCATTAGAAGTGGGGCTTAAAACTTTTCACTTTTTTTCTTTTTTTTTTAGTGTTTTTTTTTTTTTTTTTTTGGTTCTTTAAATTTTTTCATTTTATTTTCTTCTCTCTTTCTCCATTCGTTCTCTTCCCTTTATTCTTTATTCCATATATTATACCTATAGCTATGATCCTCAAGCGTATTACCAGGAAACCACCTACCATTTTTTAACTTAACGCAGGGATACTATTTTTCACGCATCTTGGCGTAAACGAATTTCCAACAGTTAAAAAACTCCCTAACCCCAATATCGCCCCCTCTATTATCGTTATTAGCCAAGGACTGAACGTACGCCGAGGGGTTGAAGGCCGAGGGTTTACCCGCAGGACTAAACCTCCTACAGTATCCCACCTTATACCATATATATATACCTACCTACCTACCTACAGCTATCTACTACCGAACACCATTCTACTCCACGATCGCGTGAGTTACGGGTCAATTATGCCACTCCGTAATATACTCGTATGTCAGTCTGAAACAGTCCAGCAGTTTCGTCTGTTATATATAAACCTGTTAGGTATACGTTGCGTTAACATCCCATGAGATCGAACGATCAGAGAGGAAATCGAATACCCCCGTCGACAGGTAACACGTAACCAATGGACAGACTTGATCAAGTTGTTTCAAAAAGGTTATTGAAAAGAAAAAAGAAAAATAAGAATAAGAATAAGAATAAGAGGGTTTTCTTTTCCATCTACATCCCTGATAACTTAGTCTCTCAATAATATTAAAATATAGAAGGTATATGCTCTGCATAAATGAGCGCAGTTATATCATTGGCATAAAACCGACGAGAACAGAGCAAAGAAATGGTTATAGGTACTCACGTTGGTACGTAGGTATATCTATACTAACGAACGAACCAGCTAGGGGTGTAGCTGGTATAACGAGCCTTTGGCAAAGGCAAAAACTGACTAGCGAACTGGATACCGCTAATGCATCGCCCCAGCCATCGAACGGGATGAATTATTTATACCTAAGAACCGAGAGACACAGCAGCCGGTAGTAGATAGAATTCCGTTAGATTCTACACAGTTGGTTGTAGATATAATAGCGAAGTTTAAAAAATAAAGAAAAAAATAAAGCTTGCATTATTTTGTACTTTTAAAGATAATTTTTTTTTTTTTATTATACCTTAAATTGTTTTTAACTATATTTCTATTAAAAATTTTCAAAGTGTTAACTAGTTAACAACGTGTCGTGGTAAGAAAATTATTATTATTATTATTATTATACGAAATCCAGGAACGAAAGCGAGCGGAAATTTCTAGGAAGCTTTAGACTTTGGAGGAAACATGGCCGCGGCGTTTACGTATCCGTACTTCCTGGATTTTGAACAAGTATAAGTATAGGAGTAGAAGTAGAAGTAGCAGGAATGGTAACAGCAACAGCAACAACCATAGTACCAGAACCAGGAAGCTTTGGTCGAAGAGCTGAGAGGAGTACTGCGCTTAATCAACCGAGAGATTTCAACAACGAACAACAACTACGGAGGAGTAAAGCTCGCAACCCCGTTACCAAATTCTACCAGAGACACCCATACGTGTATGGATATATAAATGTACGTATATGTGTATGTAGGTATGACTGCTCTCAGATGGATTAAACTCTTCAGACTTAGCGCGAATAAGACGTGAATAAACACATACACATACATATACCCTAAACATATTGCATTGTATTGTGTTATAGCTGAATTGCACACACAAAGAGAACCCCCGAGACCCGAAAGATAATTACACGGGGGTGCTGGCGAAATTAATTATCAAGTTGTGGCGCGCCGGGGTCTTCAGATTTTCTATTTAAACGTTACACTACGTGTACGTTATGTATGTATGTACATACATACGTTACGTTTTAGAACAGTTTTATTTCATTTACATCTTTAATATGGTGCTTTTCAAATTGATTATAAATTTTGCCTCATGTTGGACGTTGAAATTCGAATATAACAAAATTAAAGAGCACCCGAAATTTTTAACTATATTCAATCTCCGCTTTTTGGGATTAAGATATAAACGATCGTACATGTGGCGAAGAAGAATATGTGAGTGTTTTATTCATTTATTTATTTATTTATTTATTTATTTTTTTTAACCCCCATAAGCTTTATTCTAGGCCGTAGGTCCGCTGGGAAGTAAGATAGAACTACATAGGGGATAGGGCTAACTTTAACGGTAGAAATCCTTTCGATAAATCAAATATATATTGAATCGAGATTTGAGAGAGAGAAAAAGGATCTTTCAAGAGAGTGGCAAAGAGTCGAGCAGAGTGGAACTAGTTGCCTAAATTCAATTGATGATCTGACTCTTCTTATTGGACCGTAGACGTATGTAGGTAGGGTATGTATGTATCGGAAAAAATTTGTGACTTATTGACACAGGGAATGAAACATACCATATATATATAAATAAATATATGTGTGTGTGTATATATGTATTTTATATATATATATATATATATATATATATATATATATATATATATATATATATATATATATATATATATATACATCGCATTGCGAATCTCTCGTTAACCGTATAGCCACCTTTACTGCGGATATCGAAGTATTGATTCAGTTCCTTGCCCCGAAAGTTTACGCTGGCCCCACACCACTTTTCCAGGTTTGCGAACCCCACTCACCCATCGTATACCTTTACCTATATACGTATTACGGGCTTAACGTTCGCGACTGAGAAAATTTACATTTCAATTCGTTAATTAAAAAATTAAAATCAAAAATAAAAATAAAAATAAAAAAAAAAAAGCAAAAACAAATTAAAAATCTATAATTATACACGGGGTACAATTCGGTTTTATATTCAAAGTAGAAAACAAGAAGAGGTATTAATATAAAAATTAATAATTTACGACTCTTACAGGTTTTTTTTTTTTTAATATTTTTTTTTTCATTTTTTTTTTTTTTTAATAACGTATATTCGCCTGTGTAGGCTGTTCCAAAACGCGACAATATATATTTTAATTAATAACGAATAATATATATATATATATACCAAATTATTATTTTATTTTATTTATTTATTTTCTTACTTTTTTAAAACTTCATTTTTTGAATTTCCCCGGATACAAAAACGAAAAACAAACAAAAAAAAAAAAACAAACAAAAAAAAAAACAAAGATTTAAGAAATGAAACTAGAAAATCCAGTGAAGTTGTCAATTCGTTTGGATTTCTTTAACGAAAGTAAAGAACGTAGTCCGAGTTTCAGAGTGTGCAGCTTTTAGATCCTGAGTATAGATACCCCGAGTATGGCTATGGCTATAAGAAGAAAAAGAAGAAGAAGAAGAAGAAGAAGAAGAAGAAGAAGAAACTTGGGGGTGAAAAAGAAATCCGCGATAAATCTATCGCTGGGATAAAACCAACCTGCACGAGACGACCATCACCAAACGCGTGGGGGCGCCAGCTAGCGAAGAGAACAGCTTCCAACGGGGAAGGAAAATACTTCTTATACGGTAGCCTTTTACAAAACTGGGTTATATCCTGCAATCCGTGTATTGTCAGTCTCGAAATAACCTTATCCTCCTTATCGTAACCCTTTCTCGTGACTATTGTCAGCTTTACTTCTTATAATTTAAAAAATAAAAAAAAAATAAAAAAACACAAATCCCTATCTTTAAGAGACGAATGAATGAAGAAGGAACAAAAAAAAAAATTGTTAAGTTTTCATAATATACTCTTTTTGAAAAGATTTTGGGGTAATTTTAAGATTCATAATTTGCATAAAAGTATGAAAAGAAAAAAAAAAATAAAATGGCAAAGAAAAGAGAAAAGTAAAATAATTCAACCCCCCTTCCCTTAACTCTTAAATAGTGTGCAGATGAGTAATTTCACTGACTTTGAAAATTAACCCAAAGTTGACTTAACGCGGTGGTCGCGTTTTATCGAGACACTCGGTCTTTTAGAGTAAAGGTTGGTGTGGTAGAGTATAAGGTAGGTAGGTAGGTAGGTAGCAGCTAGCAGCTAGAAGCTATACCAAACCCGTGAGGGAGTTAGGGAGTTCCTGACTTTCCACGGGATCGTCGAAGGTACGCGGGACGTGATATACGATAGAAGTTATCCGAAGTCTGGATATTGGAATTTTAATATAGGTAGGTACCTACGTTACAATCGCCCGCCCACCATCTCAGGTTCTTTCCATACTCTACCCAACCGCCCAGCCCGCGAACCAAAGTGGGACGCCATTAATCCCCAGGTCTTGCCTCCCTCTTACAGCCACCACTCTGGCGGCCATATTTTTACCCCCGATATTATTATCGCTATTAAATATTATCAATGATAAATAATAACCTAAAAAAAAAAAAAAAAAAAAGCTGTTCTTTTTTTGTTATTCCATTAATTTTCTTACCTTACGTATATGGTGAGGAAAAATTTAAGGGTAGACGGGGGTGAATCAAGCTTCATACTTCAATAGTTTAACTTACCTGAAACATTCGGTAAAACAAAACAAAAAAAAGACATTAAAAATTTATCATTATAAAAAAAGGATCTTTGAACAGAATGAAGAAGAAGAAGAAGAAGAAGAAGAAGAAGAAGAAAAGAGCTTTTTTTTTCTTTTGTTTGTTTTTTATAAAGTTTTTTTTACATTTTATTTAGCTAAGGATACTTTTTGACCCTCTCAAACGTTACGTAGACTCAGAGTGATATTGTCTCTCCGACTCTAAAGAGACCTTTTTCTCTTATATACCAACCTTCTCTTTTACGCCCCCAAGGGAAAGAGATTAGAAATGTAAAGAGAGAGAGATATCAACCTTAGGGTTGGGTATATATATCCTATAAGACAAAAGGAGACGAAAAGGATAAATGATTGTGAACGGGGTGAGAGTATATATACATATCCAAGCATTGTAAAACGGGAGAGCTTCTATAAAGACCCATAAGAAATTTTTTTTTTTCTTTTCCTTTTTTTTTTTTTTAATAATCTTAAAATCCATGTTTTTCTTTTTCATCATTTCTTTCCTTTTTGATTTTTTTTTTATCTTTTGTTTTCAAGATATATACAAATTTTTTTTTTTTTTTTTTTGGGATAAATCTCTGTTATCATTTTACGTTCATCAATATATACACCTTCGTGAGAAAGAATGTTATACCTACCTACCTACCTACCTACTACCCGGTTTGTTCAAACTATAAATCAATTGTCTATGCATGCGATGGCGATGGCGATGGCGATGCTATGCAATGCGATGCATCGAGATGGGGTATGAGGAGGGCTAGGCTAGGTACATTCGGTATGCATAAAACGGTCCGCCCCAATGCACGCTGCAACTCTGGAAACCTATATATCTTCGTCTATACATCATATGCGAATTTAACTCACCTACGTCGCTTTGGGGTCTCTCGGTCGAATGAAACACGCTAGAGACTAGTCTCGAGAGATGACGATTTAGCAATGAATAAAAAAAATTATTATAGTTTCTTTAATTTCGTATTTTATTTAGTCTTAATTCTTAATTTTTTGTTTTTTCGTGGGGGATAAGGTAAGGGAGGAAAATCCCGCGGAAGGGTTTGACGTCCTGGGAATCGCCTCACTCCCTCCCTTATTTCTTTTTCTCTCTCTCTCCCTCTCTCTCTCTCTCTCTCTCTCTCTCTCTATGGACCAGGAAAACACGGTGCCAATAAGATCGATCAATATTTTTACAGCAAACGTCACCAGCCCCGGTGAGTTATGACTATAATAACGCTAGTGGCCGAAGTAATATTGTCCGTAGTAGCTGGTATATATGGTATTATACATATATACGGTTTTATATATGTGTATACATAAACTTCTATGTGTGTATGTATACTTGTATGTACAGATACATATATACATATATAAATTCTTACCCACAACGTGTATATTTCTGGGTCAGGGTTGTAGATCACTGAAATACAATAACCTGCAAGTATTTCTCACCCTGGTATCTACCTAT
The DNA here is from genome assembly GCA_963924015.1 of Macrophya annulata. Lineage (NCBI taxonomy): Eukaryota > Metazoa > Arthropoda > Insecta > Hymenoptera > Tenthredinidae > Macrophya > Macrophya annulata. The sequence continues at coordinate 2,487,489 of OZ001263.1, forward strand.
CCTACCTTTTCTCCATTTCCCATTTCCCATTTCCCATTTCCCATCCCCAATTCTCATCCGACGATACTTTCAGCTTAACTAGCGAGCAGACCATCAGCGTTTCATTATTCATAAAAAGAAATTATTATTATTATTATTATTATTATTATTGTTTTCATGTCATAAGTTTCAAATTTGTTTTTTTTTTTTGTTTTAATACAGACATTTTTAAATTTAAAGACTGAGTCGTTTTAGTTTTATACTCAGTTTTGATACGTTTTTTGAAAATAATTTTTATAAGATAAGAGAATAAAGAATGAAATTATTAAACAAAAATTTTCGATTCTAGTATTCTTATGAAAATTTTTTAACGTTGAAAAAAAATCCCACGACCCCGTCACCTACCGACCGAGTTGACAGCCTAGAGGCGTCGCGACGCCCTTGTCCCCAACCCCTTCACGCTCACTTCAGCCACTTGGCCGTTCGGCCACTCAGGGACATTGAGGGTGCACGCGATGCTCGGATGGGTGACTGGTACCTACTCTCTTAATAAACAACAATATGGAAATGGGCCAGCGGGTTGGATAGCTGCTTTTTTTTTTTTTTTTAATTTTTTTTATTTGTTTTATCCAAGTTCTTAATTTTCGAAATTTTTGTATGTAGCTAAAAAAAAAGTTTCGCGATCTACTCGGTTCGAAATATATACCAAATTTCTAATTATATTCTTTTTAAAAATCGAAAAATTGACGATATTGAAAGTCTAAATTTTTAAAGAAAAGAAAATCTATCGTAGAAAAAAATAAATAAAAAATTTTTACCGAAAGCAAAAAATTGGAGACTTGAAAAGTTGCTAATTTAAAATGACAAAGCGCATAAAATTTTGAAATGAAATTAGAAGATATACGAGAAATTGAAGAGAAGAAGCTAAAACTCGATGTTTCACATGGGTTGCAGGTAGTAAAACCAAAAACAGACATTCTCCGGTGAGTAATGCGGGTAATCACCATTATTTTTAAATCTCATTAACGCCTCTGTGTCTACATTATTCTCCATGGTCAAGCAAACACACGTGGGGCCAGTTACCTTTCGGACCCATCCCCATCCCCCACCCCTTTTAAACCTTCCGGTTTTTCTCTCTACAGTAATGCTAGCTCACCTTTCGAGTTTCGAGAATTACCAGTGTTGGTTGTTAAAATTTATCGTACCAAAAACGGCAAATACAATTACATATTAAACCATTAAATCATTCGTCTAACGGACAAGACTAGGTATGTATGTACATACATACGTATGTACATACATATATTTCACGTAAAACGAGAATTATATCTACTCTAAAAATTTTTTTTGGTTTTAAATTCTATACCCGGCATGTTGTTTAAAGATATTTTATACACATCTATCTCTATTTTCTATACGCTTGTATGTTAAAGAATGACGAACAACTTTACCCTCTGATTTCGTGCTCGGTATATATCCAGCTTAATTCCATTTCACACAAAAAATAAAAATAAAAATAAAAAAATAAACTAACTTTCTTTAGTCAGAGAAAAGAAAACCCACCCTTCTTCCCTCAAACCCAATGTTTGTTGTTTTCTTCAGTTCAGGGTGGGATATAAGAGTTTGTGCAAAGGAAGGATCAGAGATGTGTGTTTGCACCCTTAGCTACTCATCGTATGAAAGAAAGAAAAAAAAAAAAAAAAAACTTTTGTTATTGACCACCGAACGTCCATCCAGACGTTATTCGCTTACATATCCTATATATAACCTTTTATATAACATCGTCATAATCTCGAAACCCTAAGATTCAATTGAGATCTTTATATATATATTTTGGTGCAGGTCCTTGGTCAGATTTTAATATTAATACTTCCTTAAGCCGAAATATCTCCTAATATGAAGATACAAAAAAATTTATCAAAAGCTAGCTCCGGGTTTCTATCTCAATTCTGAATCTTGATATTTATTTTTTGGTTTTCTTGTATATATTTGGAGAAATTTCAGGTCACAGTATTATAAAAATTTTGAATATTTCTCGATAAAAAAAAATAATTTTAGTTTCCTGAAGTAGAAAGAATTTATGATAAGCTATATATAAATTATATATCTATCCTGCAACATTACTGCACCACCATATGTAGTACGTGACTATTATTATAGGGAAATTGTAATGCAGATGTAAGCCGAGCTTTATCCGTCTAATTAAAGGCTATGGGAATTAGCGGATTCTAGAAACGGTAAACCTTTGAATACACGTAGAGATTTGTACCGTTAAACTATACAACTACTAGAGAGAAAGAGAGATAAATCGAGAAACAGGAATATATACATATAACTGTAGATAATTATTAATTATCGTAGGTAGAATAGAATAATGTAAAATATACATATATGATCATATACACAGGTTATATATATACTAAGCCCTTAGATTTTATGTACGGGTATAGATATAATAATAATTATCGCATAAAAGCCTTATCTGTGAAATTATTATACCCTGGTAATACCGTACCACAAAATTATATATACATATACATATTATCACAAATGTATGTATGTATAACGTAGAACGAAAATTATATTTACATGTATAGGATAATACGATTTCGAAGTTGAAAACAAATTTTTTATAAATAAATTTCCTACAATTTCTCATACCGGAATTGGCAAGAACAAAAACTAAAAATAATAAAATAAATAAAAAAAACTATAAGAAACGAACGAGTTTCACAGTTTCGGAGTTGAAACCTGGAGATAATATTCAGAGATACGAGAAAAAAAAAAAATAAAAAAAATAATAAATAAAAAAAAAAAAAAAAGTGCAATAAACTTTGTTATAAGACAAGAAAAAAATTCCGAGTGAAAAGTTTCACTGCAGTCAACTTATTCGCAAATATATATATATATACCCATTCACACATTTGAATGTACTGTATATACATATATACTTTTATGCATAACCTGGTATAAATAAATGTCTAAGGCAGAAAAACTTCTAAAATTTTCTACTTTAATCATTTAAATGGAGGAGAGTGTAAAGTATGTGAGATTATTTAAGTTAATAGTTTGTCATTTTTAACAAAAAAAAAAATCGAAAATATATTCATTTTATAAGAAAGTGATGCTTTTTGTACTTTGTACGAATGTTATCTTTCTCACTTTAGTTTATACTGGGTTGAAATATATGTATAAATATATATTTTATTTTTTTTTATATAACTTTTTGTCATAGCTTTTTGGAAGAAAATATACGAGCTTGTAGTGAGTCGTAAGACGTGATATCGTCTCAAGTGTACATACCTACATATCTACCCTATATATATAAACCTTCTTACTTGATATTGTTTTATACCCTTGTTCTTTTTATTCGTGAAACAAATAACCCCTTTAGATTTTGATCCGATTTCAACATTTTTACGGCAATATATAACTCCGACTCCTCTCAGCTGTGCTTTCGCAATATATATATAACTATACGTATAAAAAGTAGTAAAAATTTATTTCTTTATAGACGTGTGTATTGTATATTATAAAAAAAAAAAAAAAAAAACAAAAACAGACAAGAAACTGTGAAATAAATAATAAAAAACAAAAATCAAAAAACACGAAATAGAAATTTTACCAAATATATATTACTAAAATAAAACGACAAAAATTTTGGAAATAACTTGAATATATGATACGTGAGGAAAAAAAAAAATAACGCTGCTATATTTTGCGAAACTAAAAAAAAAAAAAAAAAAATTTATAAATTGTAAAAATTACATCGATAGTTACATACGAAATAAATAAAAAATAAAATTTATTTCGTTGCAGTTTATTCGAGCTAGTATAACTCAAATCATAAATTGCGTAGTCATCAACTAGTAACCCCCACGTCAGCACAACGCGTTTCTATTAATATAGGATAGTATATATATATTTTACGTTTGAATATATAATATTCGAGCTTGAATATATACATACAAGATATATACATATATTTTGAGGAATGGATTTTTTCTTTTATATATGTATATACGGTTACGAATTCTATGAGAAAAAAGAAAACGAGGAACGAAGAGAGAAAAAAAAAAAAAAAAAACCCTAGACCCTCGCTGTTCTGGGTTACAAAGTCTTTAAAAATTCGCAGAATCTAGATCGCTACTGCCCCCGCGTAACGTAACGTGCCCTCCTCCTCCTCCTCCTCCTCCTCATCCTCCTCATCCTACTATCTCAGGATTATTAATGGGAGCCAGGCCCATTTCCCATGACTCTGCAGCTATTTTTAAAACCCCGTTGAGACGAAGCTCTAGAAACGTTCGTCGGTGAGGCGAGGCAGAGGTGAAGATGGAGACGAAGGATGGGTAGGTGGGTGGTTTTTAAGGGATGATAAAGATGAACAGCCGTAATAAAGGGGAGGATTAGCCGAGATGTCGAGTGCCACAGCTCGGCACGGCGTGGCGCGGCGCGGCGCAGCGCAGCGCTCGAGCTTGGCTCGAGGAGTTTCGAGACCAAAAAGGGAGATGGAGAGATGAAGATAAAGATGGTAGATGGTAGATGGTAGAAATAGACGAAGAGAGTAAAGGAAGAAGAGCCTGTGCCAGTTCAGGGAGTGGGTTTGTTTAAGAGGACCGGAAAGTTTGTTTCTCTCAGGGGCTAGAAATTCATTTAAGCCTCCACTTTTACGAAATGAGAACATTAAAATAAGAGTGCTTTAGCGTGATCCACTACTAGTAAGTCGCTCTTATTCCGAATAATATCCGAAAGGTAAGGGGAGGGAGGGTGGGGGCTGAAAAGAGGTTGATGGGATATTTCAGTCTCCACTTTCAAATAATATTTTTACAACCACCCCCTCCCTCCCCGTTTCATACGATCACTACTAAAATTTTATTTCGTTTAAAAGTAAAACGAATGAAAAATTCATTTCGTAGATTTCATTGAAAATTTTTATTTTTTTTTTTTATTTTCATTTTTTCTTCTAATTTTGTTTTTTTTTTTTTTTTTTTTTTGAGACAGGACGGGAAGGGAGGGGAGGAAGGGAGAAGGAGAGCTTTTTGATATTTACGTGAAAGACGATTCACGCGTGGGTTGATATCGGTTAGTAACATAAACCAATTACAGGACTCACCCCTGTGAGTTCCAGTTTTATCCATCCCCCGCTTCTCCCTCATCCCAAAAATTCTCTCGACCCTGTATATATGTATGTATATATATGTATATACCTGCCTTTACCCTTCTCTCATACCGTTTCCGCGTACTGTGTAGCCTCCTGCAAATTTCCGTCGAGTCGTAAAACACGGGAGCTGGCCGTCAAAATTTATGCTCTTTGTTTTTCGGGATTAAATCCACTCACTGCACGTATATATAGTATCCACGAGCCAAACGCTATACGGTACGGTAAACGTGGAGCAGAGAAACGCGATTTGTTGTACACTATGTATGTATGTATGTATATATGTATTATATATATATATATATACCTATATATAACCAGCCATAGCTAGCTAGCTAGCTATATATACGATTTGATCGCAATAATTTATGCACGTGATAAAATTCGGGCTATCCCCAAAGCTTTTTCCCCTACGCCAAACGCTGTTCCCGATTCTTTACGCAACGGCGAACCTATCAGTGATTTTCTTCTCTTTCTCTCTATTTATTTCTCTCTTTTGCACTCTCTATCAATCGATAATTTTTTTTTTTTTTTGTTTTTTTTGTTTTCGTTTTTTTATTTCGTTTCCTTTTTCCTGTTATTTTTTTTTTTTTTTAATATTTTTGTTTTCTAACACTTCAGATGCAAAAAGGGCGAAATAGTCTCGAGTGCTTTACGGATCTGAACAAAAGCACTTGTACTTTTATCATTGAACCAGCAAAAGGGTTAAAATCAAAAGGACTTGATGAAAAATTAGGATCAAAAATGTTTTTCCCAAATTTAACTTCTTGGAATATTTATTTAGTCTTCCTTTTCTTTTTTTTTTTATATATATATATTTGCATGAAAGTTTTACTTTTTGAAAACTTGTTCGTCGAGAGATTTTGATACTGCAAGTGGTTCAGCGATTAGCTTTATATTGTTCAATAGAAAGGGATTATTTAAATACGTCGTGCAATACCGATAAAAATCGAAAGCTTTTCTTTCGAGGTTTTTCTCCTCCTTTTCACAAGACGTGTGTGTGTGTGTGTGTGCGTGATAGGTATATTAGGATATACGAATCTTCAACAGTCGAGTGAGCGAACGAACGAAGGAGCGTAACGATCAAACGAGTGAAATTTAAGCCTTCTTTGGTACGGCGCAAAAAAAATGATTTGAATAAAAAAGCTCAATGAAAAGAATAACCGAAGCGGTAAATAGTTGCGTTATATGTATAACCCGCAATTAATCAAACCCCTAAACCGATCGCTTAAGGGTTACTTTATTCTTCGTGAACAACACTCGATCGGCATCTTTTCAGATGGCCCTCGCGATTAAATTTTTCGATTTTTCAACTCTCCGAATTTTTAACAAGCTTTACGAATCTTTTACATCTTTACGAATTTTTATATTTCGAATCTTAACGTTTCTAATTTGAATTCGTAATTTTGATTGTTCGATATATAAAAAAATGTTGAAACTTGTTATAGCGTTAAGATTAAAATCAGTCACGTTTGATATTATACCGCAGTTCGTATATCTGGCTACTTTTAATAATTTTTTCTGATTTTTTATATCGTGTTTATATATAGTGAGAAAATTTTTAACTCTGTACCTACTACACAAAAGTGTAATTGTTCATTTCCCAACACCAGTGTTAAAAGAAGTCTACCACCAGGAGCTTAAGCAATTAAGAAATACCTAGGCTCAAGTATGACCACCACCCATCTACCTACCTACCTACCTACCTACCTCCTCAACTCTGCAGGCTTTAATTATAATCACTCCACAAAGCCCCTAGTACATAACACGTTAGTATCTTGCCACAAACGAATTTTAGCACGAGTCAAAGGCCCTCCTCATCCTAGGCTCAAGACCAAGCGTCCTTTCAACTCTGAACTGCATAAAGCAATTGCCGTTGGAGTAATTCAATTCCATTTAATTGTTTCTAATGTAATAGTAGAAACTTAAGTTGGTATGTATAAGGTATGTATTAAATACCCTACGTTAATATGAGAAGATTAAATAAAATAGATGAAAAGAAAATTTTTCAAATCTTAAAAAAAAATTTCAAACAAAAATATTACCATCGGATATTGAAATTTTATAATATGTGCGTATGTGTGTGTGTGTGTGTTTTTTTGAATTTACTTTTATTTCTTGTTTTTGATCAAAGTATAAGCGTATTAGCATTATACCAGTAAAGAATTTTGAGCGAGGTATGTACCAGGCATTGTAGGAACCAGAAACCGACCAAAACCCTCCTCTTTCCATCCTCCTTTGGTATTTAATCGGAAACTGGGTAGGTACTCAACTGCGGCACTCAGCTCCCGCCACTTTGGCATTTGAGCGTTTCAAGCGTAACTTCGGATAGTGGGGTAAGAGAGACACATATAATACGGTAGGTAACCGTGTTCCTAAAAAGGCTAATTGTCGAGTAGGTACATATACATACATACATACATACATACATACATCGAGGTAGAGGAAAGAGGAGAAGGTCGTAAAATTATATCCTCTTGAAGTGTGGATTTAACGAGGTGAAAAAAAAAAAATAAAAATAAAAATAAAAAAAACTTTAAGAGGTTTTTATACCTACAGCTAAAGTCAAGGTGTACCAATATACGCGACCTCGTCCCTCAAAAAAAAAAAAAAAAAAAAAAAAAAAAAAAAATAAACAAAAAAAGAATACTCAAAAAAAAAAAATTTCACAGTACAATTCTCCACATATATACTAACATGAATTAAAGTCTCATTCTGATATGACAATTTAGTTACTACATTTACACATTACATGCGATGTAGGTATATTATCTTGTATTATTATGGCTCTGTCTCGTCCTCGCCCCATCTACCTACGCATGCATATATGTATTAACGTGTCTGTGTGTGTGTGTGTGCGTGTATGTACATACGCGTATAAATGTAGCCAAATTTCACGAATTTTGGTATAAAGAGGACCGGGACGAAGGGTGCCTCATTTTGAAGATGGATGCTGCTATTTCAGCCCTTATATAAGGAGAGTACCACCCTGAGCAATATACACGGCGACCTACCGAGAAGGGATGTGCTCATGACCCGTAGTCGACAATTCATATACTAGTACAGACGAAGGGTATATGTGTGTGTGTATTTTTTTTTCCCCTTTATTCTTTTTTCGTTTTCATTTTTTGTACAAGAAGTAAAAGAAGAGGAAGGCAAGAGAAGAAGTCTTCGTCTGTCTAACTGAAGACATTGATGAAAATCGATGTAAAAAAGAAGAAGAAAAAAAACAAAAAAAAAAAAAAAACAGAAATTACTTGAAATCAAATTTAATAAACTAAATGAATATTGAATGAAAATCAAGAATCGTAGGATCTTTTGGAAAATTTTCTGCCAGTTCAGTAGATCCTTTATATCTTGCAAGATCGTTCAGTATGAAAATATCACTTAGGAGAAATATAATAGAGAAACCTTAGGTTATTATCATTCATTAATTCAAAGTCCGGTAAAGAGAGATGAATGATTGTTCAAGAGAGTGGTTATACGTATACAGTTATGGGTCGTAGGTAAAAGCCTGGTGCAAACAATACGCCCCATCTGCTATTCGAGTAGAAAGTCAAAAGTCACGGTTCACTTGTCACCCTCAAGTTACCGAGATAAAGATAAAGAGGGAATGGAACAGGAGTCTTAATTGCCAGTAGGCTGCTATTCAGAACTTTATATATATATACCTATATATAATATAAATCAAGAAAGGTAAAAAATCTTGATATTTATTTTTTCTTATAACGTTAATTCATACGAAATTTGGTATAAGATAATTAGGTATGCTAAACAATTTGTAACTACTAAACCAAACCTTAATAATCATCTATGATAACGATGGAGGTACAAAAACCATTATGGTTCTCATCATTTCACTGCATAAATAAATATCAATGAGTCTATAACCGGGGATCAAGAACATGACCAGAAATCTGACTGGGAATGGTACATCTTCATCCTTCATCACCGTCAAAATACTACAGACAATTGGATCGGTGAGGTATGAATACGAAATGGTATTCAACTTCGCTTTGTACTTTGAGATCGAATGGCTGTCTCTTCCTTTCTTCCTTTCTTCTCTATAATATCATATCATATAATCTCTTTCTTTCTCTCTCTTTCTTTCTCTTTTTAACGTGATATAATCATAAATTGTGGGTATAAAATGGCCTACGATCTTTCGAATTGTATTAACATTCGGTAAACTATTCTTGAAGAAACAATCTCTTCTTTCGAAGGTCTATTACGATTCGAAAACGAGACATATGTTGAAAAAATAATTAAAAAAAAAAAAAAACGGAAAATCCCCCTTTTCCAAATTTGCTAAGAGTTTGTTGATCAGATGTAACGTTTTGTTTCGAGGTGATCTGGCCCAGGGTGATGCAGGTAATCCGGAATTACTATTAGCATCATCCCTCGCGGTGGGTGTGCGGTGCGGAAATGCGGTCAGGAGTTGGGGAAGTAAGCTCGTCCGGTAATCTCTGATTAATGATTTAGCGGTTTGTTACGTAGCTTTACGAACAAACGGGGTAGATACGTAGATGGCTAGCTGTCTAAATCCAGACTCTAAAATCCTTCTGTTTACACGTTCATAACAATATTCCCATTAAAATACCAATTTTCGAACAAGATTTACCCCCCCCTGGAACGACTCATTCGATTACGACTTTTCAAAAGAGACGATAAAAAAAAAAAGTAAAATATAAAAAAAAAGAAAAAGGATCATGATCATGATCATACCGAAACTCTTTTCAGAGTAGGTACCTCGATGGGTATACACTTTTCCATATATATTCTACACTAGTGCGGTTAGATACCAGCTACTACGCAAATTTTCAAACAACGGTGTATAAAGCAGGTTGGAGGTATGAGGAAGGGGGGGGGCTCTAACGAACCAGTGGGATGTAAATCTATGTAGATTGGAGTCTCCTTTTTGCGGCAGAGCTATGTGCAGCAGCACCAGAGTCTAGTATCCATCTTTCTCTCTCCGTTTCTCTTTACCATTCTCCTTACTCTTACTATTACCTCACTTTACTCCCCCATCCCTATCCCCATCTTCCTCTTCATCCTCTCATATCTCTTATTCTTTCTATTTTATTCTCGACCCCTTTTCGTATAATCACTCCCCTTAATTACGCCTCACCCCGTCTCACCTGACGCTGACCCAGACTTGATTTATACCACCAGAATCGTAGTAGCTAGATACTCGCATCTACGCTGCATCTCTGCAAAACTACTTCATACTCATAATATACAATTATTTCTCTCGACTATAATCCCAGATGAATAATGATAAAAAGTATGTCTAATTTTCGAGAAATTTTACTATTATTTTGAGTTTTTAATTTTTTTTCGTCTTTCTTCTTTACTACGAACGGTAAGGTAAGACCTATCTCCGTAACGTGTTCTTCCTCTTTTGAGAAAAGCAACAAGAAGAAAGGGCAGGGGGGCCCAGTCTTCTGGGGGCCCCGACGCCATTAGAGAAACGAAATTCATCCCTCGGGTGTCTTAGATACTTGGTAGAATAGGACAGCGAAAACGGGAGCAACCACTTTTAGGACAGGGATGGTGTCGCGGGATTTTTGTCACCGGCAATCTGCATAGATTTACATCCGTTTAGTCGCTTAGTTAAACGCGTTATCAAAGTCGCTTTCACGCGGGTCGCCTACGGGACATTTCACCGTAATAGAGGGTCATTCCTCCAGAGTTGCAGAGCAATATCTCTCTCTCTCTCTCTCTCTCTCACTCTCTATCTTTATCTCTTTATCTAAATTATTTTTTTTTTTTTTTTATTTTTTTTTTAACCTCGATATCAATTTTTATTTCTTTTGAATTTTCCTAATTGTTCAAATTTCTAAACTATCCAATTTTGACAACAAAACAAGTAGAAATTCAACGTAATATCTGATCAGTTGTAAAGTTACGGAGTTTAAGGTATGCTAGTGAGTTAAATCTGATCTTCGATAGGTAAAACTTGTTCGGAATTTACGGATCGCTCGCATATAAGCGTCCTCGAAGCGTTATTAACCTATCGAATCTGGAGCACGAACACGAGCAGAATGTATATATATATATATATATAGAGAGAGAGAGAGAGAGAGAGAGGAGAAGATCGGTATAGAGTTTGGGAAAGCTTAAGTGGAAATACCCTAAATCCTAATAATTGGTTGACTCTAATCCCGTAGCAGGCTGGAGGACTTCTACAGGAATGTTTCGTCGGTTATACGTGGACCATTAGTTTCAGTCTAGAGTAATAAAAAGAACAATAACACCGGTATAGTCTACGACATAATATATATATATATATATACATAAACACATACATACAGATATCTGTACATAAAACCTACCTTATGTAAATAGAATATAGTAGTGAAAGCTCGTTCGCAAATGGTTCTAAAAACTACACAGGAATACCATTTCAACTCGTGTAACCAACTATTTTCCTTGCATATTATACTAGTGTGGATATAAGTAATACGAACCTTACATGTATAAATGTATGAGTAAAAATCCTCTTTACTATGGCTACTATAAGGATATACCCTCCTCGCAATACTACTTCGAAGTACATACGATATACCATAAACGAAAAACCAGAAGTAAAAGCAGTTTGGCGTGCCGTTGGCTATTATAGTATAAGCGAAAGAAGGAATTAGTTTTGCTGGTATAACGGCGCGGTTATTATACGCCAGTTGGCGTATTCTTTATTGTTAATTTTACAACCCTTGTATATATATATATATATATATATATATATATATATATATATACCTTGTATATAGGTATGTATGAGTTAAGAAACTTAAGGAAGGGAATAATCTCATGTGGGAATATTATAACATGCGACATACATACGTACATACATACAAGTATGTACTTACACTTGAACTTATATCGTGCAACGTGTAGGGCCATCCATGAGTGTTTTCTTATGCAAAATCCTGGCTAACCGCTCGCATCTTTGCGATAAGGGAATGAAAATTAAATTTTTATCTCTATATTATTTAAATAATACATAAAAAAAAAAAATAAAATAAAAAAACTAGAGCAACCCTATACATTCTTTCATTTTTTGATCTATAAAATTTACAACAAAGTGTTAAATTGTCACGATCAAAGGGTGGATGATGAATATTTGAATGGAAAAATTGCGTGCATGTATTTTTGAAATGATTGACAGTATTTTAATTAATTACAATAAGGGTTTTAGTTGAATCATATAGCGGTTTTGATGGTATAATTATTTAACGGAATAATATTTTACGTTTTATAATTTTTAAACATAAAATCAGTAGAGATATTCGCATTGGCCATTACAGAGTATACGAATAGCCGATTTCTAACCGTGTTGGTTTTATGTTGTGTTATATAACGTTACAGTAATTGAACGACACTGTCATTCGAAAACAAACGCACTCTGATTCGTTTGCCAACTCGTTTTGTTACATCGATAAAAATCTCTATGGATTGTAAAACGCGTTAGGAAAAGAGAGAAGGAAAGAGATATAGAGATTGGAGATAAAACAGAAAAAAAAAATAAAATAAAAAAAATGATAATATAAAAATATAGAGAATTACGATTCGATATATGCGAAACGTCCGTACATCGATTCAAAGACTTTGTAGCAACGTGCCAACGCGTATAACAAGAAGACTGATGTATTACAGAGAGATCGGTGAGTACAGGGAACGGATGACGGGGCTTCCGAAGTGATTGCATGATTGATTGGTGCGGGGTGTGTAAACGTAGGGTTGAAATATATCAAGCGATGCCTCAGTCATTCAGTCAGTCAGTCAGTTGTGGTATTCCGTGCTTTAGAATATTTGTTTGTAAAATTGGAATCCATGATACGAGAATAAGGAAAGAAGATAAAACAAAGAGAGTTATATATGCAATAGTTATACGTATGTATAGAAAAATACCGTAAGACATTCCCCGTCAATCGAATGTCACTCAACCTTCATATGTCAGTCTTAACCTTTAGTGAACTTTACTTATATTCACGAACGTTAGCGAAGTTGACTTTGATTTGGCAAAAAGAAAACGATAACTTTTAATATCGTTATAACTATATCAGTTCTTCAATAATATTAATCTTCAAACGTAGTGAGAATTAAATTACGAGAACCTTATGCAAGGCGAGATGAATTAATGAATTATTTTTAAAAATTAATACCTGGCGAGTGGAAGCAATTAAGTAAACCTGAATATGGTAATGGGGTAAAACTCGGTATATATAGAGCAGAGCTTTGCTAGTTTCTCGTCTTTGCAGGTTATACCTGTGAGATTTGAACCTTTGACTCTATCGGTACTAGGAGTGGAAGTAGACTGATATAAGCTCGAGTAGAAGAGAAACGTTCAATTCAGTCTTATACAGACTTTGAGGTTTAAGTATGGGAGAGTAAGGGACTATAGGAGAAGGTAGTCGCGATATGGTAGCGTTGATATGCAAAGTAACCATTCGTCTCTGTCTTAAATGCAGTTTAGTTTCCACCCTGGCTAACAAAGTATAGTAAACTTCTCTCTACCAAGAATGAAGAGAAAACGACGAAGACAAACGTAAAGTGTAGTCGCATAGAGTAGAGGAAAAGACCGAGAACGAAATACCTAACCCTACCTTATCCTATTCTAACCGTTTCGAGGACGGTGGCAAAAGATTGCGCTTATGATTACGCTCCGACGTTGATCTCTACCCGCGATTACTTCACAAGTAAAACCTTTTCTGACTGCACCATACCCTATCCAAACTCTTCAAAATGTCCTTCATAGCTTATAGTTAGTGCCCCCCCCCCCCCCCCCCCCCCCCCACTGACAGAAAAAAAGCTTTTCTATTTTTTATTTCTAATTTTAAACTAAAGCAAAATGAAACAAAAATTCTTTAACTAAAGTTAAATTTTTTGATTATCATCATCACCTGTTTCCGGGAATATGGTTTTTTTTTTTCGTTAACCTTATTTCTCGGCAAATTTACCAACTCCGCGAAACATATAGCTGACTATTATCTTGACTTTGTGAGGGATAAACGGTAAAGGCCCGTTTTTCCCTGATATCTAACTCCTAACTCTCTATTTCTTTCTTTCTTTCTTTCTTTCTGTTTTTCTCACTCGTTCGCGATTCGTCTGACGGTTAATAGCGGTCGATGGAATAGAATTGGGTTGGATTTTATGTGTTCCCTGGATATGGAACTCGAACTGAAACTGGAACTTATCTCACCGACTGATCTAAATCGGTAGTTAATATAGAATCCCTGTTAGATTGGACGTCTCTACCTCCCTTTTTTCTCCCTTTATATATTTCTCTTTCTCTTTCTCTTTCTCTTTATCTTTATCTATACCTAAAATATTATACCAATCAGGATATATATTTGCGAGTTCAATACGCATCTTGATATTGTACCCACGTAATAACCTCGCGATTAGATGTGATCGCCAATCGTTTATCCCCGATCTGAAAATACGGGAATCTAAAATTCCCCATTTTTTTTTTTTTTCTCGATATAATTGGTGCAAACCATCTGGCAAAAATCCTCTCAAAGCCCTCCTACCGAAATTAAAGAACGAACGATAAGGCGCAGGTTGGACGAATAACGAATTTCACCAAAAGAGAAGAAAAGGGAAAAGAAAATGGCAAAAAAAAAAAAAGAAAAGAAAATATATATATACCATAAGAGAGAAGAGAGTCACGCAGGGGTGGGTGCTCGCATCCCGTAAAATTACTCTTGGACCAACCTTTATACTGAGGGTCATGAAGGCCGGGGTCGACACTCGACGTATCTGCCTAATGTCTTCTTCGACGTTACGTTTACACGTTTAAATATATGTATATTATACGAAAGTAGATAGTTAGGTACGTACACCTATAAAATGAGGTACTCAAGGGATGAAAAGAAGATGTATATACCTTTAGTAGAAAATTAAGTCCCAGGGAAATTTGGTAAGACGATTTTTTCCTTTTTTCGTTTTTTTTTTTAAAGGTCGCAATGATTATTTCACGAAAGAATAATTGAGGGAACGTTTTATAATTACTTCAAATCACAGTATACTCTTATGTAGCATACTTTGAAAACTATATAAATATACCTTATATAGGTACTATCACATAATTATGATTTTCAATTACGTCTATCTACATAAAGCATTAAAGTCAATGACCTCCCACTCACTATCTATCTCTCTCTCTCTCTCTCTCTCACTCTTCGGTGCATTTAAATCGCGTCTGGAGGCGAGGATCGAGGGACAATTTCTACCGCGAGTGCACCAGACACTTTCAAAGGACTTCTCGTCATCCTTTCAACATCTTGAACGATTCAACTATGGTCTAGGTATATAAAAAAAAAAAAAAAAAAGAAAAGAAAGAAAAAATAAACCCGTTCCGTTTCCCTAGGAATATTTTTATCCTTATATATATATATACCTGTATGTATGTACATATAAGTATGTATAAGGATGATAAAATTGGAAAATTTATTATATGATTATACAGAAGAAATTTTTTCACGGATTATTAAAACGACCAAAAAATTATATCCTATTATTTTATATTTTGTTTTTTTGATTCTTTAACGTAAAAAAACGAAGCTGACCACCCCAGTACGAAACTACAGATAGATCGTTGGACTCGAATCCCACCGGAGCCTAACACTTAGCCAAACCCCCTTCTGCCAAGAGATTACAGGGTAGGATGTAGGTATATGTATAGATAGGTATATAAGTATGTGTGGGAGAGTTGAATGTGCACTCAATACAGGGTGTCGAGTGTAGATAAAATTTCACATGGGATGTATTCACCTCGTTTCAGATTTGTTAAAGAGAAAATTATTATTATTCTTTTCTTTTTCTTTTTAGGTTAATTCCAAAATTGTAGGTTATAAACGATGGAATGTGAGGAGTTAATTGCTTTTTACTAATTAACTCTCTTTCTCTCTCTTACTCTCTCGCTTTCTCCCTCTCTCGTATAATTGAGTGAAACAGCATGAAAAAAAAGGAAAAAAAATAAAATAAAAATAATAAAAAAAGGGCATTAAAAATCGAGTTGACTTAATTAACAACGCTCAGCCGTAAGTAAAATTGAATAAGTAAAAATCTAATTAGCTCGTAATATACGTTTTAGACATATTACATTACATACATATGTACATCGCTTTAACCAATTTTTTTTTTTTTTTTTTTTTCATACAAAAGTAAGAATTTAAATCTCACTTAGACTGGAAACGAAAAAGAAAAGCATCGATATTTTTTATCTAAAATTTTACAAATTGTATAATGAAATGAGAAAAAAATAAAAAAGAAGACACAGTCAATCAATTTCATTTTCTCAAGACCCAATGTCAGTCACGATGTTAATAATTTACCATATCGTATATTACCACATATGTAGAAACGTTAACAGGTTAATATAGTTAAATCTATCTGTATCCCTCTATGTCTTGGGAGACGTACAACGTTGTTACAGAGGACAATGTCCACTAACCACTGGCCAGAGTCCAGAGTCCACAACGTGATGTGGGCACCAGACCGAGTGCGTCTCGTGAGTCGTGACAATGAATACATCAGGCGTCCATTTACAACCACCATCTAAATTTGCATTTACATTTAGATTTGCATTCCCATTTCAACCGATACCCCTCTCCAGTCACCACGACGAGACGTCTAGTAGGATATTGTATATATATGTATATGTATATAAATATATGTATATATATATATATATATACCTATGTATCCTCGTCTATTACGAATAGAACAACAATAGGGTATTGTTTACTGAGATTTACTCCATATTTCAATTAACGATAACGTTATTGAAGTAATTACCTAATAACGAAAAATTTTTTTTTTTTTTCCTTTGTTTTTTTTTTTATCTTTTCACAGTATAGATATTTTCCAGATTCATTTCTAAGTGATGGCGTTGAGATAAAAGAGGGAGGAGATGATGCAGGTAGGAATATTGAATGCGATGAAGTAGAGTGGAGTGTGTTCGTTCTTCTTTCTCGATTCCAATCACGCGATATCCCGACCTACCAAGGATGGATAATTTAATTGTGAGGGTATAAGGAGGTCGGGACCACAAAGTACTGTACCATGATCAAAAAGGCAAAGTGCGAGGATCGAAGGATCCAAGAAACCAAAAAACGAGGATTACTGGTAAACCAAGAATCGGAATACAGAACGAACCACACATTTACCACTACTGTTTCGTTCACTCTTTGATAAACGTATATATATATATATATATATATATATATATAGTTACTTTCGTACTGATCTCTATACTCGAAAGTGGTTAACTTTGAAGATAGTCAAAATCTAGAGAAATAAAAAATGAAGAAAAGGAGAGATAATAAGGAAGGTGCAGAGTGAAGAGATTAAAGATTCAAAAACTATATACAAATAAAGAAGAAAATTTTAGATAACAAGAAGACCTGATCTATAAGACAGGAACAAAAAAAAATCTGTATAAATTATTCGATTTTATATATTTTTTTTTTCATTTTTATTTTCCCAAGATAGTCAGTTAATATATTTTTTTTCTTTTACTTCTAACTTTTTTTGTTTTTTTTTTTTGGAAAACTAATATATATCGAACATTGGTGGTGGGGGTAAAGAGAAAGAAAACGGGGGATTCAAGCTCGTCGGCGCCCCTATATTATCTGACAATTCAATATCGTAGCTGATTTATGAAAGTGTGTCAATAAAAAATTACAAGTTTGGGAAAAGTTCGCGCGCTCTTATACATAGGGGCTCTAAATCAATGTAGGTAGGTAGGTAGGTAGATGGGTGGCCGGGTTCGCGAGGTTCGAGATTCGAGATTCGAGGTTCGAGTTTGGAGGGTTATAGGGGTTGAGGTAAAAGAGAGAGTGGAAAAATAAAGAGAGAGAAAAATAAGAAGAAAAAAAAGAAAAAAAGAAAAAGAGTGAGTGAGTAAGTGAGTGAGTGAGACAGTCGCGAAAGAGACGATGGGGGCCGATTGGACCAGCAAAGTCAATCTACTTCCGAGCTACTAAGAGAGGCAGTAGAAGCAGCATCAACCAGGCGCAAGATTGAGGAGAGACCAGAGGCGAGAGGACGGAGTGCCGAGTATATACTACATAATATAAGGCCGTCAGGAACTGATCTGGCAATTGGGATCAAAACATCATCCCCTAGGCGCCCCAACGGAGGAGAATGACGCCCGGTAGTTGCCCCAGAACTCAAATTTTTCTTCTCCATATATTTTTTTTTTTTTTCTTTTCTTTTACTATCGTCATTTTTTCTTACCCTTTTCAGAATCACAAAATTCATTCATTTATTTATCACACGGATCTATAAAGGAAAAATTAATTTTCGATGAATAAATTTTGTTTCTCGTTATTTTTTTGGTATGTCTTGAAAATAAGAAATCAGAAAAAAAAAGAGGAAAACAAAAAAAAATAATAATTACTAATGTTTCGAGGATTTTAATTATCATACATACGTTTTTCATTTTTTCATACCATATGTGTAAGTACATACATACGTAACTATATACATATATGTACAGGTTAATAACAACCTCACAAGGGTATTATTTACATTTGTTAATATACAACCTGCAGCTTATACCGATATTAATTTCATATTTAATCACGTATATGTATAATTACGTACGATACAACTTGTACATATATATTTATAAACGTAAAATCCCCATTCAATATAATATATGTTTAAAAAAAAAAAAAAAAAGTTTCTAATTTCTTCGATAAATAATTTTTTTAATTTTTTATCCTTCACCCATAATTTTTCACCCCTCTACTTATTATCTCTCTATATAAAATATTATAACTGTTCACCAGTCTTCCACTTTTCTATATTATAAAAATCTCTTTAATCATTGACCCTGAGGAATTCTCGGTAAAAAATTTTTAATATCTACCACCTTGTTAGAGCAACGAGTATATACTCACTCGTTGCTATATAGCTTTTCGGTAAATATCTAGACTACCTATAGCTACGTAACATGGCGTAGAACCTTGTTGAAGTTCAATTTTTCACCCTTTTACAAACACCCCGATAAAGAGTAAAAAAAGTAAAAAAAAAAAAAAAAAGAAAAAAAAAAAAAAAAACTACTATTGAAACTTGGCGCAGTGACCGGACCTTTTGTACCCTTACGTTCTAGCGGTAACCAAGGGTTAGGTATTATCGATGTATATATGTACTACATACCTTACATATGTACTACGTATGTATACATAGGAGAGACAGGGTATGTATAGTAACTGGCAGTAATTAGTCGTATGATAATGGATCAATTAATCAATCGGTATATAACTCTGGCTGGAAGCTAACGGTACAAACTGTAAAAGAAGAAAGAATTCCAAAAAAAAAAAAAAAGAAAGAAAAAAAAAGTATCCTGGCTCAAGTTTTTTTTTTTTTTCCCCCGCTTTAGATCGGACTGAAAATTTTTGCACAGTCGTTCAGATGAAACTTTTTTATTATATCAATTTAAACAAAAAATAAAAAATAAAATGAAATAACGTAGAGACAAAAACAAATCCACTTTCAAAAATCGTTCGCGGAAAGCCTGAAGGAACGGCCAAGAGACCTTTAGTTACGGTCAGTGAGGACGAATTAATCGTCAAGGACAGCGGAAAATCCCTTGGGGGTTAAACCGGAGCCAAAATCCTGGGTCCAGATTCGTCCTAAAACTTAAACGGCCTGTGTGCATCACCGTCTTCAACTCGTCTGGTATAATCCCAGGTCCTTAAGGATCACCTTGACTAACTAACTAACTAACTAACTAACTAACTAAAGGGATATCGCTAAAGTTTTGAAAAGAACGTTAAAAAGAAAGAAAAAAGCATTTTTGGGGTAACTGAAAATGAAAATTGTGTCCTAGACATGAAATAGAATATCGAAATTAAGATGATGAAAATTTTCACTACAATTTTAGACACGATTACCATAACCGTGTTTAAAACTTTCTCGTTTTTGTTAAGCTTCGCTTTTATTCGGCTAGATTCATTCCATACGATATTATAGAAATTGGAAGGGTAGTAGGGGATTCGATATGGTTTAAAGCTTACGAGTCAAAGTTTTGGGAAAAACAGGAAACCCGCAATGGTTTTCTGGTAAGAGTAAAAGCAAAAGAAGAAGAAGAAGAAGAAGAAGAAGAAGAAGAAGAAGAAGAAGTATAAGAAGAAGAGGAAAAGGAAGAAAGATGTATCGTTGGTCTGACGGGTTTTCCGTGCAGTTAGTAAGGTTAGAAGGGAAGGGAAAGGGGGTATATATATCGCGGTTGTTGATGTCTCTAGCGGTAGTTTTCTAGGACGACAAACGTCCCTGTTCTACGAAGTGGAAAGTGGAAACGCGAACTGAACCAAAAGTTTTGTGCGGTATTAAAAAGACCGGAGCCTTATCCCCTTTCCTTCTTTTCCCCTTAGTATAGTAGGACGTAGGATACCCTGTGCTATGCTAGTAGGGCTGGTCCACCTCCGTACTTTTCCACTTTCGCAGGTCCGGCGTTATTTTATTTATTTATTTATTTATTTATTTTATTTATTTTTTCTGAGTTTCTAAAAGCTTCGTATAATTCTCTTTCTCTCTTTTTTTCTCAGATATATATATATATATATATCGGTCTGTCCGTATCTACCGTTTCTACTTTTTTTCTTTTTTATTTTTTTTTATTTTTTTTTTTTAATTGCCCGAAACCGTAGCCAATAAACTTGGAATTTAGAACGGTTTTACTCACTTGAGCTTCCGTCGTTCTACCCCATTGCCACAACAGTTCAACGTGGTCCTAAGATTCCACAAATTCTGCACCTCTCTTTCTCTTTCCTTGAGATAGGTTGGTGGTACTAGACGTTCATTCGACGATCGACTCTTAGAATTTAGTCCCTGGACCACCCTCGGAACAATTTGCGATTAAAAGACATTATGAAAGTAAAAAAAAAAAAAAAGAAAAAAAAAAAAGAAAAAAAGTTAAGAATCGTTAATATTATACTGCTTTGTTTAGGAACAAATAAAACCAACCCAATGTCCCGATCTCGACCGTAAATAAAGAAAAGACCTAAGTAATTACGTTTACGTTTTGCTAATCGTTGAAAATAAAAATAAAAAAAAAAAAAAAAAGTAGAAGAACAAGAAGAAGAAGAAAAAGAAAAAGAAAAAAAAAAGAAGAAACAATTTAAAAGCTTTTATTTCCCCGAATATATTTACGCCTTGAGAAAATAAGAAAAGAAATAAGAAAAGAGAAAAGTACCTAATACCTACGATTTTTTTTTTTTTAGTCAAAATGCATCAGCACAGTTCAAATATATGCACTTTAAAAAATCTTTAAAAGCATTTCAATCGATCTAAGTTATTCTAATTTTTTTTATTTCTTAAGGTTTGATCAGCTGCATTTTTCATAGTTGATTTAAAGTACCGTTAAGAAGTGAATTTCGTTGAGAATAAATTGATCAAAAAAGAAAAAAATTGATGACGAAAATTGTATCCTGTAAAAAAAATTAAAAAAATTTTTCTATCGCTTGAAGCTTGGTTAATTTTTTTTTTTTTTTTTGTTTTTTTATCGAAAAATTCATTATATAAAATTATTATTATTATTTTATAATAGAAAATTTGAAATTGTATAATTTTGAGGACACTGCAGTGATTATTTATTTGACCGACCGCGTATATGTGATCGGTAAACAGTAAACAGATAACAAAATCCAATTACCAATTACGCAAAGTCGTGTTTGGTTATTAACGTATAAATATTATTTAATGCCCCCTAGTAGATGTAGGTATAGGTAGGTTTAGGTATAGATATATAGGGTAGGTAGGTACTGCACCATGTAAATGTTGGCGGTATTCATTTCTATGCAAATTAGTTCCTATGCGAAAACGATTTTTCGTTTCATTTCATTTCATCTCATTTGATTTTATTTTATTTTACATTTCGTATTTCATATTTCTTCTCTTCGACGTCCCAATTTTTTTTTTTTTTTTTTTTTTTTTTTAAATATTATAATTAACCTGTTATTTTAATCTTGAATTTTTAATTGTTATCTATTTTTTTTTTTTTTCATATATTTTGGTTTTATAATTTTTGAATAAAATTATTATGAATAATTAGATCAACTGATACAAGAGATAACAATGCAAAGAAGAAGAAGAAGAAGAAGAAGAAAAAAATTCATTTATCTCTTTACGACTGAATAATATAGTAAAAATAAAATGGGACACGAATTTAAGAATTTTGTATTTTACTCATTTTTTTTTTTTTTGTTTTTTAAACTTTTCTTCGTTTTTTTTTTTCTTTCTTCTTCTCTTTAAACTTCAACTTTTATAACTTCCTGGGAAATGGAAAGATTGGGAAGAGAAAAATAAAGGTAAGAAAAAGAATAAAAATAAAAAAGGTATATATATATATATATATATATATATTGTATACGGACAGTGTAACGCTATTTGGTCTTACGTGAAAGAATCTCTTTCGAAGAAAGCTAAGGAAGGAAGGAAGGAAGGAAGTAAGAAACGCAGATAGAAAGTAAGAAATAAAGAAAGAAGAAAAGAAAAGGAAATAAAATAAAAGAGGAGTAAAGTTTCGTCAAGTTTTCTGGTGCAGAACCGACGGTTCCCAGTTTCTTCGAAACTTGCAGCAGGATAAGCCACGTTGCTTCGTGAACGAGACAAAAAAAAAAGAGAGAAAGAAAAAGAAAAAGAACGAAAGAAAAAAAAAAAAAGAAATAGATACACATCTTATACAACTATCTAAGGTACAAGATAGTTCTATATACATATATTCACATACGTATGTATACATACCTATATACATATGTACATGACTAGCGAATAGACTCACCACTTCACAATTTGTATCGTATGAAAAGTGCATCTACCTACCTACCCTAAAGGTATGTAAAAAGAATTCCGAAAAAAAAAACGTATGTATGTAAAAAAAAACCTGGACGTTTGAATTTTTCAATTTTAATATTTCTTTTTTTTTTTCTTTCCCCCTTTTCTTTGAAAAGTAAAAAAATTTCAAAAACTTTTAAACCAGAATAAACATTAAAAATAAAAAAAATCGTCAAAATTTTCTGACACAAGAATTTATATATGTACGCGACAAATCCCACATCATCCTGTTTCGCTACTCTGTATTTCCGCATCGTGGAGTATAGTTGGTACATTGAAATTTCGTACATGTATGTATATATGTGTATATGTATTTACGTCAGAAATTTAGGAAAACTTTTTGGACAAGCATGCAGCACCGGGGAGAGGGTCGTACCAAAAGGTCTGGCCTGCATTCGCGTGTATACATGTCAACGCTAGTTTCATGTTTTGCTTATACTGTCCCCTCCTGCAGCAGCTATGGTAGCAGCTTTTACCCAAAAGTTCAACCTCGGATGTCCTAACTACAATTTCCTCTCTCTTTATATTTATATTTATATTTATATTTTTATTTCTCTTGATACTATTCCGAAAACTTCTCAACCGAAAAGTTTTAGCTGTTTAAAATTTACGAAAAATCATAAACGACGATCATCGCGAAGCTTTTCTTCGCTGCTTTTACTACTTTCCCATTTTTTTTTTTTTTTTGGTTTTTCTTCTTTCTATCGTTTTTTAAATTTTTATTAATTATCACTTTTATATAATATTGGTGAATTTTCATTTTGAGATAATAAAAAAAATTTTACTTTCGAAGATACAATTGCAATTTTGTCATACAAACCGCACGATGCGGTTGGGTATATATACGAGTAGTGGTAGTAGTTGGTTATACTGTAGGTACGGTTAATGTTTTATCATTAGGAAACTGTATTATAACAGTCAAGTAATTATAGCTCCCGGGAGTTGGGATAATGTCGGGCGTCCGGGTCTTCCGAGGGCCGCAAATCACCAAGCAACGAGAAATTTCTGTCTGGTATTCTACATGGAGTATAAAGTACCTTATATACACCTACCCCTGCACACGGTAGTAGATAATCGCGAACTCGTAGAGTAAGGTCCCCGCAGTGCAGAAACTTGCATACTCTATATATATATATACTATATATATAAAACTATACGATATATATACTTAACTTATGTAATATCTTTAATATATTTTGTGAAAAAACAAAAAAAAAAAAAATTTCTATTTAACTTCAAGGTATTTTCATATGGAAAAGGGAAACCGTAATTAGAAGTAGAAATTTTTATCGTTCTTTTTTCTCTTATGTTTTTTTTTTTTTTTTTTTTTTTTTTCATCAGAGCCCTAACACCATGGGTTCGTTATAGGCTGTATAACCATGCGGATAATGCATATAATAATCTAGGCACGTGCCTGAACTGGTGAGGAACAAGAAGAGAGGATAGAGCAGTGTGTAATAGTTAAATCGCTGCTGGCACAGCGTTTAGATTATAAATTATAATAATTATCCCCATAGGGTTAGCCATCCATGCCACGTGGGTCACAGCGCGCCATATTGCCGCCTTGAAAGTTTATATAACCTACAGTATAAAATTTCGAAAATTAGTAATTCGTGAAAGCGTACGAGTTATTTTTTAAAATTTTTTTCTTGTATATTTTTAGAAAAAATTTTAGTCCCTACGATAATATTAAAATTCAAATATGACCAAATTAAAAAAAAAAAAAAAACCACCCTATTATTATACATACCTATTTAACTTAATACGCTATAATAGTAAGCTGAAAATCTACGGTGGTTTCAAGTGTATATACCTACCTCGTGAAACCCTGCACGTACAATCCAGTATATACGTTCAAATCCATATACATATATATATATATATATATGTATGTATGTATATTTGTGCAGGCAGATGGGAAAAGCCACGTATAGTAGATAGAGAATGATATAGATATATACCTAGTTACATAATATATGCATAAAGTGAAAATCTACGTACTAGCGGGTACATATCTCCGTATATTATACATACATACGTTCTGTCTAGCTATACACCGATGTAATTTCTGTAATGCGTTATAAATATGTGTAGAAATATTTATATAGATTGTATAATATTCATACATGTGTAAAACACATATAGGTATATATATATATATATATATATATATATATATATATATATATGTATATACCGATGGGTTATATCCGCTATGTGTTTTGGTTAAGAGTTTAGAACCAGTGCTAGGATTTCTATTGGTATAACCAAGCCTCTATAGGATCCTGAGGATCAGGATACTATTGCCTAACTTATATATATATATATATATATATATATATATATATATATATATATATATATATATATATATATACATCGACGACGTTTGTGGGATTTCGAGATCGTAGAGGTTCAATTCTCTGCAGAGCACCACCAAGGGAGAGTGTAGTACAACGAGGATATACCTAGCCTATCGCGAGCAATACCGACGATTGGTTTTCGAGAGATTTAGAGGGGAATTAATTAACCCTCGTAGAAAGAGAAAGAAAGAGATATAGAGAGAGACGTAGCTATATCCATAAAACATTCTTTATCAGAAAATAAATTGATTATACGTATAAGCGAAGTTTTATACTTGAAGAAAAATTATCTGTTTTTTTTTTTTTTTTTGTTTTTTTGTTTTTTCTTAAAAGCAAGTAAAACGAGTTTCATTTTCCTGTTTTCTTTAGTTTTTCATTTTTTTTTTTTTTTTCATTTTTTTTTTTATGATTGTGAAAATTTATCCGACAATATTTACCGATATCGAAGTACCATATACCTATATGAAGAAAAGCATAACTTTGATAGAGACTTGGTGTATATAGGTATATATCGTTACCGAATTATACCTACCGTGCGACAGCCTCTATAAAATAGCGTTTTTTTTTTTTTTAGATGTATCTTTTCAGGGTTTTCATGGCAAACAAAAGGAATTGAGGGTATAGAAGTAAGTGGAGTATGAGAAGACTGCTAGCCTGTGTATATATAAACGTTTGTGAAAACAGATCCTCGGTAAGGGCGTAGAAAAAAAATAAATAAATAAAATAAAATAAAATAAAATAAAAAAGGAAACGAACGGAAAGGAAAGGAAAGGAAAAAGGTAAGCAAAGAAAGAAAGAAAGAAAGAAAGGAAGGAAGGAAGGAAGGAAGTAAAGAAACGAAGCGAAGCGTCTGGTAGGCGCTAAAGTTTCGTCAGTATGCGGTATCATTGGCGCCTACTAAAATATGAAAATATTATCCAAAGAAAATTTATCCACGGTAGAAATTGGCTCCATATCTTTTTTTATTTTTTTTTCCAAAAAATATAAACCCTGTCCGTATGCCTTGCCTTCCTTTGCCTTTTTCTCTATACAGTTCTTCTAAACTCGTGAAAAATTGTAATGTAAAAAACGATTGTCCTCTGTCTACGATGAGAGGCCGAAATTTAAGCGTAAATTTATACCGAAAGAAGGGATGAAATTTTATGATTTGCTATTATAAAGCGAGACAGAGATAGATAGATAGATAGATAGAATTTTATTATCCCCCATTATATATATATATATATAAACTAGACTTAAACCTGCCCGAGGAATTATGCTTCGTCGAAGTTTTTATAGACTTTTTTCTTTTTTTTTTTTATTATTTATTTTAATCATATACCTTTCTATCTATTCGTCGAATTTTTAATACACTATACATATATACCATATATATTTTATGGCTACATAGAAGAAAATAAAAAAAAAGAAATTTATTAACTATTTTAGGACCATAAATTTTTTCACTCTCGAATATAGAAATCGATGTGTATAAAAAACCGTCCAATCAATTATCTCTGACTCCCCCCCCCCCCCCCCCCCCCCCAGTAGCGTAACGCACTTTCGAAAATTTAACAATTTTTAGTATCAATCTATTATTCTTCTTATATCATATTTTTTATTGTTATTCTTCTTCTTCTTTCTTTCTTTTTTTTTTTTTTCAAGCAGTGAAAACTTTTTCCATATACTTTTTAAAACCGCATTTCCAAACTTCATATCTTACTCTTCGACGAGTAACGGGACAGATACTATAAAAGAACTAACGACAAAGAGCTGCTGCTGCTGCTGCTGGTGTTGTTACTACTTCGAGAAAGTGCAAACTGATCGAAAAAAAAAAATGCTCAAATATCGATAAAAAAAAAAAAAAAAAGAAATCAAAAAATGATAGTAAAAATCATTTTCCATACAAATATCATCATCGATTTTGTCATTTATTTTAAATAATGAAAAAATCTGTCTCAAAAACTATCGACAAAGTGAATGATTATTATTTTTTTATAATTTTTTTGAATTCGTGAAAAGACGATAAAAAAAAAAAAGTATAAATCGTAAGAGAATCTGAAATACTGTTAATCATCGCCATGATATATATCCTCGCGATTTTTCTACCCGTCCATATAAGATATATATGGGTATATGTATGTACGTACATAAATAAAAATGGCAAAACCGCGTGCAGCAGTGGATTTGATATATACATATATGTATACATATATATATATATATATATATATATATATATATATATATATATATATATATATATATATATATATATATATATATATATATATATATATATATATAGAATCTTCAGGGTATTTTGACTTCCAGGATTATGGTACGGCGCCCGTTTTTTTTCTCCCTATCCCAAAAAACTTGAAGGGTATGAGAAAAAAAAAAAAAAAAAAAATCTTGCTAATATAATTCTTGCAGAATCGTAAAAAATCTCTCCACGACTTTCGAGTGGTTTATACTATAGTATAAAATAATATCGTTACCTATATAATTCCCTCCCTTTTCTCTCTTTCACTTTCTTTTTATTTTTTTTTTTCTCTATATTTTTATGGAGTTTGATCATGGATTTGGATTGATAAACAAACAAGAAAAACGATAAAAGTAATTATAGTGGTAAGAATTTTAAAGAGATGTTTAACATTTCTGTGCAAGATGTATTGTTAGATGGATTGAAAATTTTGTGCTAAATTATAATCCGGTATGTATGTACATAATCCGCGAGAAAAAGGATCAATTAAGGAATCTGCAGATAAAGGGAGAGAGAGAGAGAAAATGGCACAATCAGCAATCCTGAAAGCTGCAGAAACGGAACCGATTCGAATCGTGGACTATAGCCGATAGGTATGTATGAACATTTGCCAGAGACCTATACCAACTAACCAAGGAACGACTACGATCCAGAAGGATAAGAGAATGTCTGTTAATCCTTTACAGGGAATTCAAGTGATAAATTCAGTAAATCCTTAGGTTCAGGCACGCCCAGTTTCGCTATTACTAGAAGGAAGAGAAGAGAAGAGAAGAGGAAGAGGTAGAGGAAGAGGAATCCCCGGCTCATAGTCCTCAAGACCTCAGACGCGAGAAATACCCCCGCGCTCCGGGTCTCAACGAAAGGTGAAAAAAAAAAAAAAAATAAGAATAAGGGAACAAAAAAAAAAAAAAATAACGAAAAAGTAGAAAACTGCGATTACAAAGAGTTTCCGCCATGCCCGCACCGCCCTATCATCTCCTTCGCAAGACTCCCGTGTCTTGGATTAAAACTTTGACACTTTGTTACTTTTTTTTTTTTTTTTTTTTACGTTCTTTTCTTTTCCTTTTCGTCTTCTTCTTCTTCTTCTTCTTCTTTGTCTTGTGCTTCTTTTTCGTTTTCTTCTTGGTTTTCTCTTTCCTGGGCGAAGTGTAATCCCGGCCTTCCGGTACGTTGGACAAATTTCAGTTTTAGAACGAATTTCACATCATGACGTTAGCTCCCCAAACCCTCATTCCTAACCCCCTCGATTTCACCTTCGTTTCGCATTATCCCATGCCCTTACGACACCGCCCAACTATCCCCCACTTATCGCTCACCCTGAGCCTATGTTATCAGGTAAAAAAAAAGGTAGGTACATACGTTACTTGTACGAGTACAGAGGCTGAGACAGTTTTTTAAATCACTAAAAAATATTACAGGTGAAGAAACTTTATTCTATACCCTTTACTTTCAGATATAAACGGGGCACTTAGCCACTGCTAAAAAGAAAAGAGAAAAGGCGAAGAGGAACGAAAAAGAAAAAAATATATATATATATAAAAAATATAGATGGAAATATATTACATAGGGAAAAGCGAAGGTAAGGCGCTGCTGAAGATTTTCGATAAGAATAGCTTATCGGTACTTCCGGGATAAAATCTTTAAAGCAAAAAAAAAAAAAACAAAAAAGAAACAGAGCTAAAATCTCTCCTTCGAGAACATTTCGAAAACGCACATCGCACCCTTTTTAGCATTTCAACTTTGGACAGAAAAAAAAAAAAAAAAAGGAAAAGCGGAAAATTTGTTTGTAATAATTAAAAATAATCGAGTTTAGGGAAAGAAAAAGGCTTTCTCAGAAATGATGTTAAATTCAAAAAAAAAAAAAAAAAAAAAAAGGAAATCTATAAAACCGAATCTATTAAAAAAATTCTTACTTTCAAAAGATTTAATTTTACAATCAAGTTTGTTAATCCTCAAAGAACTGCAGTTACATCCTGGCAAATCTTTTTCTCTTTCTATATTCATTTTCTTTCTTTCTGTTTTTTTTTTTTTTTTTTTTCTCTACTTATTTGTCTGCTGCAAACTGCTGTAGCAATCTTGCTAAGAACGGTTCTTTAAAATCTATTACCTCCGCAGCGAGACTCAGCTTTCGATTACTCCGTTCATACAGGTTAGTACCTATACCAACTTAGCTTATATATATATATATATATATATGTATAAGATATATGTATGTAAAATACAATATAAGTCTGTGAGAAGAAAATAATATTTGAAAGAAAAATTTCGTATAAAAAAAACTAAAAAATTTGTCATAACCCTTCGCTGTTTAACTTCACTTTGAAATGGAATGCAAAAAATGTATTTTAAAACCGAATACCCGGTACATAGCCATATGATGGGCATATACATATACCTATATATCATGTATGTATGTATGTATGTATGTATGTATGTATGTACCTACAAAGTAATAACGTCAAGCATTCCTATTCGGGTAAAGTTTCTTCTGGAAAACTATCAGCCCCAACTGGGTCTCAGAGGTCGTGTACTTTGATCTCGTTAGGTAAACCCTGGGGTATTTTCGGGAATGCAGATTTACGAGTAAAGCCAAAGCTCGTACTAAGCTAGATCCTCGTCCGAGCAAGTACTTGTACCGTATAGGTGTACTGACCAAAGCAACAAAGGCAGAGTCCTCCTCAATTTATTCTTTGCCCCATTTCGCTGTCTTTTTTGTTGCCTATTTTTTATTTTTTTTGTATTTTTTTTTTTTTTTTGTTTTTTTCTACTTATAGAAGTTTTTCAAAAAAATCTATAAACTAAACCGTCAAATTCTAAAGCTGGTTTAAATAAAACGATGAATATAAGATCTGGTTATAATGAGAACTGTTTGAAAGTCATCGGATCTTCTATAGGACAAATATGGCGAGAAACAAATGGGAATACAAAAATAAAAAAAGGATAAAAAGTTAAAGGCAGGAATAATAGACGTAAGGAAGAGCGACGTCGACGTCAACATCTCCTCTTGTACGAACGTTTCTTGAGAGAATTGGAAGCAACTATCCAATTTCCGAGGAAACCTCACGGAGGGGGGGGTTGCTGCGATGGGCCAAGGGGACTGAGGCAAGTCAGCTTAGCGGACCACTGACCCGGAAACTTTATCCCTACTACCACCACTAAAGCATTGAAAGATTTGGCAAACGCTGACGTCATTTTCATCTTGCCCGAAAGTCGCTAAAGCGGCATCGCCATCGCCATCGCCATCGCCATTGCCATTTCCATTGGCGCAAGCTTGAAGGGGGATGCTGTTTGGTAATCCGAGAGATATTGTTAAGTCAATCGAAAGTAGATTTAAATTTTTTTTTTTTTATTTTTGGAAATAATGTAAAAAAAGAAAAGTTAAAATTAATTAATAATTAAGATGAACTATTATCGTTCTAAGAAACAGAATAAAAAATAAAAAAGAGAGATCATGGGGAATGTCTCTTCTAACTAAACAAGGGGAAAAAAAATTTCTGATCTCCCCCTCCCCCTCCATACCGTGTTGCGATTATTCCCAAGAGCCGAATGTCGGTGAGGCAATTTCCTGGCAAACCTTGGACTAAAATTGATGGAATTCTTGGTAATATTCGCAACGGGACTGTAACAAGACTCCAACGAGGGGGTTGTAAAACTGTATACTTGATACCACAAGCCGAAGCAATGGTGTAAATAATTAGACAGTATAATGCAGCCTTAGTGGGTTTTGGTTTACTAAAGTTCCGAAACCTCTACGCAATTTTTTTAATGTAAAAAAAAAAAACAAATCGAAAGTTTAGTTTGTCTCCTAGTTTTTTTTTTTTTGAATCGTTTCAACTTCAATTAATGTATCGTCAATTTTTAATTCCACTATGAAAATTCTTACAAACGACGTTGAAAGATAAAAATAAAAAATAAAACTACAGCCTGCACAGACGAGTCAAAGATTAAACTTTGGGATTACGTACCAGACGTTGTGATCGGTAAAAAGCTCTTTAAAACTTAAAAATATTTTCCATCCTGTAACGTTACGAAAGAACTATATACAGTCATCTTATAGTTGAAACCGCAAACATCTATGTACGTATGTATGTACATACATACATACCCCTCGCGTAAAAACCGTAAGAAAATATTCGAAGGATTGAGGCAGGATGGTGAAAAAGTTCTCAGTCCAAAAGAAAGAAAATAAAAAAAAAATATATGTATATATATATATATATATATATATATATACCCCGATCCTTGAACAGATCAGGATCTCCTTCTTGCACCGTGGGCGTCGATATATACGAGAAAATACCTCAAGTTCGCCAGACTGAATGTAAAAGATCCTTCTTCAGCTTGATCGCGCGCCCAAAATCACAGTGAGATAATTTCTATTCTATACGAGGTTATATTACTAAACTAGAGACTATCAGCGCGGTGTACCTACTCAGATTTTTGCAGTATCTTAATTATTTTTTGAAATGACTAATGTCTGGGTCTTATTGTTTTTAGATTTTTATTGATAATTTATTTTTTTCCCCCTTTTTCTCGCTCATTCAATCAAGGAATCAAAAATTAATACTGTGAAATTCGGGTCTATGACTTTGATTCAAAAGTTATATGTAGTAAATGGATACATACATACATAGTTACGATAATGCAATTATGATCCACGGTCTTCGTGCTCCGTGAACTTTTGGGATTAGGGATGCAAAATTGAGGACAATACATGAATACATAATTTTAACAGACGCAAGTACATACTCCTATACGATTGTATAAATTGGTACTGGTCTATACAGTAACGTAGTATAACGTATAGGCCACCAAAGACCAACACTATAACCCTCAACTATTCTCAAATGTAAGTTGGGGGTGTATAACATCATCGTCGCGTATGCAATATACGAGTACCTCAACGTGTATGTATGTATGTATGTATGGATTATAGGTACGACCACTACTTAGGACGAGAGTTACTTCCAAACGATTTCGCTCCCATCCGATTTAACACGAGAGCTATTATAACTCCATATAGATCTAACGATGTCCCGAGTCCCGAGTCCCGGTCCCGAGTCCTACAGTCTCGCGTCCCGGTCCAGGCTACACCAGTACCGAGGCTAGAGCTAGGGTAGCGTCAGGACTCTTGCAGCTATTAGAGTTAAGCCTCTGGTCCTCATAGTCGTGCGATTCGACACTAGCTGAATATCGAATAGCTAAATTAATCCCTGACAGGGTTGGCGAGTACAGAGTATGTGTCTACCCACATACATACATAGATACATACGTTGCGGATTAAAAGTAAAATATAAATAAATATAAAAAAAATTTGGAAACACAGTATTTTGCCAAAATAACAAAAAAATAAAATAACAAAAAAAAAAAAAAAAATGCAACGAAAATTAATTTGAACGAATAATTTGACAAAGAATTTTACACCTCCCCCAAAAATAAAAAAATATATCTATAAATTCTGCAAATTGATATAACAAAAAATGCAAGTTTACTTTGTTTTTTTTTTTTTTTTTTTTTTTTGAAATTATTTCTGATCATTCTGGTTTACAGATACGGTAGATATAATTGAATAAATTTTTTTATTTTCTATTTCGATATGGATTTTTGCCCAACCAAAGCGCATATGCGATTTTTAATCGACACCTGCACTACGTATATGGAGAATTTGTGTCTGTAGATACGATATAACGTACGGTAGAAAGAGGGTAGAGAGTATAACCACCTTCCGTAACGGTAAATATGCATGAAATTAGGTAAATTTTTTACACCATTTTTTTTCTTTCTTTTTGTTTTTTGCAATTATTTCAGTTTCATTTCGCATGCAAGTACGCGACGCGGCCTGCCATATTCAAATTAAGTATTAAAATACAGAACAGTTTCTTCTCATATTTTTTTTATTTTTTTATTTTTCATTTTGCTTTAGCTTTCTACTTTATTTTTTCCATTGATTAGACCGCTCGGTCTCTATACCTACCCTTGTATCAAATTCGTAAATTAATTTATCTAAAACTCTCTTCTCCCAAAAAATAAAAATGTAAGAAAATACATTTAAAAAAAAAAAAAAATCACAGTCAAATTCTAAACTTTCAGTTTCTAATTTATTTTTACGTTTCCGCATAATTTTTCCTGTATCTACGAATGTTTATTTATTTATATTATATACCCCCAAGGTTATAGAACTTTGAAGATATTTTTAGTGGTCCATATTAGTAGATTAGAGTAGTTATATAACGGAAAGTCCATAATTGAATTTTAATCACAGTGAAAAGTAAACTTTTGAGTTGTTTTTCAGAGAGAGAGAGAGAGAGAGAGAGAGAGAGAGAGAGAGAGATAGAGATAGAGAAAGAAAGAGAAGGTAAAAGAGAGTATAAAGCGAGAGGAGTATGAGAATGAAGAGAAGGTGAACCAGAGGCGACACACCGGACAGTAGTCCTAACAAAACAAAGCGAGATTAGGCTGGAAACTGTGGGTGTTATAGGGTGGCAATCAGAGCGCAGTGCAAAGTAGATCAAAGGGATATGTTGCGACGAAACGTGTCCATCTATGGTGCTCCCCTCCCCTCGAATCCACCATCAAACCCTCACGTGTACAGGCTAACGTAATCAACCGAGCACCAGAGCTAGAGAACGTAGAATTGTCACGCTTTCTCTTAGCCTCAGGCATGGGTCCTGCCATGCCATAGAGGCATAGCATAGCCATAGAGGTTGGATGAAAGTAGCCAGAAGGACAACGAGCCAGAAGGATAATGAGGATATAGAGTAGAGTAAACTAGCTAGCAGACTAAACAACGGGCGTGTATAAACATTCTCGTATATACATATAAACGTAACACACGTACGTGTATCATATACGTGTCGAAAAAAATTTGCTAAAAAAAAAAAAAACGAGACGCAAAAAATTTTTAGGGATAATTTTTTGTTAGCTTAAGAAATTTAATGAAAAGTAAAAATAAATGATTAGCAAATTTTTTTTTTTTTTTTTTTACACGGATAACAATTTTTATAATCGCATAAGTAATTATCGCTTTCTAATTCCCGATACCGTCGATAAAGATTAATTATTATCATTGAGTAGTATAAACTGATCGGCAATTTCCGTACACGAGAAATAATAATAATAATAATAATAATAATGAATGTAATTTTTCGCGATGATATTGGCCGGATTGGATCTTCTTCTTCTTCTTGTTGTTCTTCTTATTCTTCTTCTTCTTATTCCCTCATCTGTTCCATAACGATTTCTATCCCCCGTCGAACCGACAGTTGAGTAGGTATTTGGGTCAGTGATCCAAGAAGATCCGTTCGGTCTCTGTCTCTTTGATTTGTCGACGGGTATTTTCCGCGTAGCCAAAGTGGCGTCGTCGGTAGTTCCCGAAGCGAGGGTCGGTTAGGGTTAGGGGTTAGAGGGTTACGGGGGTGAGGTGAGGTTAGGTTAGGTTGGTTGATTTTTCGTTGGTAAGGGTGGGAAAATACCGAGTTAACCGAAGAGCTCGGAAGTGACGTAGCAAGTCAGCCTGCCGTAGGTATACGATCGTACCGGAAGTATCAGATCAATATAATATAAAGTCAAGTGTCGTTTTTTCTTTTTCTCTTTTTTTTTTTGCAAATTAACGCTGAAGACCAAACAAAGTAGAAACAAAATAAATATACAAAAATTCTTTCCTTATTTTATTCTTTTATTAAATTTATTAATCGATAGCTAAATCCTGAAAAGCTAAAGCTATCAAGGGATTAAGAATCAGAACCCCAAAATCCATCTCGGGGGTTCATCTATCCATGAAATTTTAATAATAATCTTTTGACACTTTATAATGGTTGTAAATCGTTTTTTTTTTTTTCTTCTTTCTTTTTTACTTTTCTTTTCTTTTCCAAACATTTTTAAGCTCCCGTCATTTAACGATATTCTCGTTTAGTTAATAAGCTCTTTTTAATTAAAATAATTATCGTTCAACTTCTTATAAATTAGAAAACAAAATTATAATATAACGATATAATCTCATGTTTAAAATTCGTTTCAAATAATTTTACATCGATTTTGAATGAGTAAAAATAATACGACTCTTTTTTTTTTTTTTCATTTTAGAACATTGAAATTTCTCATGGGGTAGAGTTAAAAAAAAAAAAAAAAAAAAAAAAACGTCAATTCGTTATTAACCCCTCTCTTATCAGAACGATCGTTATTTGATATCTACACCCGCGAGGCCGATCTAATAAGGGGAGAACGTTGTATAGATCCATTTAGGGAAACAAGATAAAAATACATATTTCATCCCCTTTCATTATATTTTTATTTTTATTTTTATTTTTGTATTTTTATTTTATCGTATTTTTTATTTTTATTTTATTTTTTTTTTTTTTACATTTTATTTCATTTTATTTCATTTTTTTTTTTTTTTTTCGCTCTCTGCTTTGTTTGAAAATTGTCAATTTCCGCGATTGGTCGGTAGTACGCGAATGGATTTTAACAGAGGTTGCAAAATCGAGGGAGAGATAAAACGAGAGAAAGAATTTTCGAGTGAGATAAAAGAGAAGTTTGGTATATTATGGTATGTCAATTTCAAAAGTGGACGTCATACCTACACCCCTTCGATCTATGCCAGAATTCACAGGGGGTTGTAATACCTAACGACGGCTGTGTGAAACTGCGATCGTTGCAGAACTAGAATTGGACGGACTGCATTAATACGTGCGGCTGCACCACCACGTCCAAGGGGTTAGGAAAATTTTCAGCGACATCAGCCTGCCTTTGTTTCTGAAGTTCGTTATACAAAAATACTTATACTACTCAATATGGCTTTCGAGTATATAAGCATGTATAAATATGTCCGTAACTCATTCGTACCTAAACCCTAAGCCTTCCAAAAACTAAAAAAAAAAAAAAAATCACCCTTATCAGCCCACCCAACCCCCACAGATCGAAAAAATCTAAATTCAAATATCTAGAGAAGATCGATACTTCGAATCTGTGAAAACGTTTCGATGGCTTTGAATTTTGTTTAATTTTTTTTTTTTTGCAATTTATTCCTTTTCCCGAGTGTGTAAAATAAAAATTACGTTATACCTATCCTAAAAACAATTCAATTCTTATGTCTCATATCGCATAAATAACATATTGGAATGTCGTAAGCATATCATAAAAAATCGTGGTGAAAAATTGTGTAGATTTATATAAAAGTAAAACTAACAGCTTGCAATAATCTTAACCATAAATCGAATTTCGTAATAGTAGAATCGATTCGTTTTACCTTATTTCTCGGCCTTATCTCGAAAAATTAGAACGAAAACAAGGGGGTTACAAATAACCGCGATAACTATCCCCGGTGATCAAGGTGTTGGGTTTTCTTACTTTTTTCATCATTTTTGTTTATTTTTTTTTTTTTTTGGCACACATTTTTCGACGATTTAGAAACTTCAATTGGCGATAATAAATTCGTGTCAAATTTTAGAAAATTTTAAAACAGTATCAAAAATTTTTTTTTTTGGTAACGAAGCTTGAACTTTTTTTTTTAGACGTAGTTCATTAAAAATTTTACTTTTAAATAGGTACGACTATAATAATATTTCTGAATGGATAGATATTGAATAGGAAACACAATTCTCTACTTGCATTTAGGTTGAAAATCTTACCTTGGATTTCCACGTAGAGCAGCGTGATGTAGCGCGTTAAAACCATTGTTGTTTGTGAGGGTTATGTCAGCTGCATGATCCAACAACAGAGCTAGCATATCGTCCCGTTTCTTGGAGATGGCATCATGGAGTGGCGTGTCCCCTTCCGAGTCCTGTAACGAACAAAGTCACAAATTATTGTTGTAGGTACGTATAACGTAATAAGAACAATAACGACGATAATTATCGTACATTTTACACAAAGAGTAGTTTTTCTTTTTTTATTTTTTTTTTTTTCATTTTTTTCATAATTTATTAAAACTGAGAGTACGAAGAACGAACAGCTTTGTATACATGAAGTGAAATTTCTTCATTCTTCCTTATTTAAATTTCACCAATTTTAAACGACGAGGAGAGAGTAAAAATATAAATAAAATGTATTTTGAAAATATGTAGAAGATAGAGAGAGATTTGAGATATAGGATGGCGTTAGGATATAACGAGAAAAGAATAGTAAGTTAGGAGTAAAATCCTCGCTCTATAGTACATTTCGTCTTTGTAGTAGGTATGTATGTACATCTCTTTGAAAGAATAGTAGAAAACTCCTAAACTTAAAAGTGGAAACTAGAAACTAGCGACTACAGGGAACTGGCAATTCGCAATAAGAATAAAAGAGAATGAAACTATAAAGCCGTTACAGACACGAAGAAAAATATTATATACGTATGTATGTACGTACATACATACGTGTATAGAAATAAACAGAAATCGAAAGGTTTGCAAAATTGTAACTGAGAATAAAATACGCAAATAAAAAAAATAAATAAATTTAAAATCGTTTCAAAATCCTGAATAACGAGATAAAAATTTAGTATTTTTTTTTTTTGTAAATCTAGTAAAAATATATTAGCCTGCATATCTAGGTAAACGGTTTGCGCAGCAAATAGCTACGCATATCAAAAATACCGAGGGAACGGACCGAACGTGTTTGTGCTGTTTCAAATCTCCGATTAAAAACAAAAAAGAAAAATAGAAAAAATAGTCGAAAAACAGAACTCGTCCATTAACGAACAAAAAAAAAAGAATTGTGTATGTAGAGTAGAATAAGAAAAAAAAAAAAAATATGTATATGTATATATAAATAAAACAATAACATGGGGTGTTTTCCCCGTTTCCGAACTACCTCACCTTTAAAAATAAAAATAAAAAATGAAAAAAAAAGAGAGAGAAAAAAAAAAAAAACTAGGTATAGGGTATCGTATAAACAATGCTTGGTGCAGGTTGGTCGAACCATAGAGAGAGGATCGCGCCTTTAGCGCGAACTAACCGCGTAAATAATAGGCATCAAGCGCAGATACTTTATGGGATCAGTTGGAAAAATCCTTTGTATAACTCCAATAACTGTGGAGAATAAATCTCCTCGAGTCCGGGAGTCCGGGATTTCAGGGAGTAGTAGTAGGTATAGGAAGGTAGGAAGGTAGGTAGGTAGGTTTGGTACGCCGGGAAAACTGTCGGTATAAATGCTGGCCATACGTCACATCGTGCAGCGTTTGCCCCGAGGCTAGGGCCACAACCGTCGACCCGTTAGTTCGTTGGTCCCGAAACGCCCGGTAGGATTCCATGAAAATTGGGATACGAAAATACCGGAATATAAGAGAGGAGAAGAGAAAAATAAATAAAAGAAAAATTTAAAGGAAAAAAAAAAAAGAAAGAAAGGGAACCTCTGTCCGAACTAAAACCACATACACAAAAAATTACCCCCTACAAACAAAGACTATATGCCATAATCAAACCACACCCTGTCCTTACTCCTTTTTTTTTTTTTTTTTTTTTTTTTTTTTTAAAGCTCGCTTTAATCTCCGCTTTTTTATGGTATAAACCAAAAAATTAAAACAATTGAAAAATTCTTTTCACCTCTATTTAATTCGGTAATCATTTTATTCATTTTTTCAACCAGAATCGGAACGTTCGTCTATACACAAAAACCAAAAATTTTTCAGGAAAGTACCAAACAAAAAAAATATAATGAAAATGTTTTCGTTCTTTTGTGAGAAAATTTATGAATTAAATCACACTACGTTTTTCAGTCTTTGTTTTTAATGTATTTGAAATTTTCTTTGATCGTTTCCCTCGTTTTTATATATATACAAAATTTTTATTTTTTTTTTTTTTCTTACGAATCTATTAAATCATTTTCGTTTCTAGATTTTTTTATGCAACGTATGATCGTTAAACCACGATCTCT
This sequence comes from Macrophya annulata, assembly GCA_963924015.1. Taxonomy (NCBI): domain Eukaryota; kingdom Metazoa; phylum Arthropoda; class Insecta; order Hymenoptera; family Tenthredinidae; genus Macrophya; species Macrophya annulata. The sequence continues at coordinate 2,526,934 of OZ001263.1, forward strand.
TTTTCCAAAATTTTTCTTTAAAATACGCAATGCAGGAATCAGCTTTTTACGTATAGCTAAAACAAGTTTGGCGACAACTTTTCGTTTCCCCTCGGCCTTAACTCTTGCGGCAGTCTTTCCATGACTTTAACAAATGTCGCCGATCGTCGTAGCTATAAGGCTAAGGCTAAGGCAAAAGCTAAAGCAAAAGCAAAAGCAAAAGCAAAAGCAAAAGCAAAAGCAAAGGCAAAGGAATGGGGTAAAGGAAGGCAGTCGGGGAGGTAGGAAAGGGCTCCCTCTTTCAAAGAACTTTTACTAAACTTAGCGTCGCTCAGCCGCACCCTGTTATAGTCGTCTATACAGTATAAATTGGGTATATATGTACATACATACATATATATATACGTGTATGTGTATACATGTATATACCTATATGTATGTATATCACGATTTAGTGTATATAGAAGAGGTATATTGGCATCCATCGTTGTTGTTGTTGCAGAGTAACGACCTGTCATTGTTAGCGTAAGAATAGAAAGAGATTTATTAGAACCGAAGAGGAATCGGCTAGGCTCCACGATTCCCGCACCTCTTCTTTAGCCTTTAGCCTTTCGCGATATACGCCTACAGCTAAGGATTCTGCAAAATCGTACGAATACAACCGACAACGAGAACTGCGCCCGCTTAATGGACAGCTATTGTCCAAGAAAAAAAAAGGAAAAGAAGAAGAAAGAAGAAAGAAGAAAGAAGAAAGAAGGAAGAAGAGAAAATAAAAATCGACAATATTCAGCGATCTCTTTATCGCAAAAACACGCTCTCTCAATCAAATTCTATACACCAACATTCAACACGCATAGGCTATACAACGAAGTGAAGGAAAAGAAAAAAAAAATTAAACTAACGACACGACGATATGACTATCGAATAGCAATTGAGAGAAAAATTTTATTTCAATCTCCGAGATTATCACTTTTTTTTTTTTTTTTTTGTTTTTTCAACTGAAGATATTTATGAACGAACAATAAGAGAAATTAGATTATGAAAATGAATGAGTAAACTATATAATCCGTATATATATATATATATATATATATATATATATATACAGAAAATAAGATAGAATTTATATATATCTTGAATAATTCGAGATTTCCATAATAATTGTATAAAATAATTATAATGAAAATTATGAATCCTCGTAAACGAATAAAACATGCCTTGTTAATTTAGCATTTGAAAACTAAGTTTTGTCTCGTTACAGAAACACGGTAGGTAGGTAGGTAGGTAGATATACAATTGTAACTTGTAACAGATTGAAATACAGTAAGATGAGAAGTACTCGTTTCAATACTAAGACAAGAAAATACATGTTTGAGTAAAACGAGATGAGTCAACAGTCAACAGTCAGGAGCTTTTCTTCGTAGTTACATATAAGAGTAGGAGTAAGAGTATACGAGACAACAAGATGCGGCTGAACTTTCGACCAGTTGTATATTTATTTATCTCTTTCCATCCTAGTCTCTATATGTATGTATATATATATATATATATATGTATGTATGTATGTATCGTTTTACGTGTAGTATAAAGGTATAGGTGTATGGGGTATAAATGACAATCAGTATCGTCGTGTCGTATATCCCCAACCCCCCCTCCCCCACCCCCGTTCTACTACTTGATTGCAGGGTAAATATTTACCCCTCTAATTCCTTCTCACACCCTTTGCAACCTAGCTGATGCCACTGCCACTGCTACTTCTACTATCGTGTTCCAAATTGTGATACAAAGCTCTAGCTATACAGCTTCCGGTTATACAAAGACAGGGAATAAGGTTACGGTCTTTCCTAACACCTATATCTATACATATACACGACCATTTTCACTGAAGGAGACAAAGAATTAAGAGACAAAATGAATTTAGCAACAAGAAATGAAAAAAAAAAAAATTACAATTAAAGTACTTTGCCAATTTTTTTTTTTTTGTCTTTTTTGTGTTCTTTTTTTTTTTTTGTTCTTTTTATTTTTAAGACGGGAATAAAGCTGGATGAGTACGGCAGCAGCTGGTGTAGTATAGAAACGGTATGCGGGTGGTGTGCTCAAGAATTTTGTTGAAACGTGGTGAAATGGAATGGAGAGAAGAAGAGAGTCGAGTCGAGTCGAGGATGCGATGTGAGTGGGATATGTATATATATATATATATATACCTATATATATACATATATAAGGTACTGTATAGTAGTAGGTATATAGAAGCAGGATTCGGTGAGAGGTAACGAGCGAATAGCAAGAGAGCGAGTTGGCCAACTCGTTAAAACGTGGGCCCTTGCACACACCCTGGAGAACCCGGACTACTCTCTCTCTCTCTCTCTCTTTCTGTCCTCGACGTTCAATGGAATGAAGAACCCGAGTAAAAGAGAAGCCCGGAGATGACGGAGGACCAAATCTCCAAAGACGTCAATTTGTAACGAACAAAATTCAGGGATTTAAAGTTAGTCAGAGCACAAAAAATCTCTCTTTCTCTTTTTCTTTACCTCTCTCAATACAAGAAAGGAAATTGAATGGAATAAAAGAGGATAAAATGGCTCTCCTTGGCTGTTATGTTGCCCAACTTTATTCTTTTACACATGTCATTATTTTTCTCTCTTGTTTTATATGATACCTAAAATTTTTTGTTTTTTTTTTTTTTTTTCAATTTTTTTCTTCAAACTTGCAAGTTTTTAAAAATCAATTTCTCCTCATCAAAAAACTTTTGTATCGATTAATTAATTAAGAAGATAAAAATTAATCTTCTATTTCCTGAACGACTGTATATAGGCTATACAAAATTAAAAAAAAATAAATAAAATAAAAAATTTGACAAAACGTCTGCAGGGCGCGAGGGCATCATGGCGTTCGAATTGTCACGAAATTTTCAACGAAGAATAACAGAATTACAGTAGTAAGCAAATGAAATTAGCGGTTAACTCGATAAAACCACCCCACGTTATATATTCGTTTAATTTCATTTCGTATATATATATATATATATATATATATATATATATATATATATATATATATATATATATATATATATAGGTACAAGCCATAGCTGCGGTGGTAACAAAATTTTTACAAATTAAACCACGTACTGTTTAATATACCTAGTCGATACAGTAAATAATCCGTGCTTGCATATGCGTATGTGGTCAGAATAATAATAATAATAATCATTAATTTATTATTTGTAAATAATTTTTATATATTTTTTAATTATGAATTTGAATTTTTTATATGAGAAATTATCCCGTTATCTGATACAACGTGGGTATAATTCAAATGATAAACACCATAAATTTGATGACGAAATTTCATTTCGAAAAATGATTTTTGGATGAATATGGATAAACACAGCGGTTTTGTCTAACTTTGGATTAGAACAAGCGTAAAGCCAATCGTTGTAAACACGTTAAATGAACTATAATCAAGGTATGAAGGTTACACACTGGACTGAACTGAAACTGCACGTAGACAGACAGTATAGGATGCTGTAGAGTTGCATTTGCACGGTTCACATCTAGCATTCGTCATTAGCTCTGTAATTTATGTCGAACATGGACAACCGCGATGCCCACGCCCATACAAATCTATACCTACATACACCTTCAACGTATACCCTAATTAATATAAATTGTCATTACCGCGTGAACGGCGAGCGTTGGTCCGTGTATAACGCGGTTTTGCTATTTGCTAGCTCCTATTTACCCTCCGCGATTCGCTATTTGCTATTTATCTCGTTTGTCATACGCGTAGAAGCTCTGCAGTACAGATAACTTCACGTAACGTATACATAAAGTGTAAAACTAATGATAATTATACCATGGAAAAATAAAAAGAAACAAAAAAAAAATTACCAAAACTTGTCAATTTTTGTCTTTTGTTTTTTATTATTATTTATTTATTTATTTATTTATTTATTTTTTTTTTCTTATCATCTGCTGAGGTGAACGTGAGGTAATGTGAACTGCCTCGCGGCAATGATATCGGGTCTTGTATCTAGGTTTCGCAAACAGGCATCTCGCGCCCCATTTATTTGTCCCATTAGTAGCTTCGAGGCCCCACCAACTCATCCCCCGTCCCTCCGGCAATTGCTTATTTCCCCACTTGAATCTGTTCCTTCTGCTGGTTTATCGCGGGGCGACGCGCCCGACAAAAATACTTCCGCTCTTCTAACCTCATACCCATAGCATATCTTCCTATCCTCTTCCTCCTTCTTCCGCTTCTTCTTCTTCTTCTTCTTCGTTTTCTTCTTCTTCTTCTTTTTCTCATCGACCAACTGACTACGGGAGAAATCAAGTGCTTTATCTATCTCCTCCGGCAACTTATCGCTCTCACCCCTCATTTCAATCGCGGCCATCTTTGTTTTCGTATTCGAAAAAAAAAAAAAAAAAAAAGAAAAAAGAAAATAATTTTGGTTTCGATCTTGGAACAAATCGATGAGCAAACTCTTACACAGGGTATCTTATGATATGACAGAGTCGTTAAAATTTGGAAAAAAAAAAAAAAAAAATAATAAAAAATAAAATAAAGTTCAATATATAACATACGCAGCAAAACTGAAGAGAATTCGTTTCTAAAACCGAACGACAGTCGTATAATCCGTGAAGTGGATAACGGCGAAGTTTTGCCAGCCCGTAAAGTACGAGGTGCCATTTGTTCCTGGCGTGGTATAGTTTTGTAAGAGGGGTCTAGGACCGAGCCTCCATCTTAAAGTGGTGGTAGGTAGGTGAAGGATATATCCTTTGGTTCTAGAGTGGAGTAAAATATATCTAAAAGAGGCGAAACGTCACTGGCAGTAGAAGTAACAGATTCTATGTAAGAAAGTAGTAGGATACGATAGGATAGGATACGGTAGGATAGGGTAGTAACGTTCTAAGATGTGATATGCGTCTATATCTATAGGTATGTATGTATGTACATACATACCTACGTGTAAAGACACATTGTGGTGAAACTAACCCAGACAGTTTACGATTCCTGTGTTATAACGTACCTTACGAAACGGTGGTGGCAGCAGGAGCTCTTACTACTATAACTTTGAACAAACAATTCATAAAGCACTAAGAAAAGTGGAGGAAGTATAGAAAAAAAGACTGAGGAATGTGCTTCAGGATGCGATAAACCGTTGATAAAATATAGAGACAGTGCAGAGGCAGTGCACCGCGATTACGAGAAAAATCCAAAGTGCTTCCTAAATTATTCTCTCTATTTTTTTTTTTTTTTTTTTAATTTTTTTCTGACAATGAAGTATCGATAGAAAAATAAATTTCTTACTCTATTCTTGTCTCCTTCAGGAATGATTAAGGCAGACAAAAGAACCGAAGTCAGTTTTAATTCTTTTGCATTAACGAAACCATCTTTTTTATTCGTATTTTTATTTTTTTTTTTTTTTTGTTTTTTTTGTTTGCACAGAATTTATGTCGTACCTGACAATTTATGAACAAATGAATGAATGAATGAACGAATTCTTTCTTTCATAATGTGCAGCTCGTGGATTTAAGAGGGGACGAATGGAATCTTTGGAGATCGATCAACCCAACCATGGAACAAGGTACCAACAAAGGAACAAAACTTCCGGAGACGATCGAGGTGGGTGATAGCCGAGAACCAACGAGATGATATAATATATCAAGAGCGTATGTCGTGGAGATATTGAAGTGAAATAGACGCCAAGAGTTTGGAATGAATGAGAAATTTTTTAGGTAAATGAAGTGTATAAAATGATCGATGAATAGAATTTTTAATAAAAAATAAAATAAAATAAAATAAAATATATATTTATGAAATAATAAGAGAAATCGATGTAATCCCAAGACTCACGAAGGGAATCAATTTGTCGATGTACAGGGTGTGTTTATGTATGTATGTATCTAGTCTAGAATCGGCATTTTCTATATCTGTTTTTAGGATGAACTTATTGCAATTTTATTTCCGAAGAGCGCATCCGCCACAAATAGAATCAATCCTCAGGGCTTATGTTGCAGTAGGAGGATCCCTGCTTTTCTCTTCTTTTACCTTCAATTTCCTATTTCTATCTTTGTTCATCTCTCTTTTAGAATCTGTATTCTTTTCCTGTGGGAAACGAGAAAAACTCTTTTTCCTCAGACCGGACAGCCACCCGTCGAAACTACTTTAATCTAGTTGCGAACGATTGGGTTCTAGCTCCTGCCTTCAAGACTTTTGCCTTACCTCATCGTCAGACAAAAGCAGCTTTTCTCTACCCCTATTTCTCCTCATTTCTCTCTCTCTCTCTCTCTCTCTCTCTCTCTCTCTCTCTCTCTCTCTCTCTCTTTATCTTTCATTTTACTCATCAGCTTCGCAGAATAGATCAACGGTACATACAAGTAAATGCTTAAATTAATTTATATCTCCAATTTTTAGCAAGAAAAAAAAAAAAAAAAAAATATGTGTAATTATGTTCCTATAAATGCTGAATGAGTAATTAACTGAATGTAGTTTAAAATCTGTTTGAAATCTGTTTGAAATGTCATGGTAAAAAGAATTAAACCGTAAAGTTTGAACGAGGAGCTGATGAGAATACTACGGTGATTCTTAGAGATGGTTAAAAAGTGTGACTTATCAGCTTAGTTTTATCCCGAACATAGACGCCGTTGGAAAGGGCCATGGAATAAGAGGGGTGAAAAAGAAGCTCGAAGCTCGAAGCTTGGGCTTTGCTTCGGCTTTGCTTCGACGTCAGCTCTGGTGCCCAACGGAAATGCGATGAGATTAAAGTATTTGCAGTAACTGCAGGAGACAGGATCGCTAGAGAAGCAATGGAAGAGAAAGAGAAAGAGAAAGAGAAAGAGAGAGAGAAAGAGAATTTTGGTGACTCCGGATGTCAAGCATAGAATTTCTCAACTGAACTGGATCGAAGAATCAGACAAGATATTCCGGCATCAAGTAGTCAAACGTATATTCGTAGATAAAATCACATAAACCAAAAATTGAATAAATAATATAAAAGAATTTTCATACTGGTTAGAGAAAATAAAAACGTATTGAATAAGCATTTTCTTCTTCTATTTTTAACACATACATACACACATATACAGATACAGGGCAATCATCTGCTTTCAACTACCCCTTGCACGTATTATTTCAACATACCGTTTTGCCCCGGGTATACACAGCAGACAAACCTGTCGTGTCCGTCGTGTTTACGAGGGCATTTACTGCCCATAAAGTAGCACCTAACTGGGCACACTCGTATACAATGCTCACCAACCCTCAACCCCTTGGGTGTTCCAGCTCAGCTACTCTCTCTCTCTCTCTCTTTCGCTCTCCTAGCTCATTTATGCCAACGTATATTCTCACGATACGAGGACGATCTTAAACCGATTACACTCACCTTCGTCGGTTTTTTATTTTTTTTTATTTTTCTATTTTTTGCTTTTTATCGATTGTGGTGAAAACGACTTTTACTAATTTTATCTAATCTTCACGTTTTCGGTCCTTTAGCAGAAAACGAAAAATTACCATATGTCGTTACATTCGAACTGTTTGCTTATACAAGTAGAAAAAAAATAACAATTTTTAATTTTTCAATATCAACCTATTTTTTTCATCATACTTGAAATGAGTATTTCGACGAATCATTTTTAAAATTTGTCCTTTTATAAATATCTGTCGAAATTTGAAAGCAAAATAAATTTTTGAAATATTATTTGTGTATCTCTAAACGGGTTCCATATATATATATATACATATGGAAAATTGAACCCACCTAGTGTAACGGCGTATATAGTCGCTAACAATTTGTTGGTAGAGTGCCAAGTAGTTTGGAAACGTGGTGTGGTTGTGGGGTGCCAGAAGCCGTCAGTCTCTCTGTCTGTCTTTCTGTCTACGTTACTACTCGCCTACAGTATAGTTTCTAGCCGTTGAGAAATTATAATATTAAACAACAGTAAACCCGTACATAGAATACAAACATACATACGTATGTATACGTCGAGGATCGTAACAGTGCCAACGACATGCACACACATCAATACTACCTAGTAATATGTAGTATGTACGAAAAGTAACCACACACCACCTCTCTTCGACCGCGTTGCAGAGCAATAAACCCCGCGATATCCAGCCTCACTGCACTCGTAACTTTCCATGAAGTAACTCCTCGATCTTCGACGTTCATCTCATAAATGACCACATCGTATACTTCAGTTATGAATATTTCATTGACTAATTTCCTTGTCAGGTCGTGTTTATTTTTTCGTTTTATCATTTTTGATTACTTATATTCTTAGCAATTTAGTAAATTTTTTTCTTCAAAACAGATCCATGAATACCAAGTTCAATTCTATGTATTTACCTACATACATACACATGGGGTTTAAAAGCAAGTAGAATAAAAAAATCTCGCATTGATACCTCGAGGAAAGAGATTTTTGTAAAAAGTTCACACCCCCCTTCGTTTCTGATATTCCAAAAGCGTGAGAATAATAAATCGAGAGGATGCCTTTACAACGGGTATGTTCTTCCCTTTACCGTGTATACCCTCATACCTCGACATTTTGCTTTCTCGTTTCGTACCCTATAGCTGTCCCCTAGCATCGCCAGATGAGTCCAGGGACATCAGAGTCTCGCGCGTCTTGTAACACCTTACGCGAACCGACAAGGCGTATCGTGTATACTCGGGTACGTAACCACCCCTTTCGCTAACCCCTTACAGAGTGTGTGTATATATTTCTTACCCCCGATCTTAGGAGACCTATACCTATAAAATGTACAATACGTATATACTTATACAGTATTCACGGATAGAAGTAGGTACCTAACACTCAGCCAAACTCACCATACCACCTCGTCCCAGCACGAGAGAGTTTTGGATTATGCAACGCACGACCCAAGTACTACGGGCTTAGTACCTTAGACACTTATTCCTTCTTTTATACTTATATAGTGGAGAATAGTAGCTAAAGAACAACGTTTGTATATATTACAGCTGTTGTATGTACCCAAAGTATATAAAAAATAAAAATAAAAAAACTTTCTTAATATATTTTCAATTTTTAAACATTTTTTTTAAACGTCAGATCAAATCATATCAAACTTGATTACTTTTAATTATTTTTCTAATTTTACACCATTTTTTAACACACTTCGGAGTCTTAAACAAGTAGAAACGGTCTCGGTTTGGTCAGACGGTTTATACTGCGAGCCGATAAGTGGTAACAGTCGTTAGCGGTCAGACATCGAAGCCTTTATAACGTACAACGCGGTCTTATCTAAGTAGAAACGGGACCGGGTGTGTCAGACGGTTCACGCTGAGAGTCGATAAGTAGTAACAGTCGTTAGCGGTCAGACATTGAAGATACTTAGCGTAGGCAGTAGTAGCGGACGACGTTGGTTCGGCCCGGACTACAAAGTGGATTATTTTTGATGCAAAAAAAATTGAATGAATCTTGCAAATCGAAAAATCATTATTAACGAAAATTTACATTTTTAAATAAATGACTTAGGTTGTTTTTTTAGTTTTTAGTTGTTTTTTTGTTTTTTGTAAGTAGAGTGAGTTTGCATTATGAAAAAGGAAATCGGTAACCCTTGAGCAGAGAATCCCTAATGATAAATTGGGGAGTGTTGAAATAAAAAAACGTTAAAAAAAAAAAAAAACGGGTAGGTACTGTGGCGAAGCGATTGAAACAGCGTCATTAAATCCGACCACCGCCTTTCCGTGGTGATTAACGCCCGTAACAAGTGACTCTTGAATGTCTAAAACGAGGTCGTGCGTTATCCCATCGACGGACAAGAGGTTAGAGCTAAAAGCCCCGCGTTTGATGAAAATTGTTTTCAGTTATAAATGCGAACGAAAGGATGACAATAAATAATAACCCCCCAGTTAAATTGTAACCTTTATAAATATATATGTATATACATATATTCTGCGATACATAATATAAAATAAATTTTATAACTGTATAATATTTAAACCAAAAACAAAAAAAACAAGGAAAATAAAAATAAATAAATGAGAAGAAAAATTTTGGTAAAAATTTAAAGTTAGATAACTGTCGTTACGTGTAATTAAATTTTACTCTCTGTCTCGTTAATGTCTGGGTTTCTCTCTGTACCCTATAGCCTTTGGGCTTTCGGGCCTTTCTGTAACTTGATCTAGCACGTATATTCTATTCTATTCTATCCTATGCTCATCCTCATCCTCATCCTCATCTTGAGAGTAAAATAGGGGAAGACGTTAACCCTGAGGGGGTAGAAACAGGGAAGTTGAGAGTCCCGATCATATCATTGCGCACGTTCATGGTAAATGTCATTCCGAGGTTAGGCTCCCCCGCAGAGCGTGCAGCGAATAATTACGCAGATTAGGATTAGGTACATGTGGGACCCGTGCGACTATACGACCCGATGCGATCGAAGGATATAGATATATACGAGTACCTATAACTACATTTCAAACAGTGATGGTCTGGTACTAAACCCCAAAGTATCAGAGATAAGTTTTCCCCCACCCTTCATGTTCGGATTTTCGATAATTTTGAAAACAATTTTCAATTCATTCTACATAATTTTTTCTTTGAAACCTCAATTTCATTTATTTTCTTAATTTTTTTATTTTTTATACGTGAAGCAAAAAAAATAAAAAAATAAACATCTCCCTGATCCACCAGATTTGAACAGGAGTTTTGTCGCCTTGATGTTCGGTTTGTTTTGTTTCAATGGAACAGCATCAGCGTTTGGAGTTCGACGTAACTATATCTTGAAGTTCCCTTAAGGGATTAATAGCGTACTGTAATAAATCGTCCCCGTCTATCCCTGTTACTATCTCTCTTAGACTCTGTATTTTACTACATCGTCCTTTCCTCTTCCGACTCACTTACCGGGCGTTACAGCTACCTATACGTTCTCGGTTCTAGATCCGCGAGAGCATTCGAGGTAGATTTAAAGGTTCACGGTAGATTACGCAAATGGCACGATAATGCGGAGAATCGTTTCCATACCGAAACATCCCGAATAACTCGATCTATCTCCCGTATGCCGGTTATTCCACGTTTAGAGAGAAAGAGAGATAGAAGAAAATTTCAATATCGTCAAAACACATCCTTACATCTACGATACCTAATTCTAAATTAATACATATATCTACACCCGAAGCTTATATCTCGAAAAAATAATTATTTATATAATAATCTGAAAATCAGGCGAGACATAAAACAACTTTTATAGTAAATTTAATATCGAAAATTCAGTCTAATGAGTCGAGAGGAAACTTTCATAGATCTAAAACCCCTCATCAAAGTTTCGACGAGGTAAGAACATGATCGTAAATTAGTGTAGTCTAAAAATAGAAGATACTTGATAGTATTCAGAGATGTAGATTGTTAAGAAATAATATTTTTTTTTTCTTTTTTTCTTCTACTTTTATTTATTTATCATTTTCTTCAAGATATCGAAAGACTGAAGATTAACGTAGCTGTGGTTGAGCACCGGTGCGGTACGCGTGATAGTAATGTAAAGAGCGTCCCGACGCCGTGGTATAGCTGGGCGGTCCGGGGTCGGCTCGGGTCGGTTCGGGTCGTGCAGGTTTCCCAGGGATCCCCGTCGACCTCGTACCCTGGTTGATAGTAGCGTCGCGTCTCGCTCGTTATAACCACAGACTGGCGAATAAGGGATGGAGGACAGGAGGAGAGACACGAGAGAGGTCAAAGAAGGGGACGAGAGAATAAGAGGTACAAAAAGGGAGGAACGTAGGTACATACCTCAGACGCCCGGTTTTTCCACCTTCAAAGATGAAAAGCTACTTCGATCCTTCTTCACCTCCTCGCTCTATCTCCTAACCTAACCTACTATATCGCCTGCAACTAAGTGTGTATTGATTGACGATCAATTTTTATCGCTCGGTTAGTTAGCCGACGATAAATTAGAGGAACAAAAAAAAAAAATAAAAAATAAAAATTTAGCTCCTTTTGTAAAAAAAAAAAAAAGAGGTCATTAAAAGCGTTTTTTTTTTTTGTTATTTGATTATTTTTTGTTTCAACAAAAAAAATCTCTGCTAAACCTTTTTTTTTTCTTTTTTCTTTATATAAATTTAGATCGTTTATACGAATAGTTAATTAGTCTTACGTTGTTTCCGGTCGTTAAAGCATACGTTATTGATGTTTTTGGATATGAGTTGAAATGAAATTTCGATATTAATTTCAAATATATTAAAATTATTTACTTATCGTGTGTACAACGATATTCAAAAGTTATTGGTGTTGTTATTTATGGATCGTTTAATAACGATATATTATATATAAAATCGTTACCGGTTTACGATGCGTAAAGTGAAACAAATCAAAGTATAGATATAACGTTATACTATGCTATATAAGGGACGCTATTGCACTTGCGGTTGCTCCAACGACTGGAGGAAATCTCCATAGAATAGATCGTGGTTGGTATAAGTTGAATCGTAAAAATGTAGGTATAATATGCAGTTATATACTTGGTAAAGAGACACTCACGTATGTTATAAATGTGCATAAAATAGTGTGATACGATTTTTGTTTTTTTCTCTCCTTTTCTTTTGTGCAAAAGTAAATTTCTCTTTCTATGATCAACGTATTTGGAATTATTATTAAAAATTATTTTTAGAACGTTATTATCTTTTCAGATATTAAACTATATGTATATATATACTAGACCGTTTCAAAAAAATCGACTATTTTTCATTTTCAAAGAGTAACTCAAAAATATTGTTCCAAATGACGAAAAAAAAATGCTGTCAAAGTTTGGTCAAAAATTAATATTAAGAGGTGCCTCATCGCGATTTTCTATTTCCAATCTAAATAACATGGGGAAATTTTTTTTTAAACTTTGGAATTCTATAACTCGTCAACGCATTAGTGTACTGATAAGATCAGAACATATTTTTGTAGTGAATTGAACGCTCTAAAAAAAAGGTCTCTTGTTCTTTTTCGATAAATCTAGCTATTTCCAAGTTGGTGTATTGGTTATTAATGGTAATTAATCATGGCGAACTTGGAAACAGTTGGATTCATCGAAAAAGACCAAGAGACCTTTTTTGTAGAGCGTACAATTTTGAACAACAGCATTCATGCAGAATCTTTCTAAGTAGATTAATTTTCAAGATATAAAAATCGAAAAGTTCCACAAGACCACTTCCCATGTTATTTAAACGGGAAATAGAAAATCGCGATGAGGCACCTCTTAATATTATTATTAAGAGCTCAAACTTTGACAACATTTTTTTTCATCATTTGGAACAATATTTTTGACTAACTCTTTGAAAATGAAAAATAATCGATTTTTTTGAAACGGTCTAATATATTCAGATATTATTATGTATAGATTTTATTTTACATATATATATATATATATATATATATATATATATATATATATATATATGTTTTATATATATATATATATATATATATATATATATATATATATATATATATATATATATATATATATATATATATATATATATATATATATATATATATATATATATATATATATATATATATATTCAATATTGTTATGGTTTATTTTATTTTATCTCATTTTGTTTTATTCTATTTCCTATACCCTGCAGCTTGACTGTCCCCATGAAACTTGGGCAGCAACAAATTGGAGTAGGTACGGATTATGCAAATTGAGGACACTTTTCAGTTCCTGGTCGGCAGATACGTGACCCGCCTAGTAAAGTATTCGATTCGAAAGAAGCGGCGTTGTCGAATATAAATCAAGCTTCCACCACCCCCGACCGTATATCGCATTCATTCATTTATTTATTTATTTATTTATTTATTTATTTATTTATTTATTCATTAATTTATTTATTTTTTTTGTTTACTTATATGTTTACAATTAATTAATATCATTTCGTCTAGAGAAAGAGAAAGAGAAAGAGAAAGAGAAAGAGAAAGAGAAAGAGAAAGAGAAAGAGAGAGAGAGAGGAAGAGAAGCTTTCGAACTTTACGTTCTGTAGTGTGGCGTGTCAGAATATACCACATATACGTTTTGTAATTTACAGTACAAAGCGCGTAAGTCACCCCTGCGGCATTTCAGCCCGCTGTTGCGCCCTCTTCAAAAGCATGAAGAGAGAAGAGAGAAGAGAGAAGAGAGAAGAGAGAGGGAGAGGGAGGAACTGGCTGTCAGCAGATATTCCTCACTGCTCGTACAACGTCAGAGACGTTTTTGAAATTTTTTTGTTTTATCTTTCTTTCTTTTTTTTTTTGTTTCTTTTAAATGAAAATAAAAGTGAAAGAGGAAAATGAAGTCGAGTTAAACAACAACCCGGTGAATCTCGGTTTATACCAACAATGTATATTTGCTGCATATATATAAAAGCATGGGAAATTTTTCTGTCAAAATAACCATAATTATGAAAATTTGAAATTTATAAGCTTTTGAAGTGATTTTTGATGAACTATAAGAGGCAAAAAATAAACGTGGCATATATATATACCATACGCGTTAAATTCTATAGATTTTCAAGTCCTGCGATATATTTTATATCTATTATAAGTCGTGGTTTTTAAGAAAAAAAAATTCGTTTTTGGGGTAAAAAATATTTTCCGATGAGTTATAAGATGGGATCTCTTTTTTTTCTTTTTTTTTATATATATATTTCGCAGGAGCGTGGCACCTTTACGATCCATCCGTAGGCGAAGATTTGCATTAACAGGGTCTGCCACGCACAATTGCCCGGTTATAGTCCTGGGTAACGCGTATTTTATTATAATTTCTTGGTCCCACCACCACCACCACCACCACCTCACTTTTCCTTTACCTTGTCTCTCTCTCTCTCTCCTGCGGCATCTCTTTAAAATATGTTTACCAAACTAAACCCACTTTCTCGCCTCGGCGATCACCCGAGATTGTTACTCTAGCCGAATTAATCCTCTAAATTGTGCTGGCTTAATTTTTACCCAAGGGTTTTGGTAACCGTCCGAATATACACACACATACACGCATATATATATATATATATATATACATATATATATATATATATATATATATATACCTAACCTAACCAGTGCCTCGTTATATGAGTTTGTATTAAATGCGTGAAAGAGAGCCCCCCCTCCCCCCTGTAGGCTCTAATTATGTTTCAATTTTCCGAGAGGTGATTATTCGTTAAACCAAAAAAAAAGGAATTAAAACTCTTTTTTCATTCTCTCTCGAAACCCTTTTTTTCGTTATTATTGAAATATCGTTGTATTGTATCAATTTCGATAATCATTGTGTACGAAAAGATAAATATTCGCGAATAGACTATAGGAAAACAGATGGGGGAAAGAAGAAAAAAAAAATTTATATATATATATATATATATTTTTGAATTATTTGCGAAATGAAATATACGTCTATATATGTACTATATATATATATTGTATGCGATAGAGAAGGAAATTACATCCGTTGATCGTAAACGTGATAGTATGGAATCAGCTATTCCCTTAGAGAAAAACAAGACAATCTTTCCCCTTTATGTTATGGAATCCAGGGATTCGTGTTACGTCATGGGTCAGCCAGTGGGATGTCCTAGAGGCCAGTGAACATTTGGATCACTTGTCACATCATGAATAAAACAATTGGCAAGCGACAAAACACATACAATACCATATATACGAGCTGCTCTAGGCTATAATACATACACACATACATACATACATACATATATACACACAGCATATATCGACGCGACGGTATACGTGGATGAGTTTTCATATTTACGAGGGAGTGAAAGAGAGAGGGAGTTAGGTAGGTAGGTAGAAAGGGAGAAAGAGAGAGTGAGGCGGTCATAAAAATTGATAAGCTTTCGTCCTGCGGGATGCTGGGAGTAAATTGCGGAGATTATTGGCATCACGTGTTTCGCTTTTGCGAGTTAACTGCTGTAATTGCCTCGGGGCTAGCCGTAAACCGTTAGCCCCGATGTTTTCTCACTCTCTCACACTTTCTCTCTTTCTCTCTTTGTCGAACTCGCACGCGCCCTTTCAACCCACTCTAACGAAAAATAAATCAAATACCTCAGACAGACAGTACCAAGCCACGATATTACAACAGCCGGTATTTTGAGAGTCGTTAATTACCTCGGGTAAGCCAATATACACTACGGCAATGTAGGTATTCATTTTGAATGCTCTTGGTGTAAACCTTTTTCCATATCATGTAGCCTATACCTATACCTGTACCTGTACTCCGGAGTGACTAGTCGTTCAAATACCATTTAAAAGTTAAAAAATAAAAAAAAAAAAACGAGAGTGCAAACTAGTTTTAGAGACTTTTTACTCCACGTCACCTTCCAGATGGGAGAAAAATATTACTTTCGGTTGCAAAAATGACTTTTCTTTAATTTTTAACAAGTTTTCATATAGGATCCGAACTGTATGATGCACGAAAAAAAATACAATCCAAAATTTACAAATTTTTACACTCAAATTACACCAACATGAAATAATTTCCATGTTTCTATAAATTCGAACGATAAAATCTTCAAATACTTAAAAAATTTTCATCATTTTTCGTTTTTTGAAATTTATTTTCTGCGTCTGATTATAGTCACAATTTTTTTTTTTTTATACAGTAACTGTTAAAAGTGTTTAGCTTTTGGTATAGGGGTAGCTCAATTAGCGAGTGAACTCGTCAATAGGTAAGGAACCACCTGGAGTCACGAAGGTCGTGGTTCCAACACGGGAATGAGCCTGGTATAATAGCCGTGATAATAGTTATTGGGATTGGTTAGAAACGATGAAAGAGATCGAAAAAGAGAAGAAAGAAAAAAAAAAAAAGAAAAGAGAAAAAAAAAAAATTAGAGAGAAAGAGAAATAGAAAAAGAGAGAGAGAAAAAGCCGGGTGTGAGCTAGTGCTCGTGGTAGGTATCCTATACTCACCCCGGAAACCTGCTCACCACCTTTCCGCGGTGTTATGGTTATAATGAAATTTTACGTCCTGCGGTTTATGCGCCACGGCGTAACAAATACTATATGCACTCTACCAAATTACTAATATATTATCTAGGGATCGCAGAGCTAGTGTTAAATGTATATATCTATATATAAATATACTGCAGAGGATAGTTATATACATACATATGTACCACTGCTACCATCTGCATAATATACCGGAAACTGAATATAGTATATAGACTTGGTTTTAAATTGGAGATAAATTAATTAGAAAAATTAAATGAGATAATTTTTTTCTTCTATCCTTTTCTATTCTTTTCTATCAGATCGTAGAGTAGGTTAATATATATCCCACTCGAGAAATCTGAATCCATGATATTTAATGGCAAATTGCCCGAGAATGAGGTATAGGTGTAGTACCGATAGGAGATGGTTGTAATAGTTGAATTCTAACTAGTCTAGCAATTTCAAATCTGCGTCTGAGTGGCTGAAAGTGGATATTAAGGCTGAACTGTATAAGGGTCCTTGAAAAGTTGGGTCCTGAGGGTCGTGTGACTGCAGCAGTAGCAGCAAGAACAGGAACAGGAGAATATTGGTATGTGTATGTGTGCCGGAATATATAGACGAAAAGGAAACGAAACAGTGTGAAAATCAGTTGAAGATCAATCTAAAGATTTGAATATATACTAGAAGAAGAAGAAATAAGAAGAAGAAGAAATAAGAAGTAGAAAAGGTTGGTGAAGAGAGTGAAGTTGGTATATATCTGGGTATATTAAGATGTCGCTAATATAACGAGGAAAGAAATAAAGCGAGATGAAATGAAATGAAACGAAACGAAACGAAACGAAATGAAATGAAACCAAATGAAATGAAATGAAATAAGGGTTTCATTACTTCTTCTTCTTCTTCTTCTTCTTCTCGCTCTCTCTCTCTCTCTCTCTTTCTCTCTATGTCTATCTTTCTCGCAGAGTGATACATTTCTGAGAACTCACGAGCTTCCCGCACGTCAACCTAGGTATAAGGTATAAGGTGACAAACGACCCCAACATTCCTTGGGAATTAAACACGCCCTTCCAACTACCCCAAGGGAATGAAATAAAAGTGAGAACGAACGACAGCGAGTTTATGATTGTACGATAATCCTATGCCAAAAACTGACGGTTATTATCGTAAAGGTAAATCAGAGAAAAATTCTATACCTAATTTGAATAATCGGTGAAATTTGGCCCACCAAAGTTTTCAAAAAATAAAACAAAAAGACATAAAAAGGTATACTTTTTTTGTTTCATGTAAATTGAATAGAAACGAGTTTTTGTAAATTTAAATCAAGTTTTTGTCTCCTTAAGTTTTTTTTTTTGTTTGGATATTCCTGTTTTGTTGTATTTTATTTCCTCAACAGTTTTTTCGAATAATCCATGACTGCAACGCATAAATCAGAATTCAATATCGTCACGGCGTAAATAATTCTTTGGAATATTGACAGCGCTGTGTCAAATCCAGGCATAGAAACCGGAAGGATCTGGATGATGGAACGTCGTTGGGTAGGTACCGGAAGTCGCGCCGTCAGTCGTCTACCGGACGTCTCAGTCCCTCGGTTTATTGCCAGACTCTAAGAAGCCCGAGGGATCTCGTCCGTCTCTTCGAATACGCTACACCTCGTCACATATACGAATACATACATACAAGTTTCATACATTTATATCCTCGACGAAGCGACACGTAGGAAAAAAAAAATAAAAAATACGGGCTTTCAGCACGACGTTCCCTTATGAACCAGTTTTTTTTTTATTTTATTTATTTATTTTTTTTTTCGTCAGAAAAAAAGAGAACAAATTTTTTTAATTTTTTTGTTTTTGATTAACAAAAAAATATGTTAAATTGTTCTTTTTTTTTTATTCTCTCTTTGTGTCTTTCAGAATAAATTTGATGCCGTAAGTATTTCAGAGAAAAATAGAATTTAAACAAAAATTTTTAAACCGTGAAAAAAAAATGTACACTTTTGCGGCCATTTTCGTGCGGTTATAAGGAACAGTATTTTGCGTTGGATAAAATTCATAACTTGAAAACGAAAGAAAAGAGAGAAGAAGAAGCTAAAGAAAAGAAAAAGGATAAGGCAAAAGAAGAGGAAAAGGAGGAGTAGCAGTAAGAGCAGAAGGACTGGAGGCTGTGGTCTCATTGCCGGTTATTCTTTATCTGAGAATCTCGATTCACATCACGAAGTAGAAATACAAGAGGACAACAAACGCGAAGAAATAGAGGGTGAGAAATAAAGCCTGAATATTTTCAGGAATGGTGATGTCTCGGTATACCGTGAGCGTCAGGTGAACCGGGTCAGTGAAACGACGATGGCGCTAGCTTTCTTGAAATTTATAAGGGGAACTAACTCACATCCCGAAAATATCCCTAGGCCTTTCGAAGCGTAGATGCGGACCGCCATTAAATATGTTAGACAGCTATCGAAATGTTTTTCGAGGTTATGTTTCACAGGTTACGAAGATTTGCAGTAGAATTTTTAGAATTACCAGACACGTGTTTACAATAACTAACGAATAACCAAAACGCTGTAGTTCGCTGATCTATTGTCTTGATCTAAAACATTCATAACATATTTTCACTATTTCGTGTACAACTCTACAATACCCTATAACCCTAAAAACACTTCTGATATCTGTCAACCAAATACAATGGCCGCCTCCACGGACCATGGAGTAAACATATGAAATCGCGACTGAACTAGGGATATTCTTGGTGTATTGGCTCTCCCTTTAAATTTCAAGAAAACTAGCGCCATCGTCGTTTCACTGACCCGGTTCACCAGACGCTCACGGTATATATACGAGTAGCTATACATACAAACGCATGCATACATACATATGTACATACATAGAAACAACGTTAACCAAACAGCACGCAAAAAATTGCGTGTATAGATGAAAAATATAAGAAAATAGCTGAAAACTAACATCTCCAGCGTACAGATAAGGAGAGAAGAATAAGAAGAAAAAAAAAAAAAAGAAAGAAAAAAAAAAAAAGACAAGTAAAAATAAGAATAGAAAAGAAGCTAGAGGCTTCTATTCTTATAAAAAGGAGCATAAATTCATCAGAGATAAACACACACTTTCCGCGTTTCTTTTACTTGGGAAAAAGACTTCATCTCACTAGTGGTGGTGGTGGTGGTGGTGGTGGTGGTAGTCGTAATAGTAGCCTGTAGTATAAGAGTTATATATCTCCAACGTCGTCCAACGAACTAAGGAACGAATGTATTCCTGCTTCGAATCTAGGAAGAGGGGTGCGTTGCTTTCTTGCGTGTCCACCCTTCTTCCTTTTCCTTTTTACTTTTTGTTTTTTGTTTTTCTTGTTTTTTTTTTTTTTTCACTGTTTCCTTTTCCCTTCCCTTATACTCTATACTTTATCTTATTTTTCCACAGCCAAAAACCTACCGCGACAAAACTCTATATATCGCGTACTTTTGCGCTGCAGTCAACCTGCGACTATATATCCCTCTTTGTTTTTAATCTTATCTCTTCACCATGTAGCATCCACCCTTTTTATATTACTCGTAAACTATAAATTTTCGCCAATCCCTCATCCTCTAAGCATATCTGTTATTTATTTATTTTTTTTTAATATAATATCCACAAACAATCTTTTCTTCTGGTTTTAATTTTTTCTTCCATTTTTATTTTATTATAAATATTTCGATTTTCAGAAATTTTTTTTTTTTTTTATCGTTTTTCGATTTCCTTTTAAATATATGTGTTGAATAGGTATGCTATAATTTTCCAGATAAAATAATCATATCCGAAAAACAGAAAAAAATAAAAAAAAAAAAAAAAAAAAAAACAATAAATAAAAAGACACAAACAAAAATTCTTTTTGATTTTTTTTTTTTTCTTTTTTTTTTCTTCTCTTTTTTTATCAACCTACATACGTTTTTATCTGCCGATCTGGCAGTCTGTTCAAAGATCAAATCTCTATCGTTCGCGAGAGACGGAGGGAAGAAGAGGCTCTTTTACGGCTCTTTTCCTGTACCGCGTCTCGAATCACGTATATATGAAAAAAAAGAAAAAAACAGCAAAGAAAAAGAGAGAGAGAGAGAAAAAAAATGGGGGGAACAAAAAAAAAAAAAAACAGAAACAACCAGACGAAAAAACTGCGTCAACATCAGCTCCTGACGGTCGTTGACGATACACAGGAAGTATAGATATCTATATGTATAGGAAAGCTGTTTACCACGCGGTAAAAATGCGATAGAAATATATTAAAGTAAAAATAGGTAGAGGTTTCGAGCCACTTTTCACGATCTAAATTTATAGAGAGAAGAGGAGGATAAGTTTCGATATTATTAAATGTTTCAAAAAAATGATCTATGATCTAAGTTCTAAGCTCTATGTTTATATAATTCAGGTATATGTATATTGTGTGGAGAATCATTTTGACGCAGTGCGCATGTAAGTTGTAGGTATACATATAATAATGATAAAAAAAGAAAAAAATACAAAAATTCAAAAAAAAGAAAAATTGAATAAATAATAATACATAAGAGTAAAGTAAAAACAAAAAAAAAAAAAAAAACGATAGAAGAAAATGGAGTAAAATAAATAAAAAATAAAGAAAAAAAACCAGTAATAAAAGAGACGACAGTATAAAAAAAAAAAAAAAAAAAGAAAAAACGCGAAGTAAATACTTTCGCGTTTATTATCCCCGCACGACAGAAGTAGTACTTCGTATATAAGCTAAACCCACGGTGATGCAGTAGTAGTATCATCCATACGTACCTATACTATATACATATAACCTACCTATACACGCGAATATTCCTTCTTACTCCCGTATAAGTATAATATGTATATAGGTATGTGTGTGTGTGAGGATATGTATGTATACATGTATATATACTATTTTTATAATATTATATACATATAGTGTATATATATATATATATATATATATATATATATATATATATATATATATATATATATATATATATATATATATATATATGTATGGATATAGAGGCAGCGAAGCGTGTATTATTCCTTCTTTATTATGCATACATATCCCCGGCGAAGAAGAAGTATTTTATATTATATTGTCCAGGTTATAAAAAGAAATGTTTACGGTAAAATAGGTTATTTCCTCGAGGGAATAGTTCGTATTAAAATTTAGAAGTAGGTATAACAGCAAACAATATATAAATACATACGTATATATGTATATATTGCCACAGTAGATATATACTATATTCCAACAAAAATATTCGGTACCGAGGTTTATTATACTCGTTGAACAGAAACTGCATCGCTACATACTACGTATACTACATTTTATATGTATGTTTCATATGTATATACAATAAATACATATATTACGTTATTGCGTGTGCTTGGAATTTGTAAAGGTTACTGTGAAAATTACGCGTGTCTCTCTTTCTCTCTCTCTCTCTCTCTCTCTGAAAACGGAAAAAAAAAAAAAGAAAAAAAAGAAAAAAGGAAAAACTGGAGAACGAAAAGAAAAAAGAAAAAAGGAAAAAATAAAAAATAAAAACGAACACAATTACACTACCCGGGGTGCAGCGTGCGTGGTGCAGTTGAAAGAAAGAAAAAAAAAAAAAAAAAAAAAAAAACAGAAAAAAACTAACGTAGGTATAAATATGCAAATGACACCCAACGCGTACAAATGGATATACATATGCTCGCATCTGCTGCAGTCCAGTACAAGCATTATTGTCGACGAATTTTCGAAAAACTTACAAAATTGTGATTAATGTTGAAAACAAATTTTAAACTTTGTTTCTAATTCTTTACACTTTTTTATTCATTTATTTATTTGATTCATCCATTTCGTACGGACAAAAAATTTGCCAAAAAACAAAAAATAAAAATTATTTATTTACAACCCTCAAACGCGATTACCTAAGTAAAAATGAATTTCAAGTATTTAAACTTAACTGCATGGTAGCTGATCTACAAACACACACACAAGGCCTGAATGATGCGAAAAAATATGAGCCATGAGTCACTACGAGTCAATATTCTTGAAAAAAAACAAAAAAAAATTTTTTTGACTCAAGACTATAAAATAAAATAAAATAAAATGGAGCAAACAAAAAAAAACTTTTCTAATCACCAACCGATTCTCTCGTACGTATGTATGTACATACATATTTATACCTATAACTATGTACACATAGATTGATCCTTTTAAATTCGTAAGAAAAAGGAAAAAAAAAAAAAAAAAAACGAATCACCTCACCATGTATCGAGACGATAAATCTAAATGACTTTCAAGATCTTTGATAACGATTTGGTAAAATTTATTACTCCTCTTATTGCACACGGCTAAAATCCTCACATGTATTTGTGCCATGACTCCTCTCCATAGCTCCTGCAACGGCCCAAAGCGACATAAGCGAAATCGCTATATATATATCCTTATCCCTAGGAGGAAGAGGAGGAGGAGGAGTAAGTTCCTGTGAGGGTTAGACGAGCTACCATGAAGCACATGGAGGAGAGCAAGGAACGAAGGAAGAATAGGGAATAAGAGAGAGAGAGAGAGGTAGGGCCACTAAGAGGGACATTAATCCAGGTTAAGTCAGGGGAGTTGAATAAGTGACGTCACCACTGGAGAGAGTGTCTCTTTTCCTTCCCCCCCCCCCTCTCTCTCTCTTTTTCTATCTCATTCCCTCTATCGCTATGGGGGGTATACCTTATCCCACAGACAGAAGCTCCAAAAAGGAACAAGCTAGCCAACCCAGACCCAGACCCAGACCCAGACCCAGACCAGTGTCTCGCATTAACGTGTGAAATATTAACGACGTTGGCGATATTAACTCCGGTTAAACGCCCACCGTCACTTTGTCGCATCTGGTATACCCAGCTACCTGCCTTCCTTCCTTCCTTTCTATAACGTCAGCACCACTAACTTCCAGACGAATGTATGGAGGGTACCTATAGGTATCTTATATACCTACCCAACGGGACAAGACGTCGAACTAAGAGGAGATAAGTGGTCTTTATTAATTGAACGACCAAACCCATGTATAAACAACCTGTAACATCGCACCAGGTATCAAACAATACTCTGAAAATTTAGGGAAACTTGTAGGGATGTTGAAGATACCAAAGATAAAAATTTGAAAAATTATTTTCGGTTTGAGTGTACAAAATAAAATAAAATAACGTCGCGGTGTGAGAAATTAGGAAGAAAAAAAAAAAAAACGATAATAAAAGTGAGACGAGGAACCGGAAGAAAAGTGACGAATATATGTATATACCTATATGTATATACAGCTTATTTGTATATATATATATATATATATATATATATATGTGTGTGAGTAAGTGGGTTTGTGTGGTTCGGTGATGGGGGTTGGTTTCGAGAGCGAGACCCTCGCGACTCCTCGGGCGTAAGGTTTTTGCCGAGTCAGGTTGGCGGGCGTGGATACATCGTGTAGACAAATGGTCCAGCATCTATCTTTCTTGTCGCTGTGGCAAGATGTAACTACGAGACTTGAGGCTACGTTATTTTATGTATAATGTAACTGTAACTGTAACTGTAACTGTAAATGTTACTGTAACTATAACTGTGTACCGTACACCTACTGCGAATAACCGTAGGTACGGGGTTGAAGAGAGAACAGGAAGGAGGACAAGTACGAATGTAATTACAAGGTAAAAAACTATAACCACCGTATTGTATACCGGATGGATACATACGTACAGGTTAGCTGTTATGTCATAATATATAGGTATATATGTATATATACGGTATATACACAAATCGGTCTAAACTTGTCACACTAATTACCACCATCTATTTTAGGTCTGTGAATTAATAGCAGCTATTTATTAAACTGTGATAAATTTTCCAATATTAATATTAACCTTTGATTGAAAAAAACAAAAAAAAAAAAAAAATAACTATCCAAATAAATACATATGTAATATATGCCCAAAATGTTAGAATTGTCAAATCCATAGCCATTTTCAAATCCTAATTGGGTCAAAATATCGAGAAAAAATTTTTTTTATCCCCCACTGTAAAAAAAAAAAAAAATAGCTCCAATGTAACTTTTTTTCGAAGAATCTATATTCACGTAGTTGAAAGTGTACTTATAGGTAAATGATAGTTTTTTTTTTTTTTTACTATCTTCTATTTATATATATATTTTTTTTTTCTTGTCAATTTTCTTTCCTCATTTTCTATTAGTCGTAGCGGTTTTAGACTTTGGAATAAATTTCGTGACTCTTGTCTGTGGAGGTAGTAGTAGTAGTATAACCGTACCTTGGTGTACATATACAGGGGGTTTTCGAGGGTCGAGCAAGCTCCACGCCATGTTAAAGAGGAGCCTGGTTTAATGAGAAACTTTATAGCTCGTAGTTAATATTCTGTCGAGTGGAATATTCAGGGTACAAGTTTATAAGCGTTGGTGGGAAAGTGCGGTCGAGTACAGGTACAGGTAGGTACAGATACAGGTACAGTGTACAGTGTACAGTATACAGGTTAGGTACCCCCAGCAGCCAGGTAATAAACAGGTGAGTATTAAGTTCGCTGGAGTTTTTAGAATTTCAAAGTTATACCCAAGTGTTACGATCTATATTATACGAAACGCGACTAGGTATAGGTACTGGAGTATGGTCGCAGCACGGTGCATTTGCGATTAAAATTTACCTTGCTTTTATTTTTATTAATTTTTATTTTTTATTTTTTTTTATGTTTTTTTTTTATATACTTCTTCCATATACCTACTTTTATTTTCTATATTTATATATATATATATATACATTACATATACAGCTAGAGTATTACATACAGCAGAGAAATTAATCTCATTTAAATTCCACTTTAATCAATAACTGCAGATAATATCTACAGAATTATTTTCATTAGATATGTATCATGGTTATAGAGAGCCTGCTGTATCTTGAAAACGGTAAGTGTAAGTGAAAAATTGTCTGATTAAAAAATACGCGGTTAATCAAGTGCTGAAACTTTTCTTTCAAGTATTTCTTTTGCAAATGAACAGTTACCGAGATATCGTGATAATAAGAAAAAAATAAAATCTGGTCATACGAATTTACAATGAGTCGAAAATATAAATAGAACAAAAAATCGTATCTCGGATACGGTAACAGTATGAAAAAAATTGTCTAATTATAAAATACGCGGCTAATCAACTACTCAAACTTTTGTTTGAAATACTTTTTTTGCAAATGAACGGCTACCGAGATATCAAGAGAAAAAAAGACAATAAAAAAAACAATCTGGTGACACGAATTCGATATCAGAATATAAAAAACAAAAAAACAAAAAAAAAAAAAAAGTAAAAGTCGTATAATTTTAATTACCAAAAAGTACAATAATTACGCGTTGTTATATCGTGCAGGTAACAGAGTTAGCTGTGTTCAAGGGGATGAAATAATTCGCATCTGTTACCCGCGTAAAAAAAAAAAAAAAAAATATATAAAAGAATAATTAAAAAAAAAAAAAATTGAATAAGAGACAGAAAGAAGCTAAAAATTTTCTATCTTTTTTATTCTTCTTAACAAAAAAAAAAAAAAAATGACAAGGATGTTCGGTTTAAAAAAAAAAAAATTACTGCCTAAATTTATCCCCAACAAGAATATAATAATTTAAATTTACCCAAAATTTGAAACGTCGTTTATACAAATGTAAGCAGACTCGTGTTACTACATGATAACCACTAGGTAAAGAGATAGGTAGATATATGTATACAAGACTCGCAGTTTGTCAGATGAAAGTTAAAGTTCCAAGGAGTATAGTCGCGGTGGTACAGAAAGGGGAGGATGTGTCTTTCGAGATGATCCTGTACTGGAATCTAGCTGGTAAAAGTTAAGGGAAGAAACTCTGCGTCGTACGAGCACATGATGTATCAAGTAGCTTTTGCGAACTAAAAAGGTCCCGAGGCTGACAGAGACCGAATAAAGTTTAAGCAATAACTATAAAACACTCAAGTCAAACCGTGTATATATATACACGTAAAGAGACACTGCAGTAACGTAGATATTTACACTCGAGAGAAACTTATAGCGTCTCAATCATATTATAAGATTACAGATTTAACGGATATCCATGCTATCAGTCTTAACCCTAAAAGCTCTTTGAATGGTTGATCGATAATTTTCAATATTTTGATACAAAAATAGAGAAATAAAATATGGAGAAAAATAAAATGAATAAAGGAAAGAAAAAGGCATTCATAAGAGTATAATACGTTATACTAGTTTCTGATCGGGGTATAAAGTATACGTAATAAATATGGTCGGTATAAATTGCGTTAAAATGTTTTCTCGATAAAGATTGATGAGATTTTTCGTTCTTTATATATTTTTCGAGGGAACTTACGACGCCTAAATCAACGTGTAGATTATAGATAAACAAGAAGCCACAATATTGTAGCTTATTGACGAAAAGATCGAAAGGATAATCGCGTAAATAGAAACACGGACGTTATAGTTTTTTTTTTGTTTTTTTGTAAATTTGTATGTATATAAATATTTTATATATGTATATAAGAAAATTATGAATGATTTCTCTCTTTCATTTGATCATAATATTTTCGGTATATAGATTATATACCCAATTAGTTATTTTTCTTTCTACTACCAACTTTCTTCTAATTTTTATATTAAATTTTCAAATTATATCTACTTTGATGAAGTTTTTCTATTCTTTGGTCCTGGTATGAGGGACGAGGCGACGCGACGCGACACGACGCTAGGCGACGCGACGCCGTCGACTTTAATCCAAGTACGTACTATGGCTAACTAGAACCAGGAGGGTAGAAAAAAATAAAAAAAATAATTAAAAAAAAAGAAAGGTAGGTACCATTTCATCTTTTACCAGCCAGAGGCGAATGCCGCAGCAGCAAAGCATTAAGGGGTAACTTTTTAAAATTATCCTTCTCGCCGTCCAGGGTTCTCGCTGTAGGGATACGAGGGATAATTATATGGCTTATTACTATACCAGGAGCTATAGCGAGCTGCAACCCCTCAAGGAACCTTTAGTATTTTTTTTTTTTCATTTTTATTTGTTTTTTTTATTTTTATACATTTTTTTTTTTTTTTTTGTTACACTATAATAGAATCTTGTCGAAAAATCTTTTAACTACGGATATATATACGTATATCTAAGATGAGAAAGAAAATTCTCAAACAAATTAGCAAAATAAAAAAAAAAGAGGGAAGGGCAGAGAGACAAGAAAGAAGAAAAAAAAAACTTTGTCAAGCTGTAGAATTTTTCGAAAATACAAAAAGAGAAAAGAATACCAACGAAGTATTTATATACATACGAAGGAACAATAATAAATTGTTTTCAAAGGAAAAACTGAGTAATTAAATCCAATAGAAATTATCATAATTTTACCCTTTTCTTTTTTATTTTTTTTTTGGTTAACAATTTCCGACCATTTTTGATATAGTTAAAAATTGGGGTTATAATTTTTGTATTAAGGTTAATTAGACCTGTATTCTTGGTTAAATAGAGTCTTTACTTTTGGCTGTTAATACCTCTTCAGATCAGCCGTAAAATATTTCATTAAATTTTCTCGTAGTTTGTTCGGGTCTTGAAAGTTAAACAAAACTAAAGAAAGAACAAAAAAAAACAAACAAACAAGAAAAGATCCAAAAGGGCGTAAAATAAAAGCGTGAAGAAAGAGAAGAGACCGTAAAGAGACCGAATCTAAAGGGAAATATCTTTCGGTTTGTGGCGAGGTGAAAACTACCTATCTAAAATTTCTTAATGTTTTAAGATACCGTAAATTTTGTTCTTATAGTTTTTCTCGTTTCTTATTTTTATTTTTTTTTTTTTTTTGTTTCCCCCCCTTTTTTGTTTTATATGGACATTTTATTTTATCTTAGATCTTTACTTTTATCCTTAAAAGGCGATTAAAATTCTTAAAGAGAGATCGTAATTTTTTATTTATTTATTTGTTTTTTTGTTTTAAACAAAATATGGTAAACTGAAAGCTTCCACCGAATAATTCGTTATACTCGTACGTTGCAAAATAAAAGAAGAAATGAAAAAAAAAAAAAAAAACAAGAAAAATGTAATAAAAAATTGGGAGAAAGAACGCGAAGATTTTTCACCCACTTCTTTAATATTCTTGGCAACAAACTCTGTCTCTTCTATTCGACTGTTGCCATTTGACAAGCAGTCTAGCTGACGATGAGAATATAAAACGAGAATGGGGAATAAGAAGAAGAATAAGAAGAAGAAGCTGCGAAGTAGAGAGGCGGAGATTTTTACCATATAAAGTAACAGAATAAAACTAAATGGTGAAGGGGATTTCGCTGTGTGGTAAAAGGGATGCGTTGCGATCTTGATCCCAGAAAAAGAGAGAGAGGGGGAGAGAAAGGTTTCATAATTTTTGTATAAAATGTAATTCGGAGTTTTTGAGATTTATTAAAAAAAAAAATCTTAATAAATCAAAATCTACAATTTTCTGAATATTAAAAATTGTATAATATAAATGAATAAATGACTGAAATTTAGTAATCCTATATACATCAATTTTCTTTACGTGTGAGAAAACGCACCGATCGTGGATAAAATTATTTCTCAAAAAAATAAAAAATAAATGATCTTAATAATGATAATAAAAGAAAAATGAAAACGGTATAAAAACTGTTGGTATATATCCCGAAATATCCTGATCGTCGACAAACAGTTTTATTGCTCTGGTATATATGTATAAGTCTATCGGATAAAAGTGAAAGTATGATAGTTTTCGGTTGAAAAATATCTGTTTTATTATATTACATATAGGTATATATGTACATATACATACATAACGTGGAATATAAATTCCGCCGAGTGAATTTGACACGAGTTTTTGTCTTTTTTATTTATTTAATTCTTTTTTTTTTTTTCTTTTTTTTCTCTTGCAACTTGCTATATAGCGAGACGCGTCGGGTCGAGGGTCGAATAAAAGCACAGTAAAACTGTGATGATCGATTTAACGACGATTGAAGAACCGCGAATCGCATTTCGGTTACCGCCTTCTTTTTACCCACACGATTCTCAAGAATCTCAAAAACCGTTCAACGACACCCCCTACCCCTTTTCTATATATCAACTATACGTACATACACAACAGCACCAGAAGCAGAAGCAGCAGTTAAACTATAAATCGAAATTTCAGCTGCATCTAACGGTCGTTTTGAAATAATACAAAAAAATAAAATAAAAAATAAAAAAGACAATTTTCTTATTTATTTTGCGAGAAAAACCTGAAAGACCAGGAAAGACGATCCTTTGGTTAAATTTTATATAATTTTTATATATCAAAACCATA
Organism: Macrophya annulata; assembly: GCA_963924015.1. Taxonomy (NCBI): domain Eukaryota; kingdom Metazoa; phylum Arthropoda; class Insecta; order Hymenoptera; family Tenthredinidae; genus Macrophya; species Macrophya annulata. The sequence continues at coordinate 2,557,153 of OZ001263.1, forward strand.
TAACGCACGTGACTAATAAGAAAATCCGATTCAGAAAAAAACAAATTTTTTAAGATATCTTAAGTAATTGAAAAATGATGGAAAATGTAGAAAGAGAAAAAAATTAAACAAAAATGAATTAAAAAAAAAAAAAAAAAAAAAAATAAGAAAAAATTATGTTTACACCTAGGTTGTACCGTAAAAATTATCTACCCATAGATACAAACACCAAAAATTTAAATAAATATATAAATATTTATATATAGGTTTAGATTTATGTATATTGTACATACATACATACGTAGTATATTATAGTCCCGACAAATCATTCGTAAATGAGAAATCGGGTATACGAACCGAACGTGTCCATGGCAAAGCGCCCATATAGTACATTACAGGTTATACCTATATGTATATATGTAGAGATGTCTGACTGTCCCACGGTCAATGGACCCGTTACGTCACGGGCAGTCCCTAATTAATTACATCGGTTTTGTTCGGAGGCTTCGGACTAAGGACCGAGTAAAATGGGTAGGGTAACGTTGGTATATATATATATATATATATAGGGTATAGGTATTAGTTTTAGCGGTTTGTGGCCTGCACGGTTCGGAGTAACGACAAATCCTTTCGGTCCTTACCATACCTACCTTTATACCTTTCGAATGAATATACCTCCTATTCGATTCTAAAGAGTATATAAATAGATAGGATGGTATATGGTATGGTATGAACTGATAAAAGATAGAATAGAAACGATATAGAATCTATGGTTTGGATATAGAAATGAGGAAATGAAGTAAGAAGGTATATATATATATATATATATAAGGTGCAGGAGAAATATATAGGTATATAGGTATAAGGTGGATTGGTAATACTTTGCCGTCTGATACCATTGTTATTTCAGCAAACCCTCTGAATCCTATTCAAGAAGAAGAAGAAGAAGTAGAGGAAGAGAAAGAAGTAGAAAAAGAAAAAACTGTCTGTCTACCTACCTACAAACATCTACTACTTACTGCTCGCTATACTGCAGAGATTCTCTGATGTTTTATCGCGAATTTTTCAATCGATCTAAAATACTACAGAAGTCTTTTCTTTTTTTTTTTTTTCTTCTTCTATTCTTTTCATCTAGAGAATCGCGTGATATACGCGTGTAGTTTTATCTACTTACTTTTTTTCGATTATAGAGATTGTATTTTATTTATTTTTTATTTTTTTTTTTGCTTCATTTCAAACATTACAGTACCTTTACCCCTTTTGTTAATTTATTAAAGGGATGAAATAAACCGTCGTGAGAATAGGTAGAGTATATAGATACATCTATACATAGGTATGTAGGTTTAAGCTATAATATAACTATATTTTAGGGAGATAGAGATTTTCGGCTTACGCGATGCACCGGATATAATAACAGTAACAATAATAAACAACGAGGACGACAACGACGTCGAGAAGGTGGAGGATGATGATGATGATAATAATAATAATAATAAAAATAATAATGACGATAATATTAATAATCATAATCGCAACGAGAGGTAAAGTCGTTGATAAAATTCGCGTACAAGGTACCCCTTTATAATATATGCATACCTACTATATAAAATATACAAAATCCCGATTTATTCAAAAATTCGCAATGCGTACATACTTTTATATGCAATATCGCTAGTATTTTGTGTAAAATATAAAAACAACCTGAAGGGTAGTTGATGAACCAACCTTTGATTTTCTAAATAAATAAAATAAATAAATAATTATTAATTTTTATAGATTTTATACTGTCAAAAATTTTCAATCTAAATTACTTTTTTTTTTTTTTTGCAAAATGAGAAATATTTTTTTTTTTTTTACAATAATTATTATTGTCAATCGATTTGTGTAGCTGGGGGGGAATTTTGACTGACGTTCAAAACCATGTTATATACATTTTATATGTATATTTATATATGTATATAGATATAAATGAAGATGCTGAATAGACTGTCTATAGCGAAATGATAAAGGACGTCTAGAGGTATGTACAGTTTCCATCTAGAAACTGCAGCAGTATCTTGCTCAGCTGCAGTAGAATTTCAAATTGTAGGTACCGAAGCTAAAGATTGAGGCCAGCTTATTGTTTCCTAGGAAACTCCTCTGGATGATGACTAAGATAAGCTACAGGGGTAAAATTTCTTAATACATATACCTACCTATACAGCGTATATAGATAATACAAGAAGGAGAAACTATACCATACTTTGATCGTAGATGTTAGATATTGTACATATATATTCCGAAAAGAAATAGGGAAGAAAAAAATAAAAAAAAAAAAAGAGAAAAGGAAAAAGATAAACCATATAAAGACTGTATAATATACTTGGTATAAATTTGTGAAATTCTCCAAGTATGTAGGTATATCTACGTAGTCAGGATACATCCATATATATATATATATATATATATATATATATATAGTTTACGGCAAAGACTTTAGACGAAAATTGCGAGTTGAATATACCGCTAGTAACATTCAAGATAGAAATAGTTTTCATCCCCTCCCCTCACCCTCTGATATCCGCAGCGCACGTAATTTCGCAATTGCTTAATCCCTCGAAGAACTTTGGCTAAAGTAAACATCGTTAAGTTTAACGCTATCTAAGTTTCTCTAACGCTATATTCAAGCTCTTACTTTTTTTTTTTCTTATACGTCGACTGCGTTCGATCAGATCTTATTTTTAGTTTTCTTATACTTCTTATTCTGTTACAACACATTGTCTGCAACTATTCTCCAACTACAGACGTGCAATATCCAGGACAAATTTTTTTTTCTTAACTTTTATTATGCTTTCTAGATTTTTAGATTTTTATTTGTTTTAACTAAATTTTTTTTGTTTTAAAGTTTATATTAACACAATATTACAGAATATTAACGTTTTTGAAAATTCAATATCGTCACGAATGAATTTCGATTCTTCTATTTCCGTCTTTTCTTTTTTTCAAAAAACCAAAAAAAAATAAATAAAAAAAAAAAAGATACAAAGTGTTAACTTTACGTCTTCTCAGGTGAACGACATCAAAGAAGATACCTAGAGGCTGGAAGGGCTGTCTCAAATCCGTGTTCTACTTACTTACATATGTATGTATACGTATATAGTGTAACGTATGTATGTATGTACGTACGTAACATACTTACAAGTAGTCATAAACTATGCAAGAAATCGTGTCCCATATTCTCTCTGAAGTTATACTACATATTCTATGTATATGTATACCCTGGTACTTACATATCACCTATGTATACCAAAACCGTTAGAAACCGATGCGCAAAAGACCGGATGAAATTCTTCCAAGGTTTACCTAAAACCACCTGAGTTTACTAAAATACGAAACGTAGGTATTATCTTTCCCCTATACTCTATCCTGCTATCACATATACCTCATACATACGTACTCGAAGCTGGGGGTAAATATATACAATATTCCATATATTTGAAAAGATTTTTTTCTTATGTTTTATTTTTTTTTTTTTTTGTTTCACAATTTCCCGTCGCTTTTCACGATAGAGCAGTTTAAACGAAGAAGATAAGAAAAGGGAAAAGAAAGAAAGAAAAAAAGAAGGATAAAAAAAAAGGAATACTGCTTATGCCTTGTCTGCAGAGAACTAAAATAGGAAAAAGGGGGAAACTGTCTCTCATCGTCAGCAAATATATTTGGCATACAAGGCGTCGCGACGCTATATCCTACGCTAAAAATCTACACCACCGCAATGTTTTATATATGATCTATATACTATATAAGTAAAAGGTACATATACATACAAACGCGGTTGAATTTTGGGATTTTATACTACACGGATCATATATTACGTGCGAGAAAATGATTCTATACCAAATCGTGGACAAAAAAAAAAAAAAAATGAATATATGCGGATAGCTTATCTTATTCTTTTCTCTATATCTTGTTACCGATTTATTCGATAATAGTTCGATTTGCGATCTTTTTTGTTTTTTATGATTATTTTTTTATTTTTCTTCGATACCTCAGCTGGGATTCGCACAGTATATATACTATGTATAATATGCACTCATACATACATACATACGTATGTGTCTGTTACGCCTAAGCTCACGGAGATGAAAAGTCGTCGTTGGCAGGACCAACGAGGCAATAAATCGACCCAAAGTTCAACGGCAGTGATAATTTTTGTGGAAGTGCGTCAGTCGCAGGTCTTCGCCTCAGCTCTCCTACCTATCATTGCTTTTATGTCAAATTTGTCAACGCCAGAACGTAGTCTATCTATAACACATATATATACCTACTCGTATGTATATGTAACATACATATATATATATATATATATATATATATATATATATATATATATATATATATATATATATATATATACATACTTATAATCGAAGATCACTAAAGACCAAGAAAATTCAACGAGAAGAAAATTCGTCGCCAAACAAAAACCAAAAAAAAAAAAAAAAAATGGGAAAGCGAGCGGACAAAAATCTTTTTATTTTTTTATTTTTGGGGATAATTTGATTGCCATTTTTTTTTTTTTTCTATTCTTTTTTTTTTTGTTTTTTAATGTCGGGTTCTGCAATAATCGTTTCTAATAATAATAAATTGAAAAGAGGAAAAGTTTAATGGTTTGTAGGGGGTATAAGTTATTGGAATAATTTCGCTTCTCTGAAAACCGCGTATAGGTATGATATCTGTGTGTAAAAGCTCAGGTTAGTAGTGAGTTCCGCGGCGAGGTCAGGCAAGGCTATATAAGTAATTAAGAAAGTTAGCCGTACAGCTTTCGCTCATTTTCATAATCACCATGATAATGGTATAAATTAACAGTTAGCGTAAATCAAGGATGTTTTTAAGTGGCTCGCTCACTCGCTCGCTCGCTATACGAGTAGCTAGCCTAGCTAACTCGCTCAATGTATACTCGAACACTCCCTCATATTATAATTTTACAAACCCCAAAACGCCCCCCTTATCCAACCCCTTTTTATATGCTTTTTGCGATTTCAATTACTAGCTTGCAAAGAAAAAAAAAAAAAAAAACAGAAAAAAAAAACAATAATAATCGTAGCAAGAAAATAACCGGTCCAAAATCAGATCCCAAATAATCCAAAGGGACAAAATTTTGAAGACAACAAAAAACAGAATTTACTACGGTTAATTTTATTTTTTGTTTTAAAATTCGTTTTTTGGTAATTTTCTTAATTTTGTTTTTTCATTTTTTTTTTTTTTTTTTTTTTTTTTTTTTTTGTCACATTTTTATGACCGAGCAAAGTTTCGAGAATCGTAAATACCTGCACGAGGATTTTTATTTCGATATATAGAAAATTTACATACATTGCACCGTGGGAGTTACATAGTCTACAATCACGTCATGTAAGAGGAGGATTTCTGTGGTCCTTTTTGATTAGAAATAGGTTGCCAAACACCGACGAAGGTAGGAAGTAAGGAATACGATGTATATAAGGTACACGAGGTTGGAGTTGCGAATTTCTCTGAGTCTATACCCACCGCCTATTTTACTCTACTCCTACTCCTACTTCTTCTCTTCTCTTCTCTGCTCTTCTCTTCTCTACTCTACACTAATCTTCTCTTCGCGGTCCTATCCTCAAACGAAATTCTACCGACATTCGAAGTCAGTCTGTAGTCAACGCGGTGGTTTGAATTCGAACCCACCTAACGAATAACTAGATTAATTAGGGCCCTTCGCAAATGAGGACGAGGTCTTCCCTCGACAAACAGAAACGCAGGTAACAAGTTACGTATAGCTAATACTATATCTACTTTGTATAGGTATGGGTACAGGTATGTATACGTATGTACATATGTACATACGTTCTATACGTACAGACTCGAAACTTGTGTAATACACGAATGCAGAATCAGAGATTTCACGTTGCTATATTTACACATGTGTGTTACTTCGTATAATATAGATACGCATGAACGAAGATGATGTCTACACGTTTAGGATCTATGTATGTACGTACACATACATACGAGACGTCTTGATAAACAATATGAAAAAAAAAAAAGAGAGAAAAACGAATGTAGAAAAAAACGTTTTCTGATTCTTAAAAAAATGATGAAAAAAAAAAAAAAACTTTATCATTGATTTGAATCTTTGTACTGATTCGTGTAATTGTAGAGTAAAATCGGTAAACGTATTTATGTACGACAGTTAAATCTATTTTTATTTATTTTTTTTGCCTTTTCCCTACCAGTTACGAGTTACCAGTAACCAGTTACTCAGAGCTATACCTCTCCGCCCGAAAAGCGAGAGCTTGTAATATATACCCGAGTATTCGCAATCCGAGATAACCCGTGAGGCTATAACCTATCCCATTTCCAAGCGAACTGCTCGGCGATAATTCTAACAAAATACTTGATCGTATGTATGTACCTTATGTATGTATGTACCTCGTTCGTATAAGCCTTAGCTAAACGAAGTGTAGAGGTACTGTTTTCAAGTTTCAAATTCACGCATATACAAAAAAAAAAAAAAACTGTTTAATAAATAAAAAAAAATTTAGATTTAAGTTTTTCTTTGAGGAGGGGGGGTCTAGAATAAATACTAATAGATATTCTCGCGTTGTATAGTTTGTCGCAATTGTAGAATAAAGCAAAGAAAAGGGGTTGTAAGAGTTGAATTTTTTTTTTTTTTTTATTCCTTTCTTTCTTTCTTCATTTTTCTTTTTGGGTTAAAAAAGTGGGAATCCAAAACAGGAATAAAACAGTTATACATTTACAGAGGTATATATAAATGTATGTATATGTATATATGTATATACATATAAATATATATGTATGGGTAGGGTTTAAAGCAGCGTAAAAAATGGCTGCTCTGGATTAAGAGGATTTGGTAGAGCCGTTATCAGCCAGAACGACGACCGGCCCTCCCAGTCCACGTAAACCACCACCAACCTCCAACCTCCAACTCCAACTCTAACTCTAAACTCGAACTCCTATTCGTATACCTCTACAGCTAGTTATTCAACGTCGTTCGTTTTACTCACGGTTCCAGCCCGAACCCCCGATCTCCTCTAACCCATCGATCTCAGGGTAACAAATCATTCAACTCGGATTGATGACGCGAAATGAGAAGGAGGGAGGGAAACAGAAAAAGAAAAATAACGAAGGACAAAAAAAAAATTAAAAAAAATAAGGATGGTAAAGAAATCAAAAAATTTTCGTTTTCACTTCAATTTCTATAAATTTTTGTTATTGTTGTTTTTGTTATTTGTTTTTCACTACATCGAATCGGAATTTCGTGCATATAGTATATAGTAACGAGGGTTTTAGAAGATAGGCGAGAGAATGGGGGTAGGGGTAGGTTTTTTGGGGATTGTTGATGAGAGGAAAAAATAAAGCCTAATCTCCGAGGGCGCGCGCACGGGTAAACTTTTTAATTAACCGAACTAAGCACCTAGCCTTGCGACTCCCCTTCCTGTTACGGGAACGGTGAGTGTTGGCCTCTTTTTGTGGTAGTCACAAAACCGCCTTTTTCACCCATAACGGTCTCAGCTAAGTGCAAATTTTCATTTTACGTATATACCTACCTACCTACCTAACTACAGGCGTAAAAAAGAAAAAGATGAAAAAGAAACAGAAATAAAAAGAAGAAAGAAGAAGAAGTTTTATTGACACAATGACGAAATGAGCTATACATGGAGGTTCAAAAAACAAGAAAACAAAAAAAAAACAAAAAAAAAAAACACGAATTTTGATAATCAAAATTTCTACAAAATCGAAATTCACGATTTTTTCGCAATGATCGATGTACTCGAGTATTTTGAAGAATAAAAAAAGATAGAATAATAAAATGAAAGTACGAAAACTGTAAGACAAAAAAACTGCAAAATATTAAAATAAAATGAAAAATAAGTTTCGATCTATATTTTTTAATTAAATCTTCTTATATATCAAAATCTATGTATATGTATATACATATATTATTCTCTGAGATCACCCGTTAGAATTAGAATGAAATAAGAGCTTAGGGGGTTGGTTTTGTAGACACGAGGTGTGATGATAAAATATAATCCGTTAATTCGTAGGCGACGGTTGAACCTCCGTTAATGACCAATTCCAAAGTTTTCCGTGTACATATAATATATATATATTTATTACGTAATTCAAAATCCCGGTGGAATCGCCTCGTATCGGTCTCACAGAAACCACCAGGACTTTATCCCTACACGCGTATATCTATATAAATTTTTGGTATCTAGCTACCAACAACCTATACTATAACGTTGCCTCCTCTCACTTTTGCCATTTAATCTCCATGTCAAAGACCACTCTCTGCATAAATATTTACCCATTCCACTAACTCAACGATTACCAAATGGGCAACCAACTTCTCTATACCTCTGTACTCCTACGCCATCATAGAACCACTACTCTCGAGTTAGCCCACTTAACTCTGTCTCTGACAGACTTAAAATTTTTATTTATTTTATTTTATACCTATGTACCATCATTTTTTCTTTATTTATTTATTTATTCATTTACTTACTTACTTATTTTTAATGAATAATTATTATTCATTAATTTCGTAATTTTTTTATTTTTTTTTTCACGTTTTAAAAAATAATCGAATACATGTGTGATAACGTATAAAATATTGGCACAGTAAATGGCGAAGGGTGTTAAGGAGCCCAGAAAAACAAAAAAATTTCAATAAATAATAGCTGCTAATTAGAAAAAAGATAATTTCCTTAGGAAAGGAAAGAGAAGAATAAGTTTTAAAAAAAAGAAAAAAAGAAAAACAGGACCTAATAAAATAATATATGCAGAAAAAATCTTCTTCATTTAGTGATTATTCATATCAAATAGTAAAGAAAGTGAAAAAAAAAAAAAAAAAAAACTCAATCCAGAGTGTAAAAATATTATATTTTATAAATAAAATAAATAAATCAAATAAACGGCATTTCTCTCTCAAAAACGAAAAAAAAATAACCATAAAAGTATGGGCTTAGTAGATTTTACAGTAACACCCTTCATATGTGTAACAAATAAATATCCAAATGTTCGAATTATAATGAATGTTGAATTTTTGTTGTTGTTTTTTTTTACTCACCTGAAGACTCGGATGACAGCCCAGTTCTAGTAAAGTTCTTACAACACCGGCGTGGCCCTTGTTTACAGCGATATGAAGAGCAGTTTGACGCCGTTTATTCCTTGCGTTAAGATCTGCACCTGCACCAGCCAGAAGAGCCATTACTCCAGGCTCATCACCAAATGCTGCATGATGAACTGCTCTGTCTCCGTCTTTGTCCTGATGAAAAGAAATAAGAGAAAAAAAGGAATAAGAATTTCGTATACTTTTTTTTTTCTTATATCTATTCTAAAATTAGCTCAGGTTTTTAGTAAATCAATTTTTTGTTTTTTGTTTTGTCGATAATTTTGGATTTGAAAAATTTGAATTTGACAACAGATTTTATTTTTAATTTATTCTTATTCCTAACAAAAATATGTAAAACTAAAGAATCTACCAAAATAGTTTAAAACAAAACTAAAATAGTCCAAGTTTTTAATTTTTTTTTTTTTTCTTCGATTTTTAAATTTTAATCAAAATTTTTAAATAAAACAAAAATTTTAGACCTCGAAAAAAGCTGCAGGATTTTCATCAAGTGTTGAAAAAAAAAAAATAATAATAAATTCTTATGATTTTCACCTCTCCACAGTTTGGCAAACTTGACTAAATTCTATTCGATTGAATTTAACTATACGTAATAAAAAATAATTGATTTTTAATCATTAATACCTCAATTTCGACATCTGCTTTATAACGGAGAAGTATTTTGATGACTTCGAGATGCCCATTTTGGCTAGCAGCCTGAAGCGCAGTGTGTCCAGCAAAGACTCCGTTCACATCTGCTTCGGGTCGTTTTAAGCTATCTTCACATTTAGCAGCATCACCATTTGCAGCAGTTTTAACCAGTTCTTCATTAACATCTCCAGAGACATGAGACTCGAATAGTTTTTTTAGAAGAGCTGACAAACGCTCTAAAAATATAAAAGAAAAAAAAACAGAAATAAGAATCCCTAAAGAAAATATTTATTCATCTCCCTAGGAAAGAATTAACTCAAATTTAAATTTTATAGAATCAATTTTGTCTCCAATATTTACCTCCGCTTGTATTTCCTGGTACACAACCATCGCTGCTCGCAACCTTTGTAACTGCTTGTGGATTATAAGTCCAAGAAGTACTGCAAACGTCAACTTTCAAGTCACCGTCGTGATATATTTGTTGAACTCGTCCAACTTTTCCCAATGTCTGTAAATCCGGATTAAAAAAAAAGAATTAAATACTATCGATGGAATTTATTATCAGATATTGTGACTATTAGTTGAAAAAGTGTAAAATTTCTGTCACAGATTGCGGAAAAGAGGTAAAAAAAATATTTTTTAATCGTTCTTTATTGCAATTATCTAATTTTGTTGAATAAAACTGATCAAAAAAATGAGATAATTAATGAAACACAGCCAAATTCTACTCATAGATTTTATAAAAGATATAAAATCTTTTTCTTGATAATTTCTCGTTACAGTTTTGGACCTAAAACTAATGATAAACTAAAATTTATTAATAAAAACTCAAAACTAAGACATTAAAAATGATTTCTAGTCCTTAAACTGAGTATAAACTAGTTAAATAAAATTTATTAATTATTACCGGAACCATTGCGTCGGCCCATTCGCCATGCCCGCTTTGTAGAAGTTTAATTTTCTCCAAATCATTAGAAATCTGTACTAAATCCCCGACTGCAAAGGTCTGGTTATCGGTGCTAGAGCTTGACACAGGTACAGGTATTTGTACTTTGGTTAAAACCGCGGGATTAAAAGTCCAACGATTACCGCTTGGATACGACACAACTATATCATGGTCTTCGTCTATACCAACAACTGTTCCCGTCGTACCGAGACACTCAAACATTCCATCTGTCCAACCGCCGTGACCATGCTGAAGAGATTGCACTATTTCTAACTCCAGATCAACGTTTACCTAGAGAAATTAATCATCTTAGAACATTTATTCGCTAAGTAAAATCCAGGGATGCATCAGTTTGACACATTGCAGTCTTATTCTGGTTTAAAAGGACAAAAAATTGATAATTTCGTTTAGAAAAATCATCAAACTTCTTACTTGATCTCCAATTTGAAGACCGTGAGGACCAGTGCGACCTGGAGCTTGTTCCCCCAAGAGCGGAAGGTGGTCCCTGTAGACCGTTTGACCTTTTGCATCGTTAACTACTTTCAAATCAGCCTGAATTGCGGAGGAAATAGATTAATTGAATAGATTTTAAAGGCGGCTTTGGAAAAAATCATTTTTTCGTTTAATTTGAAACATATTTTTGTTAAATAATTGCATCAGATTAATCTGTAAGTTAATTTATTCATATATCTTGATGCTATTTTATTTGATAATGATTTTTGGCAGCAAATTAACGTCTTGAAGAGGCTTTGAAACTTGAAAAATTGCTTCATAATCAGCAAACGGAACTCACCATCCCCTCGAATCCAACACGATAGAGATTCTTAGCTCCATTATCCCAAACAACATAAGCTGCAGATCTAGGACTGGCCGCAGACCAATCCTGCATCTCTGCGACCTTCCCCCTACGTCCATTACCTCCATCTTGATCTTCCCACTGCCAATCAACGCCTCTAACAACTCTGGCGCCAGGAAAAATTCCACGAATAGCAATCTGGGATATAAAAAAGCGTTTTTAGATACAAAAATCGATAATTTTCCAGTTTTTTGATCCATGGAACAAAAACCAAGGCTTGAAAATAAGAAAAGTCAACTTTTAATTGTTTTAAAGTATGAAAACTACCTTTTTACTCTTCCGTCTCGGCTCCAGTAAGACTCTCTCACTTCCTGGAGTAGCAATTCTGTAAAATCTATGCCTGAGATGGTGTTTATCTCCGTGATAACAAATAGAACATAAATCGTAGTTCCCACACTCAGCACATTTCCATCTAATACCAAATATCGGCTGTTGTCTACAAGTGTCGCACATAGTGCCATCATGCTTGACCCCAGTTGGAGCAGAGTCTAATATACGAAGATCAAAGGCTCCTGAACATCGATAATTTGCCGCAGTTCCGTTATCCCAAACAACGACAACTTCCTCAGGGGATTCGAAGTTGCGAACAGTTCCTACGTGACCTTCGCCGCCATCCTAAATGACGAGGAAAAATCAGATCTATCCGTTAAAATCTTCGATCGAAGGGAACAAGAAGACTTCGGATGACCAATTTTTTTCTTTTTTTTTTTGGAAACTTTTTGAGATTGAAGTTTAAGAAAAAAAATTGAGGAGTGTTGTTAATTATAGGAGGGAGAAGTTAGTGGGGGGATTAAATTTTGTTTAAATATTATGCGAATAGCTGCGGATTGACATAACCTAATAAAAATTTGATCTAGAGTAAGAAAACCTAACCTAACCTAACCTGTTTTCCCCATTTCCATTCCGGGCCGCGAATAACTCTGGCTCCGACACCTTCCATCATAAATCGCGTTGTGCGAGTCCCGGTACTCGCACCAGCCTCCATTATTTAATGACAATTAAATAAAGTGGGGTTATTATTTGTCGTGAATGAGTTTATAAGTTCACAAATTTACAATGAATATTAACGCCATCTTGGGCTTATGTCAAAACAACAGGGATCTACGAAAAACGTACAATATACGGAACCACCAACCGCAAACAACGACGTTTTAAGATCGGATTAAACTTAACGGAGCTAAATGTAACTGCGCCGGGATTTGTAGAAGGGGATAGAAATCGTTGAACCGCAACGCTTTTAACTATAACCCGCGATTACTCGCCGGTGAATGAGTAAATAAACAAAACACGGGAATTTTAATCAGACGGATATAAATACGATTCAATTATTGATTACAATTTATTATTTCATCTTTTATTATGTTTTCTATCGTTCGGTTGTATATACATATATTCTACGTATTATGATTGCTATAATAATACCTCAAGCAGTTATTATAATTATACCTGTAAACATTACCTCTTATGCTCCAAGCCTGCGGCGTATAAATATAATAGCCGGTGCGTTGTTTACATGGCGACCGTTAAGAACCGTATAAATATGATATATTTATATCGACGTTCAAATTTTATAGGGATATAAATGAATTCTAGAGTTTTGAATCAGCTATTATTTATTCTTTAATCAAATTCTTACCTTTTTTCTTATGATAATGGGCCAATAAATATATTATACTCATATTTTAATTGAGCTGCAACCGAACAAATGTGTTGACAGAAGAGAGTGAAAAAACAAAAGACGATCGCGGTTAGGGTCGATGCGAATTGACGAACGGAAAATTTCAAAACGATAAATAATAATTAAGCATATTTTGTAAATGAGAGTCTTAGATTTATTAATAAACAATTACATAAAAGATGCTATCTATAAAATGAGACCTTTTTATACGAAATATAGAATTTAATCACCTTTGTATCGCTTAAATACACCCTCGAAGTTGAATGAACTGCCCCGTGACGTCGCTCCTAAACGATTGGTATGCAGATATTCATTTGTTTGTATTTAAATTTTATTTCGATTTGATTCATATACTATATCGTATATGTTTATATAAACTAATATACCTGCAATGTGTAACAAAGCGGACAATTTTATCTCATCCACCTCAAAATTCTATATATTCTACACAAGATTCAATATACAATCTATCAATAATAGATAAATAAATAAAAATGTTCGCACATGTTATGTATACCGGTACGTTTGAATTTATAATTCGGCGTGAACGTAGCTGTATTTTAAAACTCAAAGTAACATATTTCTCGTTACAAGGTTTCCCAGCTTGGTAAACATAAATGTAGCCAAAATAAATCTGAGTCAGCACTGCGCAGTCGGAAAGTGATGTAACTAGAAAACTCTCCCTCCCTCCTGTTCCACCCACATTCTGAGTTCTAATTTCATTGTGAGTAGATCGAGATGAATAGTAGTTGCGTAGGTTAAGGTATAAAAGTGAATCGGTGTCATTTATAAGTTAATCGAATGAAAATGGGAGGTTTTACGTACTTAATTAATGAAAAGAGTGGTGCTATTACTTCAATAAATATTAGGACTAAATGTGCGATTAAATACTACAAATTTTGATCCTAGTTTTAAACCCGAATAAACTCCGACTCTACACTTACATTATACAACCACACTCGAAACTCATAAAGTTACACAAAAAAGAAAAAATTAAAATTAATAAAAACAACTCGCGATTAAAATTTACTCCACACATACGTCTGTCCTTACTGTTTTACCTTTTAAAGCCAAGGATAAATTAGACCAAAAGAATAAGATAATTAATAAATTGAGCCCCGAAAATTTGACGCGTAATTAAGCAAAAAAAAAATTAACAAACCGTAAAAGAATCCCAGAAAGGAAAATTAATTTTTAGTTTGTGTGGGATGGCAACAGCCTTAAAAAAGAATCACTCCCGTCGAAGGCTCGCCGCTTTGACATTTCTCTCAAATATATCCCTTGACGGAAGTCACAGGGATACAAAGTTAGCAATATTAACTAGAAACGCGGTATTTCACCGCAGAACATTGAGCGATTCACGTCAATCACATGGAGATGGAATTAAACGTAGAACTGATGTCGATACGACTCAGACAACAGCAGACAACGGAGGTATCGATGGTTTATCCATAGAGCCATTGATAGTCGCTTGTAAAGTTAAACCAGTTGCATCATCCCCACCGGTTAGAAGAGTAACAGAACAAAATTCATTCAGTTCTGATTCTGAGGCGCCTTTAACTCCCGCCAAAGTTATCACAGCTGCTGTTTTTATAGATCAAGAAAAATCAAACTTTTCTCATATGCTGACTGGCGCTAATGCTCCTTTCAGGGATCGGTAAGGATTAAGGATCTTCTAAACTAAGAAATATCAGGAAACGACCAAAAATTGAATTCACAATTCTTTTTCTGTCAGAACTATCACAAATTTTCATAGTTTCATTTTCAGTTAAAAATAATCATTTAAAATCAATTTAGAATCAATTTCCGATAAGAAATCGGTGAGAAAACTGTCCTGGTAACAAATAATTGCCTTTTAGTTGTGAAGGAATAAATTTATTATTTAATTATACTTATGTTTGCATAATATTAATGCATTATAAAATAGTATTATTTATTTTCAGACAAGTCTGGATCTCTATTTGATAATCTGTTATCAAACATTGTCGCAAACATTGATTAATCAATCTATTTATCTCTTAAGATCCAATCCCCGTTAGCTTTGATTATGTTATACGATATTTGCCAACGTCATAGCGAGATAGCTTCTTGCCACTTAAGATAGCTTGAGTTATTTAGGGCATCAGCTTTGGATCTTTTGTACCCAAGGATATGCATATTTGTTCTTTTTTTATTTATCTAATATTTAAGACAAACAATTTTCTAAGCCTAATCGCCAAAGAAAAGACTAAGAAGAAAATGATTTTATATGTAGATGAGAAAATGGCTCGATGCCAGATTGCAGTTCCATGCAGTAAAGAGAAGAGTATTATTAGATGACCTTTGTCTCTTCTTTTTTTTACCAAATGACCTATTTATAAATTAGCTATTATATATGGCAATTATTTATTCAATTTTACACAGCTGTCAATGTGTAAAAACGTTTTCAATAACAGTAATATTAAGACTTGTTTACCTCCTTGAATATGTTTGATCACTCGAATACTGTAAATATCATTCCAACGTCAAATCGAGAAGATAAATTACTAACATTTCGAATATTCTACAAGGTTTAATAATTTATCAATGAATTCTAGCACTGGAACAGCTGGTAGTGAGTATTCACTGCCTGAAAGACGCGTCGGATCTTTACAGCACAAGAAAAGAGTCGTTCATCAGACTTCAACGCTTTCTGAAGACATTAAACACCATCATAACAGCAGCAGCGAAAGCATCGGCTCTCTTCGTTCAAAATCAATATCACAGTCATCTAGGCCTAAATCTAAAGCAATAAATAATGTTCTATCCAATTGCTCTAACAACAACATTATACCAGAAGTCACTAAAGAACTACGCATGATGCAGCGGCCGTTTATCGGACACAAATTTGGAGATGATAGACTAGTCTTGGTGTCTAATAAGAGAGTTCCATTCCTCGTTTTTTCTGCACTTCCGTACAATAAAGGACCTCGTACTGGATGGTGAGGAAAAAATGATTGTTTCATAGTTTATACAGACTCCAGAATTTCATTGGGATGTTTTTTCTCTTTATTTATCTTGGAGTAACTGGAATTTTAAATGTATTATAGGTCCGAACTACGTAAAGATCCTGGGCGCAGAAGAAACACTTCGGGTCCTAGACCGCTATCTGCTATCAATGATACTCTGGATCCTTTCGGATTGCTGGGTATAGAGCGAGGGAAAGATGGCCAGGTGATTATTAGACATCAATTACACCTCAGGGCCTTTTGGGCCTTAATTTGAAGCTTTTTTTCTATTCCATGGGAAGAAAAATGTGTAAGAAATTGCGAAAAGAGATTTTTTTTGAATAATTTATCATTTTTGTAGGAGATTTCGTACGGACAACTCCTAGTACCATCAAGGCAGTTTTCTAAGGATCGAAAGGGATATGGGAACGAAAATGAAGCTATTGATCTCATGCATGCAATACCAGCTAAGCATAACGTTGCAGCAAGGTAGAATATATATTCCAAGTTTGGATACGCTTTGAAGTGGTTGTTTTTTTAATGTCTGTTTACAGTTTTAGCCTGTCTTGCTTGACTTGAATATAATTTTAAAGAATTAATCAAGCTTCGTGTGTTAAATGAAAAGTAAAAAGTTATATATAATCACATATTTCACTGATCCGCTGCAATCATATTCATTATTCACAAAGTAGCTTAAATCATCTTATATATTCAACCTTATATATTTTATCACACACTCAAGATCACCTATCAAATAATCATCAATTCATTTTAATCACTATTCTAATAATAAATAGAAAAAAGAAGATTTTAATTAAATTCTCCTGAGGTTTTGTAGAATGATTTTTATCAATTCCAGTTAAAATTCCGAGTAGAATTATTAAAGTTTTTGTAAAATTATACATATTCGATCGTAAATCTTGTTACAGGACAAAAACTATAACTTGGAACATGGACTATAAGAAATGGTAAAATTCCAAAATATTAAGCATCACAAGTAGTTGAACTTGGTAGAACTATTATTCTTGTATTTTAATTACTAACAATGCGCGGTAACAATATACATTGTCGAATAATGTTTGTACATCTATTTTTCAAACTATAGAATATTATATACCAATCAGTTGCGCTTTTCTAGTAGAAACATTTTTTAAAATTATTTTTCAAAAAATAAAACTATGATAGGTACAATTTATTAAGATCTAACGATAAAAAAATCTATGCATTCCTCACAATGGTGACGAGAATACACAAATCTCATAATTCTGTTGCAAAGTCTAAAAGAAATGTTCAATCTTCATCTTATTCTCATCACGTGACATGAATTCATTTATCTCATTTTACTTTATTCATACAAAGATTGATATTTCCATGTATGTATTCACCTTGAAGTCACGCTTATTAATAATTAGTACGCCATTCAAATTGCATGATAAATTCTTGGCGATTTTTATCCCATATCAGAGTTAATCTACTGCTTTAATCTCCCTTCTCCTTATCATTTCAATTCCGAATAGGAAGTCTTTATGTTTTCTCCTGTTCATGAATCATTATAAATCTAAATAATACTTGATCATCATTCGTATAATCATTTATTTTTATATAGTTGGAGAAGACATTCTGGCTTATTTGTGGAAATCAATTTTCGATTCCTTAATCCCAAGTCTATTTCCTGTACCCAATATTCTCCGCCTGATAGTATATTAAATTAGTTCCGGTAAGTAGTTTGTAATCACCGATAGAAAATATAAATTTAAGCCACAATCACAATTACCGAAAATATTTCAAGATATAAAACGTTATATGTTTTGCTTTACTCTATAGACAAAAAATAGTTCAGTCTCTGCTTGAAAACTTCATTACCCAGTTTGGTGATACAGTTTAAAATAATGCCTATTTTTCAGGTGTTTATCCTACGACGCTGCTACTCACAGAGCTATTCCCGGATCACCACCTCTCTCCTACAATGCAGAGACAAAAGGTGGAGTATAAAGTCTATATAAAAAAATAAAACTATTATTTATCATCAAGCATTATGCACATTTCAATCTTTATTTTAATTCACCAGCTTACGAATGGGAAGATCATACACCTATGCAGTATAATCCAAACTTGTTAGACGACCCGGAATTAATTGCTGGGAAACATCGTACACTACTTACATTTACGTCATACATGGTAAATGTTTAGATTTTTAAAATCAGCTTGCTTACGTAGTTATTGTATAATAAATCAAAGCAAAGAGAAAGGTGAGGTAATATTGAGATAGTCTTCTTATAAAATGTAATAAATTTTTCAACTAAAAAGTTAAACTTTAAGATGAGATTTATAACAACATTTGCGTATTCAATATGTACAGACGTCGGTGATTGATTACGTCAGACCATCTGATCTGAAGAAGGAATTGAACGATAAATTTAAAGACAAATTTCCTCACATACAACTGACGCTGAGTAAACTTAGGAGGTAAGAAGAGATTTAAAAAATATATTGTCTAGTGAGGTCATAAAACATTTAGCTTTATTTATAATTGTTTAATTTTCAGTTTAAAACGTGAAATGAGGAAGATCTGCAAGCTTGAATATGGTCTTGATCTGCTAACAGTGGCTATGGCTTATGTTTACTTCGAGAAACTTATTCTTCGTAACGTTGTTACTAAGGAAACTAGAAAATTATGCGCCGGAGGGTGTCTACTACTTGCTGCAAAATTAAACGATGTTAAAGGGGACGTGCTCAAGTCACTAATCGAGGTAGTTCATCGGTTTTAGTTATATCATGAAATGAACTTCAAGAATAAAATCATCATAGATGTTCAAAAAAAAATTTTAGACTCTGAACATGACTAAATACTTTTCTTTTCTTTTTCTCTTTCTCAGAGGACAGAAAGTGTGTTTCGTTTGAATCGCAAGGATCTTATAACGTCGGAGTTTGCTGTCTTAGTGGCATTGGAATTTGGATTACATTTGCCAACTTGGGAAGTCTTTCCACATTATCAACGTCTCATGTATGAGTCTTGACCTTCTGTTATACCGTTGCTACGTTTACACAGGCCACGAACATTTTCTTCATGATGAAAAAAAAATTGAGGAAAAGCTTTAAATAAAATGCATTTTTTTTCGATAGTTTCTGACAAATCTATGATAAAAAGAAAATCAAAAAAAAAAAGAAAGAAAAATGTGAAATTAAATTTTTAACGAGTATAAGAAAAGAAGCAAAAAAAAATATGACTAATATCGGATCAATGCTAATCGTATCAGGTGCTAAATAGGTTCTTGCTCTATACACTTAGATTAATTAAAAAAAAAGGGGTTTTATTTATAATCAGTTGCATTTTAGATAATATTTATCGCGTAACTCGTGAGTTTCGACTTACTTAATTATTATGTACTTGTCTTTGATAGAAAAATTCTCTTTGGATTATTTATTTTTTTGAATTTGAATTTAAATTGAGATTATCGTTAATTAAGACTTTACAAAGTCGAAGATTACCAAATAAAACAAAAAAAAAAAACAAAACGAAATAGAAAAGAAAAATTGAAAGTACTTATTTCTGAGGCGAGACGTATGCTCTTTAGTCAATAACTTTATACTCAATACAATATAATAATAAAGAAAAATTATTATTATATGTATATGTAGATTATAGCGATAGATATTTCGAAATTTAATAGTTTTGTATAAACAAAAAAAAAAAAAAAAGAAGAAGTCTACTGTTTATTAGTTGATATCTTTGTAAGAAATTTTAATGTTTAATATGTTGATGAATAATTGTTATTAGATTTCGAACCAATACGTTGTAAAAAGTAAAAAAGAAACCAAAAAAGGAAGGAAAGAAAAATTGAAAGAAATATTTCATTTTTAGAGAAAATTTTTTAATTTATATTCTATTTCGTTCGTAATGGGAAAAGAGATTTTTAGATGAAATAATTTTTGGCTAAGTCAGAGAAGAGAAAAATACTACGTACTTATTTAAATTTCATGAAAAAAAAAAAAAAAAAAAAATTAAACTTAAATTGCTCGCTGTTCTCAGACCGTTTGTCTTCGAATAAATATTATTATTTAATGTTTTAATATAAAGGTAAAAAAACAAAAAATTACCTATATCCTGAACTATAAAAAGAAATCATAATATTATTACCAGTGCCATTGTTTTATTTTCAAATTTTTGTTATTTTTTTCTTATGCGATTTTGCGTTTATACACAATTGATTATTTATTTCGATGATTGAGGAAGAAAGAAAGAAACAAACATAAAAAAAAGAATATAAAAAAAAGAAATAAATTTAAATAAATTAAAAAAAACTATTAATACTATGATATGTACGATATTATACTTAATCGACGAATTAATTACGTTATTCGCGTAATTTGACATGTATGTAACTATATACTTATTAATTTTTAAATTTGTGTGATATACATATACCTATAACACGGCGGTAATAAGATGAAAAATAAATTAAAATCGGTTATATCATTTTTTATTTTTTTATTTATTTTTTTTTTTTCGTTTTTCATTTTTTAGGCATGTGTTCTAGTCTGTTGTTGATGTTTTTTTTTAGTTTTCATTATTAAAACAATAATTATTATTATTACCATACATATTATTGTCGTTATTGTATTTTTTTTTTTTTTTTGCTTGATTTAAATAATTACATTACTTATAGGTATGTTATAATAACTTCATCATTTTAATCAAAACTGTATGTACTACATTATCTATAACAGTACTTAACACAGAAAAAGAAACAAAAAAAAAAAAGGCAATGAAATGAAAAAAAATACCTTCGTGCGAGTAACTATACATATAAATATATATATTATTGTACTTATGTGAATAAATTTTAATCTAAAAAAAAAAAAAAAAAAAAAACAAAAAAAAAAAAACAAACAGAAAACAAAAAATCAACAATAATTGAAACAAAAATTTTCTATTCTATTAAACTCTTTGATTTTTTCAAAGATTTAACTCTCTGCTCTGAAACAGTCAAATATTCAACCGAAATTCTATCAGCTTCTAATTCTTGTGCTTCAGATGCTTTCTTCATGTTTATAATTAACATTTTTGTAGATTCTATCAATATTTCATAAAACTCGAGAAACGTGATCTGTTTAAAAAAAAAAAACAAACGAAACAATTTATTACAATAATTATTTCTAATTAAAAAAAAAAAAAAAAAAAAAAAAAAAAAAAAAAAAACAGATTAACAATAATAATAATAATAATCTATACTACCTCGTAATCCATGTTAACAATCATATCTGTCTCTTCATCCTTCACACCCGGACATACCGATGAAATTATCGATAACATTTTCGTAGCTTCTAAGTGTCTAAAGGCTAATAATTCTGCATCTAAACCGTAATATAGAAAGTTTTAATTACTCTTCAAATTGTCTTATCATCATATTCATTACTCAAATTGTCTTCATAATTATTTCCTAGCTCGGGATAATGGGATTTCATTGATTCATCATCAGATGGAATAAAGCTCAGTTTTTCACCAACGGTAATCGCGTTTATTCCGTTTATTATTTTTCCAGAGATCAATTTTTTCTTTGGTATCTGTGAAAGCGATGGTTTCGGATCGGTAGTACCTGTGATAATTGATCTTATACGTTATCACCATTTTTATTAATTATTAAACATCCCATTCGCGGTAGAAAATCAAAAAACGAAATTATTTATGCATTCGATCACCTTTTAACGTGCAAGTGGCTTTAAGAAAGGTTTTTGCAGTATGTGGTTCTCCTATTTCGCAGTATAATTTGTAGACTGAATAAATCGGTAACAGATCTCTGTATGTTTTTGATAAATTTCCTGAAATTTACAAACATTTTATTATTATTAGTCGTTGATATTTTCAAGGTTTTTAATAATTCAAAGAAAATATAGTTACTGGGAAAAACTAACCGACCACTTTTCCAGCATTTGGAAAAATATCTTTAACCAAAAGTCTGTGTAATCCTCCGGCTAGTCTACCTCGCATAAAATCGGTTTCTATGTCGTTTAATTTTGTGTAAAGGTGCCAAGAAACTTCCAGTAGTGATTGAATAAATTGAAAAAATTCTATCCTTTCAAATGGATTTAATACCTCATCGATAAATGCCGATTTATTCAATGCTGGAGAGATTAAAAAAGAAAATTTCATCGATGATAATGAAAATCTAATTTTTCATTATCACTTACCAATGTATCGTTGAAATTGTACCAAGCTTATGCCTCTGTTGTGGATTTTGCAGTCTCTCATTAACTGCCAAAGCGCGATTTTACCCATTGACAAATTACACTTGATAACTTTTTTTGAACAATACAATTCCGCGTACAGTTTATATACTTTACGCAAATTTTTCATATGAGTTTGTAGACAATTATGAACCCAATGTTCTTCGTACTGTTTCTCCTCAAGCATAATCGAATTTATTAATTCAGTTTCAAAATTTTCTTGATTTGTACAAAGCAGACGATTATTAGAAAAATTACTCGAGGGTGTTGTATCAAATTCAAATGTCTCCGTAGATTTTCTTTCTGTATTTAATATAACGATTTAATAATTATTCAGAAATTTACTTCGTAATTATAAATGCAAAAATTTTATTACAAATCATCAATTGATCAATGGATAAATAATTCCTCTCTTAAACCGAAAGTACTTAATGTCATTTAAAAATAATTTACTCACCTGATAGATCATAAAGACATTCGCAACCCGAATTACTTTTACACAAATGACATTTTCCAGATTTAATACCAGCTGCGGAATATTTTTGCGAATATTTTGGTGGGTTTAATAATCTTTGAAGGTGATATGACAAGGGTGGAAATTGAAGAGGTTCAAAAACCGTTGTTATTCGTGGCTCTTTGTGTTTAATTAATTTCTTTTTAACTTCGGAACTGTACAAAAATTAATGAAATATTATTAACGCGGAATGATTAGATTTTTTAAATTCATTACAATTCTACTCACTGCGGGGAAATACTTCCGTCTTCTTCACAGTTTATTTCAATTTCGGAATCTGTACCCAACGGAGTTAAAATATTATTCAAAAATAAAGGGTCAGCTTCAGTCACAGCGCCGTTATTACCTTTGGAAAATAAATCGGTTATTCATTTCCAGATAAATAAAAATCTTGGATAATAATTAATTAACAATTTTCGTATCGCGACTTACCGATGATCATACCGTATCCATGTTTTTTATCCAAATACCAATTGCCGGAATATTTTGCACCGCCAGTAGAATTTAGTTTTAAAACTCCTGGTGGTATATTAAAAATAATTTGGGGTATATACTGTCGATAAAATTTATCATCGATTTGGAATTGTGGATATTTTATTCATACCTCTTCCGTGCCTCATTCCATCCACCCATTCTCCCATGTAGCTATTCTCTTGAGGCCATGAAAACGATTCATTAAGGAACCCGTTCCATATGTAATCTCCGTAACTTTGCAACATACATAAAAGAATTCATTTTTTGGTTTATTTTAGTGAATTTTTTTCGATATTTTATTTAATTTGTGTAGCTTAAAGACTGTAATTTTAAAATCTCACCCATTCATTGCCCCGTTTTCCCATTCACCACGATATAAATCACCGTTAGGCCAAACCATGGTCCCAATTCCATTTCGTTGATTGTCTTTCCATTGGCCAATGTATCGAATACCATTTTCATAAACTCTATAACCATTTCCCTCTTTTTTATCCATTTTCCATTCACCATCGTAGAAATCTTCGTTTTTACCATAACGACAGTAGCTATGTTGTATAAATTGATAAAGCGACGATGTATTTATACCAAGTTTGAAAATTTAAAAATATTCAAACTCACCCATTTCCGTGTTTTCGGCCCATGTACCAATCCCCTGTATAAAAACGTTCGTATCCATGAGAAACGTATGTCCCAGTTCCGTGACGATGACCTTTATTAAATTCTCCCTCGTACCAGCTCTGGTCTTTCCATTCCATATGACCTTTTCCTTGAATTGAATTTCCCTCAAATTCACCCTATATGGATATATCCTGATTAATCCATTTTAAAAAATTTTTTTATTTTAGTTTTTTATTATTTAATCCTAGATATCAATCAGATGGATGAAAGTAAGTGAGCTAATGGTACTTTGTAAATTTCTCCAGATCCCCATCGATACGTGCCATTCCCTTCCATTTCTCTACGGCTTAGGTGACCCGTGTAGGTATTTTTATTCGGAAATTCTATTTCGACGTATTCGTCAGGCAAAGATAATTTCCAATTAGTCGAAACGAGCCCAAGACTTTTGTCTTCCTGTACACGTAAAAAAAAAAATGTCAATTTATTATTATGTAGAACTTCTTCAGTCTCTGAAAAAAAAAAGAGACTTTGAACTCTCCTGTTATACCTTTTCAAAAATTTCTTCATTTTCACTATCACTTTCTCTATTTTCGAGTTTTTCATCATTCGCGCCGGATAGATCCTCGCGAAATTCACTTAGCAATGCAGATTTTGAAGATTCAAACGTCTTGCTAAATCTAAATAAAATTTTAATTAATTAAATACAATAACGATCCCTAATTACAGCGGCTAGAAATTACTTTTTTATAAAAATTTTCACGATATCGTTATAAAGAAGATAGACAAATTCGTCCTGGGTATTATAACGTCTTCGGGTATCTGCAAGAATATTAAATTTCTCAAATTTTTCTTCATCCTCTAATCTTCCCCCTTCTGGGTATCGCGATGACTCAAAGTTATACCCTAATTCTTGACTTTTTTTTCGTTCTTCACTCATCCCCCATAGATATATTTTCCCTGACGTTTTGATACTGCGAAACAAATTACTGATTACTGATAAAAGAAAAAAAATTGAATCTGAATTAATTTAACACATATTCGTAATATCATTTGATTTATTGATCTATATAAATATAAAAATGTACAAAAAGGATAACGTGAATGTGAGATATGTGTAGATTTAAAAATAACACATAATGCGACGAATTATTGTCTACTTATAATAATTAAATTTTGAATTGCAGTCAGTATTTCCTCTCGACAAATCGATTCAAAAATCGGATTTGATCGAGCCACTTAAACTTCGCAGATCAATATCGTATAATCCAAAGGTTTTGCGTTACGATTGGTAAGTTAAAATTGCATGTTTGAATTATTTATAATTAACTCAAAATTTTTAACCCACAGGCAATTGCTCGCGCTGGCAGAACCCCGAGACAATACAAATTTTTCACCGCCTAATGGAAGTCTGCATATTTCGTCGTATCTAAGACTAGGACCAGACAAACCGGAAACTGGAATATCAGAAACGCACAAAAGACTTAAAGAAATAGATACAAAGGATGATTACATCCCAGTATTCCCACGGCGTAGTGCTCTGAATATGTTCTCCCATAATCTGACTGAGTAAAAAATGTTCTCAGTTTTTTATTTATTTTTTTTTTCAATGTCGATGAATGGAGGGATATCGACCAATCTGTAATTTATCTTCTTCAGAGACGAGGGACGTAAGGAAACCCTGCGATCATCAGGCTTTCAATTAAATCCGGATGATTATGGATGCACGGATTATCGGACAACATCAAAAATCGAATATCCTTTACATTTTCCAATCAAACCATGGCCGTCACCACCTCAAGATAAACCATGGCTGTTTTATAGACGTACAACGTCGTATAAAGACGAAGAATTTTCTTTAAGAAATTGTAACGTTAAATTTTACGACGAAGAAATGAAAACTCATAATAATATCGCAGTCATGAAAATGGAACGACATCGATCCTACGATCCGTTTTCAAAAAAATATACAAATACTTCCAAACTTGCAGAATACAAATACAAAAACTGAAACGATTATTATTCAGACTGAATACGTAATACAGACACGATTTAAAAATTCAGGTCTTTACCAATCAGTTAATTAATCTTAATCTTATTCATACTTGAAAATAAAACGCCATAAACAATCTGCATTAATCAGTAAATTTGATTTTCGAAACTGATTACCAAGTTCGATCGATCAATTGGATAAAATTTCCACTTTCTTAGATATTTTTTTGTTTTGAAAATATTTATTTGGGTAACAGGTCCGAATATTATAATTAAAAAAAATAAATAAAAATTGAAATTTTCGGCCACTCTTTATTAACGATAATTAATTAACTATTATCAACGATCTGTTGATTGATCCAATCGATGTAGGCAGATGTGCGTACGTAAACAGACGGAGCAGTGACCATACCACAGGGAAATACTGCCCATGATATAACGCCAACTAATTCCCAGTTTCCATCGACTATTTGAGCAAGTGGACCGCCAGAATCACCCTGGTAAATAAACAAAATAAGATAATCGTATAAAAAATGGATATTGAAAAGACTACACGGTCATTATAAATACTCACAGTACAAACAGAGAGTCTTGAATTATCCGGAGATCCTGTGCATACATTGTCCAATACTTCAGGATCTAACGGAGGATTAGCAGCTACATTAGTCAGTATATTATAGCATTCAGAGGTGCTGATGATGGGAACCGTTGCAGTTTGTAAAAAGATTGGCCGAGTAGGAGAAGTGGTCAAAGATGTTGATCCCCATCCAGAAATAACTGCATTTCCGAAATGTACAGCATTAATTTCCGGCAGATTAATTGGAGCAACGAAATCATTGAGATTGAAGGGACTTGCGAGCTTGATCAAAGCGATATCATGGGGGTTAACGCCGCTGAAACACAAAGAAGGATATCAGGGTCTTGAAATTTTTGCAGTTTTTATATTCCTACCCAACGTAAGAAGGATGAAGAATCCTGAGAGCGATTTCACGTGCTTGTTGAGTCGCCTCGTTTGAATTAATGTTGTGCTTTCCAGCTATGACGGAGACGGTACCACTTGGTAAATCAGTGAAGCAATGAGCGGCGGTTACTACCCAAAGACTACTGATGATTGAACCTCCGCATACGTGTTGGGGGGTATTGAATATCCACCGTCTCCACTGTACAGATACTTGATAGGGATGAGCACCCTGAACAGCATTCTGGCCATTTGTTATACGTGAGTTACCAGAAAGAGGATGAAGCTCGAAACGGACCGCCGGTTGTGAAGGAGCCGAGAATACTGTAAAATTTGACAAAATTTGACTAGAAATTAACATGAAGACTCCTTCGAATCTCGACTTTTTTCAGCTTATAACGACTACTGTATACTTGCCAGTGGCGAAAATCGCTGGGATAGCTAAACAGGCGATAGCGAACTTCATCTTTGGTTTGTACGACGTTGACTGACCAGACGTTTTCATTTAAGAGATACGGATATCAAGTGAGAAATAAATCAGATATTAGATATGCACGCATTAGGTAGGTATTTCATTTTCATTCCATCAAACGTCAGACTTGGATTAATGTTAATCAGACATGACAATCTGTGAATGATTACACGGGACAGAAAATTATTTCTTTACTCTATTTTGTGGAGTTATTTCATACCCGAAATTGAATAGACTATCGAATCGCCCTTACGATGGAAGATTGAGAAGAGAATGCAAAGGATTATTCTTAAAAAAAATATATATATAAATCGCTATACTTACACAGGCTTGTCGTACTTTGAATCGTAATATTTATTCGGACTGTCAACGGATGATTAATTAAACCCTTCAAGATTGTGGATAAAACAGAATCAGAAATGGAATTTCCATTTTTTAATCTAATTGATCTATAAAGATGAAATTTCGATCTGATTTGTGTAATAAATTGATTACTAATTCGAGTTTCATGATAATCGGATTAAAAATTTAACAGCTATGAAAATAAATCGCGAATCAATTTAGAAAAACGGTATGAAGCTGATGAATGAAACTAATTCTCGCTTTATATTTTTTACTTCATATAAATCAAAAATTGATTCCCCTTTATATCGAATCCTATCTTAGAAATGAAACACCAGTTTCGAAAAAGTCGTTGTCTTTAGACACAAAAAATGAAACTAGGTAAAGCAACAGAGTTTAAAACTTTGATTCTGTGCTGACTTACGGTTCAAAATCTTATGAACCAAATTATAATAATTCTCTGGAAGTCCATGGTTCATAAGTTTAAAATTCATTGACTCGTCTGTTCTATTCTTTTGGATACATAGAGTTTATTAATAACAAAAAAAAACATTTGTCTTTATGGAGTATCAATTTTTTTTGTATATTTTTACGGGTAACAGGTTTTAACATACAATTGATCTCGTCTAAATCATAATTGAACAGATTTTTGTCGGAGAAATTTTTCTCCCGTACATTTCAGTTTGTCAATAATAAAGATTTAAGCAATTTGTTGGTTTATCCAATCGGTGTAAGCAGATGTGCGTACGAATACTGACGGGGCACCGATAGCTCCACATGGATGGATTCCCCAGGAAACAACACCGACAAGTTCCCATGATCCTCCAACAAGTTGAGCAAGTGGACCACCAGAGTCTCCCTGTAAAATGAACAAACCGTGCAATGAATTTTTAAAACCAATACCTTCATCAAAGGATAAACAATTTAGATTTAACACTTACTGAGCAGGCAGAGATCCTTGAGTTGTCGAGGGGTCCTGTGCAGATGTTGTCAATTGTACTAGTATCCAAAGGAGGATTAGAAACAATGTTGTTCAAAGCATCATAGCATTCTTGAGTCTCGACAATGGGGATGGTCACTGTCTGCAGGATTGTTGGTCTGATAACAGCTGATGTTAGAGAGGTTGATCCCCAGCCAGAAAGGACTACGTTTCCAGAATGGAGAGTGTTGAGTGCAGGCAGATTGATCGGGGCAATGTTATCAGTCCAAGTGAAGGCACTTGCTACCCTGATCAGAGCGATGTCATGGGGGTTTACACCGCTGAAATTAAAAGAAGAAAGTCAGGTGAGAATTAGGTGAAAGAAAATTGACTGAGAATGAGATTTATTTCTTATTCAAAGCTTTGTTTCTTTACCCTCGGTAAGAAGGATGGATAATGTTTCGGCTGATGCTGCGCGACTGTTGGCCAGCCTCGTTGACATTGATGTTATTTTTTCCAGCTACAACGCTGAAGGTACCAAGATTGGGAAGTTCAGTAAAGCAATGAGCCGCAGTTACAACCCAAAGTTCGTTGATGATGGATCCTCCACATACGTGTTGGAAAGAACCGAAGATTGTCAATCTCCATTGGAGAGAAACTTGGTAGGGGTAGGCACCAACGGCAGCATTTTGACCGTTGGTGATACGCTCGTTGCCGAAAAGTTCGTGAAGCCCAGCGCGGAAAGCGGGGTGTTCCGCAGAAACTGATATTCCAAAAAAAGAAGAAGAAGAAAAAAAAAAAGAAGTTAAATTAAATAAATTTGAGAATAAAGAATTATAAAAGTTTGCAAGATACTCACCGCAGGCGAAAGTCGCTAGGACAGCTAAACAGGCAATTGCGAGGAACTTCATCTTCGGTTTGGACGACGTTGCATATCCAGTCGCCTTTTATAGCCGTAAAGGATAATCAAAGTTCAATTTCGATTGACAAGTATATAGAGATTGAACTGATTGATTAAATCTCACTATCAGATACCGATATCAAACGAGAAGCAATCACTTGTCAGATATAAATTATTCAAAATAATAAAATTGTGATAATTAGAGGCTCAGAAGCGATGCATAAAAGATTATCGCAAACTATATTTTTGTTTATTCCGATTTCATTATATCCATTTTAAAAAAAATTAATAATAATACCCATTTTTTTTTTCTTTTCAAAATTCAAAATAATTTCACGCCGTTCATTTTTCATGGATCGTTAAGTTAAGCTTAAGATTAGTGAATGACAAATCCTTACGTCAAGATATCTGTGCGTTAATTATCTTGAATCTGATTTGTACTTAGTGAATATCAAACTAGCAATCTACCATATATGAAAAGTAAATTAGTTATTGGGATTCCTTGAATTGTTTCGTACGACGCAATTTGTAATAAATAAATTTAAAAAAAAAAAAAAAAAAAACAGATAAAGTAGATATACGTATTACAGATAAGCCGCAGACTGAACGGAGGCGTGATATAGGCGCTCTGATATAGGTGAGTAAATAAAATTTTGTTAAAATAGAAAACTTAACGGGAAAAAATGTTATTTTTATTATTATTTAACAAAGAATTCGAGGTGTTGATCCTCAACGACTGTTCGTTGTAATTTGGGCGTTGATCCAGTCTATGTAAGACGAAACACGGACGTATACAGACGGGATTCCGGGTTCGCCACAAGGAAAAACACCCCAGGAAACAAGACCGACGAGCTGCCAAACGCCGTTATTTAATTGGGCAAGTGGTCCTCCGGAATCACCCTGGATAAATAACAATTACTGTCATTAGGGAGTGAGAAGATTATAAGTAAATTAAAGTCCATTCTCGAATTCAGAAGTTTATAAAAAATCAGAGAAATTCTTATGCATCATTTCTGTGTGATATACTTACTTTGCAGAATGCGATCCTTGAAGCATCCAGAGGTCCTGTGCAGATGTTGGTTGCTTCCAAAGGTGTCGGACCAACCAGAGTAAGAAGAGCATTATAGCAAGCGGTGTTTTCGATTATTGGAACAGTCGCGGTTTGCAAAACATTTGGCATGACGATGGTTGTGTTCAAAGAAACAGATCCCCATCCTGTAACTACGGCATTTCCTGTGTGCGTGGCATTTTGAACGGGCAAAGAGATCCCGGCGATAGCTGACGTGAAGGTAAAAGGAGTATCGAGTCTGATAAGAGCGATGTCGTGAGGATTTGCACCGCTGTTATAAAAAAGAAGACTAATGTTAGCGGAAATTTCAAGAGCTCGTGGTTTTGAAAATTAACCCAAACGCTTACCCAGCGTAAAGAGGATGGATTATCCTTTGTCTAATAGTGGATGATTGTTGAGTGGTTTCAACACCGTCGATAAGATGTTTGCCAGCGTAAACTGTCACGCTACCAAATATAGGTAAATCAGTAAAACAATGAGCAGCAGTTAGGACCCATTCATTGCTGATTATTGCTCCACCGCAAGCGTGACTTGCGTTAACTTCCGGCGGAAATCCCCACCATAATGACACTTGATATGGATAGGCGCCCTGGACAGCATCCTTGCCGTTAGTGATACGTTCATTATTGAAGAGAGAACGGGTTCCGATGTAAGAAGATGCGTGATCCTCGCCGAAGGAAACTGCAGTATGCAGATTTATTGACAAAACTGATTTAGTATAATAAGTAGAAGGATAAAAAACAAAACTGGTTACTGATTTTCTTAGCGTTATTACAGAGGGTGTGATTATTTTATTTTATGTAATCGAGATAATTAAATAACTCACAGTTTATGTACGTCGATAGGAAAACTAGACAAACAACCGCGTGTAACTTCATGTTTGATTTGCGAAGAGCATATACGTATTGCTCACCTTTTATATTACCTATATCTAAAGTAATCGGATTTGTTTTTTGTTACCAGATCAATTATCAAGAATTTGGTGATATCTTATGAAGAAATATTTTTCACTTGCAACTGTATCAGTGGATATCATGCATTTATGATAAAGTTTGTTTTAGTTTACAATAACGTAATATACTGAAGATTTATTGTTTTTTCGTTATATATAGATATTTTATCGATAAAGTAGCTGCATTTAAATGTATATTGTATACATTCAAATTGCACAACGATAATTAAGTAATATATATTTTATTATTTTTTTTACATTAATAGTAGATACAATATTGCAGTTTATTATTACTTTACAATAATTTCAATATTGATTGACAATCAATGCCTGAGAGTATCGAGCTTTCCAAGCATTACAGATAGCCTTTTAAGACTCGTGATCTATAACTTCAAAAATCGTATGATGATGATTAGTCTCAGCCAGTGAATGGGAATCGGGACACTAATCATTGGCGATATTTGTAAAAATATTATTTCTTATCAATGTTTTATCGTTTAATCAGTAAGAATTATGATCAATAATCAGATAAAACAGATAAACCAAATGAAAGGGGAAATATGAAGTCTATTAGACGGATTGGAGTAGAGAATTTAAAACAATTTGAAAATTCTAAGTAATATTTCATTCAATTTAATTAAATTGTACTTGAATAATGCTTTTTTCGGTGCACTAATCTCACGTATATTTCATTACAAGGCTCAGAGAATGAATGGAAAATTGATATCGGAGCGCAGTTCGGTGTGGTCATAAAATGTATGTACGACGTATTCATTCATGAAGTACGATTTATCTTGATGGATTTTTTGAGTGATTCAATAACAATGAATGACTGTAAAATTACGATACTGTTCCTTCTGTTGCATTTGAATAAACTTTTATCGTAGTCCAAACACATGCAGACAGCAATTTAGATTCTGTTCAAATTGCAACAAGGGAAAGTATACATTAAACACGTTCATCGTAAAATTAGTTTAATATTAGGTATAAAGAATCATTTTAGTATACCTTTATTATACTGAATGATGTGCCAGGGAGCAAATACAGAGATTCGGCCACTTGCAATATGTGTACACATAGATATTTATTTTTCATGAACAATTACAAATTGTGAACAACTTTATCAATAAGCGAAATTGTATCAATGCTGTAGTAATAAATTCTTAGATGTACCAATATAATTAGTTTCTCAATTATTTTCCGTTCTTCCTTCCTTGTGACTCCATATTTCAGAATCAAATAAGCTAAAAGTATATGCATGCATGTCTGTAGGCTGAAAAATTTTCCCGCCAAAAATTTCGGCACACCTCCTCGGGTCAGATGTTCTCCTGATACCAGGAGCGATTTTCGACGTAAAATTTCAAAAACTCTGAAAATTTCTAGTATCCGTAGACTTGGCTGAAAAATTTTCCCGCCAAAAATTTCGGCACACCTCCTCGGGTCAGATGTTCTCCTGATACCAG